>JAVXUO010001540.1:0-231178 GCA_033065855.1 Escallonia rubra | reverse complement strand
AGACGAAAATAATTTTTTCACAATACTTACATTGAGATTTTCAAACGTCATCAACCTTAGCTTTCTTTTTTTATTTTTTCTTCCTGCTAGACTTTTGGCAGACTAAAGGTAGGATTGCTCGATTTTTCATCACAAGGACCACTCATCAGGGTAAAATTCTGCCCTGAAATAGTAGTGTCGTCAACCGCGCTGCGTCCTTGACTAAAATGCTGGTAATCTTGTGAAGGTGTAAATTCAAAATCTAAAAAATATTTTGGTTAAACTGTATAAAATTTAGGGTATCTATACTCACTCTTGGTTGATCTTGAAATTGTGGTGCTTGTGGTGGTGTTGGACGTTTTTCGCTACGTGATTTTGATAATATTGAGGGAGGCATATTTTATGCTAAATTTTTTTGACAAGAATGAAAAATAAAACCGGTAAGAATGATAAAATGGAAAAAAATAAAAGTACTAAATAATTAAATAATACTTGTAAGTGAGAATCAGAGAGGGTTAGTACTTAGTAACAAATAAAAATGTTAGGAAAACTTGTAAAATTTATATAAGAGAGAATGAGAAGAGTGGTGTGAAAAATGTGAAAAAGAAAGGGTGAATTTATAGATTTTTCAAATGTTCACAAAAGACCAAAATACATAAAAAGAGTTGTTAGAATATGGTTGGACGAAAATACCCCCGAAACTAGCCTTTATATAGCTGTTGGGAGGATAAAACTTGAATTTTCAGAAAATAGAGCAGTTGGGGGGAGAATCTGAAAATTTTGAAAGTTTGAAATTTTAGACCTGGGCTGAATCGGGCCAGAAAAACGTGCTGGGCCTGGACTTTTTAGGGCCGGGCCTGGATTATGTCGTGCTTGGGCTTTTTTAAGGCCGGGCCGGGCTTTTCTGGAGAATATGGTGGCATAGCCCTGGTGGGGGCCCTTAGTCCTTTCGACCAGGGCCAACACTATTCATGAGCCGGCTCGGGCTATTTTTGGGCTGGGTCAGGCCATCCCGAGGGTAGGGCTATAAATGAACCGAGATGTTCACGAACTGCTCGTGGTTCGTTCCCTAAAGAACTCGTTCATGTTCGTTTGTATAATATACGAATCGAACATGAACAAAATATTAATTAGAGCTCATTTATTAAATGAGCCGAGCATGAACATTCCAAAGTGTTCATAAATGTGTTCGTAAACAACTCGTCTGGATAATAACTTAATTATAATATGTTCCAACCCCAAAAGTCATATGACTTAATTATAGTATAAATTAGTTTAAACTTGGAAGTCCTAAAATCGATTAGACAATTAAATCAAATAAGGTGTGGTTCTGGTTTGAAAATAATTGTTTTGAATGAGAACACGAGTTTTCAAGTTCGAGTTCGGTTCGTATAAATAAACGAACGAACTCAAGCCGAACACGAGTTTTGTAAAACGAACCGCGAACGAGTTCAAACAAAATTCTGAAGATTAAACGAACACGAACATGACCTGAAACTTAACAAACGAGTTTGAACATACGTCTGTTCGGCTCTAACTCGGTTCGTATACAGCCCTACCCGCGGGCCTTCCGGCCATTTGACATCTCTAAGAGTTGTCTCACCGCCAGCAACAACATCCCTAGCCCCTTACCTTATCGCCTTAAACATCCATGTTAGTTGTAGGCAATAAGCCACTTACGTCCTTAATATGCTAATACACCTCCTTTCTTGTCACCAAAGGTTGATCGTTAAGTGCAGTTTTAATGTCGTCGATAACTTACATCCTCGTCAGAGAACTTGCATGTCTAATATGTTGGTTATGATAGTCAGGGGCGGATCCAGGGAGTCTAATCGGAGGGGGCCAAAAAGTCATTAAAAAAATTGATGACTAACATAAAAAAAATTAAAAAGTTCAAGTTCACATAAAACCATGAATAGTAAAAAAAATATTACAATTAGCGTCACTATTAAATATACTAAATGCATAATAGATTGATCAATTTGACTATTAATCATATAATTTTACTATTCATATAGATTTATTAAATTGATAAGGTTAGCCAGCAACAAATTACTGATCTTGCATGACAAAAGGTTAACTCTTAATATATAGATGTATTACCAATGCGACTATTGTATGAGTACAGTAGTAACGTATAAGTTAACATATTATAAAAATTTAAACTAAAAAATTTAATTTTGATCTAATCGTGTTTTTTTTTTTGGTAATATGAAGTTTTAAAGTTTGAAATTTGGAAGAATTAAAATGGAGCAAGAAAATGAGGAGGACAAAAATATGACAGTCGGTGGCACAAAGAGTAAAAAACACAACAAAATAAAACCCTACTTAGTTAATTTTCATTATGGTGACATTTTCGTAAGTATTTTAGAAATGTTTATCTATTATCTAAAAAATTAAAAACGAACCTCCACAAAAGTTGGGGGGTGCCATGGCCACCCCCGATCATGGGGGTGGTCCGCCCTGATGGTAGTGGTGGTGTTGAAAATGAACGGGGTGATTACTGGTTAGGTTGAGATCAAGGCAAGGGAAAGCAAGAAATGGTTCACATTTGTTAGACATTTATCACACTAAGCTACACAGATATGAAAAAACTATGCATTAGGTGGTGCATCAAATTCATGTAAAAGAATGTTCCTTTTCATTTTCACCCAAATACTTCTTCTCACGATTTGATAAAGTTTAAATCAACTTCTTGAAGACGTAAATATTTGCTTCATCCATGCCAACGATTTGCAAATTTTTCAAGGTGCCCAATCAATAGTATGTACAAGTATTTCTTCAAGTCAATGGAAGGAAATTTTTTTTTTTTTGTCTAAAGAGGCACATACATAGTTTTGGATCTCTTAGAATTATTAAAGTAACTTTCCATAACGCCAATCCATTTGTTCTCCATTTGAAAATGCTAAAAATAAATTCAACCGTATATATGATAAAAATGTCAAGAAGTAAGAGTAGACGCTAACTTTCACATTGTTTGGTAATGTGAGACCCTCTTACCATTTTTATGGTTAGAATAGTGAAAATGAACCTGATCCAACGAAATGTGAAAGAACTCGTATATTTACTTAATGGAATCGATAGTTGCGCTACTAGTTTTTACGTTTTCATGCCAATATTTACACAACTATTGGGTGACGTTTTTAGGTAATATGTATTATAAGACTTATGATTGCCAACGGTAACAGTTATGTGTTAGTCGTTACGATTATTAATTAATCATTTAATTTAATTAACAACGCCAGAGTATCCAAATGCCTTTACACAAACAGACCTTAACTGGTGGGGAATTTCTGCCCGTAAAAGACTTTAATAGCCCGTGACACGCAACCGGGTCGAAAGCCAAAACGGAACGTCGGTCCCCCGTGACTTGCCACAGCCGGAAGGCACGTGCATTGCCTTCAACTCACGTGACCCAAAGGCACGTGCTCTCACGTTGCAAGGGGAACTATATATTACTATAAGCTCAAGATATGGGAAGCAAAGCATCACAAAAAGGGCAAAAGAATTCGCAGGCCCTACAGATGCTGACCACGTGGCATTGACCACCGTCGCTTTTGGCTTTCGACACGAGCCCAGCCACTCACATGGTTCGCTGACACTAACCTTAACCTCTGTCACGTGCCTTTGGACCCACATCACGTTGGATAACTTTGCATATCACAAATTTGTAGATAAATTATGTGAAAAGCTTGTAATTTATACGGAGAATGGAAAGAATTTTGCTTCACAACTTTCTAAAACCACAACAAATATTCATCATAAGTTTTTAAAGACATTTTTCAAAATGTTTTACTTACTATTATATGGGCTACTTGTGAAAGTCGGGTCTGCAGCATTTGTTTATTACAAGTTCGTAATTTTTCTAGGGACCACTAATTTTCGTGGCGAACAAATTTAGGCGTCTGGTGATAATCTAATGTTCAACACCGTCGTCCTTGGTTTCATGATTCTGAGCAAGCTAATGCCTAAAGTTATATCTTCATATCATAAGAAGATGAATTTATCGAAGCAACTGAATCAACAATTAAACATTTGTAAAAGATACTTTTGATTGAAAAAGAAATTGCATTTTTTAACGAAGAAATTTTTTGACTGCTATAACTAAGCTGTAAGAAAATGTCTATAACCCCTTACCGTGACAGGTGATGGTCATCAAATAGTTTTAGTGACATTCGTGTACAAATTCTAGAAAATACTGTTAAAAATTAATGTTTAAAGTGTTAATAAAACCGTCACTAAACGTATCTAGAAATCATTTGCTGTCGTTATATGAAGAATAGTAAACATTTATCAAAACTTACCCACGAAAGAAATTAAAGCTCAGCAAAGTTGTACTATTTGCATCAGTATACACGTCTTCTTAACAATTCTAACTTTGGGAGTTCACTTATTAATTCTGTAGTTTTCGGTGAGATGAAATCTAATTTTCTACGTGCTACTAAATCGACATTAGAAACAAAAAATTAAATTTTGGCGGCAAATATATGCAATACAAAAGTAAGAACATAGGCGTTTCTTTACAATGCTTTAGAAGTTAAGGTGACGAAATTCTTGCCAATATTATCAGAAGCAGCTTCTCCTAGCCTAGGGATCCGTTTCCTACCCTCTCTACCTGCTCCGTACCTACAATCATACAGCCGACATTGCACAGTAACACATAGCCAGTAATCCGACGTGGCAAAGAAAAGGGGTAAGAAACCCCGAAAATGTAGGAGCTACAGGAGAGGGGAACACGTTAGAGAAATCCTGACCGTCCCAAGTTTGATCAAGGCCAAGCTGCTGTAACCTTCGTGCTTACCAGTGGGGAGCTGGGGGTCTGAACAGAAATAATTAATTTAATGGGCCTTACAGATTAAACAATGACAAAAATAAAGGCGAAAATTCAGAAGTAAGAGAGTATTTTAAAACTTTTTATTAATTTTTTTTAGGGCGAGTCCCGAGGAAAATTAAAGCTCAGAGGAATCAGGCTGTAAACTTGGACGCTAATGGCAGCGACAAACCTGCTGGATCGGTTCCTTAGGGGTTGAATTTTCACTCTAACAACCCGCCTAATTACCTGCTCTCCCAGTTACCCCTTTCAAAAAAGTTTTATTACAGGGGACTTTCCCTTTTGCCCTTTTAAGGTTCTGACGTGGACTTTAGTCCATTGACGAGAATGCCCACGATGGTGGCAGCTATTTTAAGCAACCTTTTTACATGATTGTGTGTGGTACGTGCAGTGATGATTACTGTACAACTGGTTGATCATCGGCATCATGATCGGCACAGCCCTTTTGCTCTGCACGTGCGGATCACGAGGTAGGGCCCCGTTTGTTGACGTGAGACTTGCACTGTTTTGTGCTTGGAGATATATGACATGAGATAATCAATCACATTTTGCAACCGATTTGATTTGATGGGTTCAAAAGGGAAATGGATATTGAACACTTTTCTTAGTGTTTTTGGACTCGGTCTTCTAAAATACCTCTACTCTCTCCCTCTCTCCCTCTCATGTCTATAAGACCAAAATTCCTGTCCAAACTTGTTCCAATAATTTCAAGTCTTACGTCACGTACAACATTATTTTCGTTAGAATTGTGGTTACTGTTAAGATAGAGATTTTGCATGCTTACAAAAAGTCTGGTTCAGTTTTAAGAAGAACACATACGGCAAAAAGAAACGCAAGTGAATTTTAAAACTGATCAGTGGATGAAAACAAAAACATATGTTCACGAGAGAGATTATTTACCCTAGTAAACAAAATAAAGTATGTGAGTCGGTTCAATCTTAATCGTAACCTTAATGTTGAGAGAAAAATATCTTAAAAACAATTGTTAATATAAGGGATTAGCTACGCGTCGCCATATGATAGAACTAAAGAAATTAAAGGAGCACATCCCACTGATCTGAAAGTTTTGCTTCCCATGGTCCTCTACACACTGAATAGATCCTCTTATACCCAAAAAAAAAAAAAAAAGGGGATGGTGAGATGACCTAATTCTTAAGTAAAGATGAAAGCTTTTCATTCTAACACATGTGGAGGTGGTCCGCCAATGAGCATTTGATCTTAATTACAAGGACACATGATCTAACAAGCAAATTCCTAGCTCATTGTCCAACATAAATGGGAAGCCACATGCACATGCACATGATAACATCCCCAACACCTTAAGGACCCAAGTGTAATTAAACTTGGGCACAACAACAATATCCTCTCCACGCGCGTTAGTAATTATTACTTGGCCAAAATTTACTTCCCATTTCCATGTTGATGAGAAGTTTTCAAATTCCATGTTAATTTGTTCAAGTTTTCCACAGTCAAAAAATTCCTCCATTTTTTTAGCTGTCCGCCCGTCCCATTCAAGCGCAAATAAACACTCTCCTCTCTTCTCCCTTCTCCCTTCTCCTCCTCCCTCTCTCTCTCTCTCTCTCTCCTCCAAAGCTTCACTTCCAAATTCCCTCTCTCTCTCTCTCTCTCTCTGCGCATCTCTCTCCCCATTTTCTCACTCTTTCTTCTTCTTCTTCTTCTATACTGCTCTCCTGATCAACCCTTTGCATTGTTACCCACCAGCATTCCAATGGAGACTCCAGAGTTTTACCAGGGATCATCAGGGTACTGCAGCGCAGCCCAATTCACGCCAGAAAGGCGCCATTCCGAACCGAAACCGGGCGACCATTTCCTCATTGACGACCTCCTTGACTTCCCCAACGACGACGCGATGGTCACCGAGGGCGGTCACGCCTTCGACAACGCCACGGGGACGTCCACGGACTCCTCGACCGTCACCGTCGTTGACAGCAGCTGCAACTCCTCGTTCTCCGGCGGCGAACATCACCTCCCGGGCAGCATGGATGCTCAGTTCTCTAATGACCTCTGCGTTCCGGTAATACTCAATCGCGTACGGATTTATGTTTCTGCTCTGCGTATATCTTTTGGCTTCATGATCATCGTTAAAGATGGCCGGTTCGGGCAAACGATAAAAGTGGAGCTCAACCGCTATTCGCGGAGTTTATTATACTTTCAATTTCTAAATCTTCATACATATGGAAATTGTCAAAATATAACACTTTTCAGACCATAGTTGTGAACATTACGATTCAAAACTTTTGATCTAATTAATGCGTAGGCTTAAGGAATCATGTTTGGTGATGGCTTTTGGTCACTTCTATAGAAAAAAGAAGGAGCGTGCACCTTTTCTGTTTGTTAGCTGAGAAAAAAACCGAAAAAGAAGATGAGAAGTTAAGCTTTGAATTGAAGCCTGTGGTGGGTCATGCTGAATTTAATGTTCAAACACTGTAAGCTCCAATTTTCAAAATTTTCGAAATGAAATTTTGGAATTTGAACAATTTGCATGTGCCCAATGAGGAAAGGATCAAAGATATTGTGTACCTTTTTTTAGAAACCAACAGTGGAATATTGCACACAATTGTACTAACGTATATTCTTATGTCTTCTACAGTATGATGATTTGGCTGAGCTGGAGTGGCTGTCCAATTTTGTGGAAGAATCGTTCTCGAGTGAGGATTTGCAGAAACTGCAACTGATATCGGGTGTGAAAGCACGTACCCATGAAGCATCCGAGAACCATCAGTTCCAAGCCGATAACAACCGGAACAACCCGATTTTCAATCCGGAGATGACGGTCCCCGGGAAGGCACGCAGCAAGCGCTCACGTGCAGCCCCGTGCAACTGGACCTCCCGCCTTCTCGTTCTGTCTCCGACGACCACACCCGCGATGTCGTCGGAGTCAGAGTCGGACATTGTTGCGTCCGGCTCTGGCAAGAAGGCGGGAAAGAGCACGCCGAAGAAGAGGGAAGCTAGGGAGAATGAGCTCGCCATGAGCGGCGGTGACGGGAGGAGATGCCTCCACTGCGCCACCGATAAGACACCCCAGTGGCGTACGGGGCCCATGGGCCCCAAGACGCTGTGCAACGCGTGCGGGGTGCGGTATAAGTCGGGCCGGCTGGTGCCGGAGTACCGGCCCGCGGCGAGCCCGACTTTCGTGCTTACCAAGCACTCCAATTCCCACAGGAAGGTGCTCGAGCTCAGGAGGCAGAAGGACGTTCACAGGGCCCAGCAGCACCAGCAGCAGTTTCTTCATCATCAGAACATGATGTTTGATGTATCCAACGGCGACGATTACTTGATCCACCAACATATTGGGCCCGATTATCGGCAGCTGATCTAGTAGGCGCCTGTGCAGCCAGTCTGGGTTAGGGTCATCGTTCAAGTCAAAATCTCTTTCATTAGGGAGTTTCATAGTTTCCTAATTAATTTCCCCTAGGCTTAATCTTCCAAAACTAATTGAATTTTGTAGTTTTTGTTCTTCAAAAATTTTGGTTCTGGGCAAAAAGAAAATTGAAAAAAGAAAGAAAGAAAGAAAGTGCTACACATCAGAAGGTGCAGGCTCTTTAATTAACTGTTCTTTGAGTTTCAGTTTGCCAAAATTTGGCAAATTCCTGAATCAAATTTCTAATATTCAGTCAAATTTAGTTTTTTTTTTTTAATTTAATTTGCATGAGCATTAACTTCGGAAGTGCATGCTTCAATTTCATGTGACAATGACCAGACTAATACGCCACCATTGCAATAAAGATAATCTCTACGATCGACAAGAGCGGATTAGTTTATTAAACACCGTACTAATCAGGCACATCGTACTTTAATCAATCACGAGGATCCATAAGACTGCATGTGCATGCCTGCCCTATTGAATGAAAACCCAACTAGTAAGATCAGGGGAGAGGGGTGGGGGTGGTGTCGAGGTTTCTTTTTCAAGGCACTACAATGTTTAGGCAGGCATGTTATTTTGCAGATTATCCAATATAATCCATGTGAAATGATGAGAAGACATGACGACGCAGGAAGGAGTTCTTCTGACCTTAAAACATTTAATGGGCCTTGCTGAAATTGACATAGTCTCTATTCATGACATGCCATGATGCATAATTAAGCACCTATCAAAGGTAGTACATGCCGGAAGCCCGGGTTATCTTAGAAAGATCTCGTTACAGCAAAACGTTAGATGCACGCAATCTTGATAGATTAGATTTGAACATGACAAGCAGAAGCGGATAAAATATTTGGTCTCCTATAGCTATGCCGATCTTGCCCTGTCAATGTCGTAGCAAATCAAACAAGGTTGCTCGTGTTAAAGTTGATTTACATCGTTAAAACTCATTTTCAACGCCTAAAAACTTAGAGTAAATAGTAACCTATAACAGTTCCAATGCAAGTTGCAGCAGATATCTGCGTCAACCATGTTGGTAGAGCACTTTACAAAGGGGATATACAGTTGTTTAGGGTTAAACCTATTCCACAGAAGAAAGTAGGGCCTATTCCACAGAAGAAACTGGGTAAAAGTTTTCCTACATAAATAGGATTTGGTGGGGGCTGGGGATAGAAATATTAGAGCATGAATTTCAGTGAAAGAAGAAGAAATGTTGTGTGTGTGGGGGCGGTGAATGAAGGAAATTTACAGAGAATGTTAGGGGGGGGCGGGGGGATAAAGGAAGGATTCATTTACCAAGGGGAATTGCACATCGTTTTCCGCCGCTTATATATAATTACTGAAACCCGGTTAGCTGTATTTCTACCCATATCCTTTTCTTTTTGCACGGAATTCAATTCCTTCCATTTCCTCCATCCAGTCCTTGAACCTCGAGAAAGAAGGGAGACATGGAAGAGATTGTAGAATAGTAATGAGTTCCGTCCAATGTGCCCACTTTCATTGCACATCACGTGACCACCACATTCCACTCTTTTCACTTTCATGCATGTCACCAACCCACCCAGCACTCCCCCCTCATGACTAGCTAGGTTTGAGAATGGTCGCTGGAATTGTCTAGATTACTGATGTAATTAGCGATCGATAAAGTTCTGTATTAACGATATTTTCTTTTTGTTCAGGCTATGAAGCACGGTCCTTTGGGGATTCTCTCCAAAAAAAAAAAAAAGAGGGTTTTGAAATAACGCTTACCACAATCGCGATGTTAAAATCTCACATCCGTTATACATCTGGATCGGGTTCAACTCTTATATCTAGCTAGTTGACTTCTCATTTGCCTCTTAAACATGTTTTTGGGTTGGACAATAAGCTTTAACAGGATATCAGAATTAGGCGTTGCCTGTACCCCATGATCTAGAGTCCGTTTTACCCAGATCGAGTCAAGAGATCGCCTAAAATTTCACGCTATGCGAGTGTTAAAGTTCCACATCGATTGTACACGTTGATTGATATCATCAATTCATATACCCGTAGACTAATCTTTTCTATGAGCATGCTTTAAAGTTAGACATCCAACTTTAACACCCTGCATTTGATGGAGGATACATCCAGTAATTGTGCTTTTAGTGTGGTAGCTAGCATTTAGTTAGTTCGGCTTAGTGTGGTCACTAACCATTTTGCGACTAATAATTGTAAGTAAAGAGGGGGTTAGAGCCACAGCTAGAACCTTGGTTGTAGGTTACCTTAGGATGCCCAATGGTCCATGTAGATAAAGATGAAGATGCTATGTAGTATTATATGTGAGATCCTATGCATTGATGATCCAGAGAAATGTACTTAAAATCAAATTTTATTGACCCCAACATGTAAGAATAACCTATTTTTCCTGGCTAGTTGTTACTTTAATCACTGATGTCGGTAATGTCTACGTCAATTAAATAGTCTGCAGAAACCATAATGTCCACTGTTTGTTTGTGTTTCTTTTATGATGACATATGCAAAAGAAAATTTGCACAATTTTTAATTAATGAAGGCACAAGAAATCTGAAATTCGCATAGGTTGTAAACTATTCTATGAGCTAGGCAGCACCTTTAGCGGTGTCACGTGCCTCTTTTTCTTTGCATTGATACTATTTTTATTTATTTTAACTTTTTTTTAAAGTATGTATAATTAACTAGAGCGATAGAGCGCCCAGTCGTGTGCTCATCGTCTCACACACGACTCGGTCGAGGAGCAATGCGTGTTGTTGAGTCAAATTAAGTACCACCATATACAAAAGTTACTCTTTCTTTATGCTCTAAAGGGATCTTTAGGTCAATTGAGATCGAGATCGATATGCAAGGTAGGCTACTCTTTCGGTCAATTGAGAGAGACTTGGTAATTGGTACGTACGTTCATTTGGAAGTGTGTCGATCAATAACGTTACATTCAATCAATAGCGTTGACCCAAATTATCTGTGTCAATTGTGTTGTTTCATAACAAAAAACCGTTTCATTACAGAACTAAAACAAATTAGGACATCCTAGAGACTTGCCTTGTAAGTTGTACAATGTGAATCGAACTTATGTCGTTTCAAAGGATCGTATGAAACACCTTACGTGCCAAGACTAACCTTGTATTCGTAACGAGCATGCCTGAGTATAGAATAAGAAAGTACATCAATATTATATGCCCCAGACACACACACACACACACAATGACATATGGATTCATTCATCTGGTTAGGTTTGTATCATGTTCAAAGCACCTCACATGAAACTTGGCTGGGGAAGGTGAAGGGGGCTGGTGCAAAAATATAACTCCAAATGCCCCCTTAGTGGCACACTACTCCCTAGTCGGTGCCTTAACTATTTTATGGAAAAATCATATGCCGACGCCACAGTACTCAGTTATTTTAAATTAAAGAAAAGCTAATTGGCATAGATGGGCTTCCATGCATGGGGATATTTCCACGTTCATCGTAAAGAGATATGTCTCCTCTCCACAACCATTTCAGACAATGACTTGGATTCTACTTTTTGTTGGCCAGCTTTTGTGAATTGCCCTGCACCACGCTAACGTTTACTGTACAGCTCAGGCTTGTATCTTAATCTACGTCGAAGTCCATCAAAGCAAAATAATTAACCATGTTTGGAAGTGTTTGTGGTGCTTAATTTAAATTAAACCCGGTAGTTAGGTATTTGGTATAAAAAAATAGTGTGGAATGAGCACCCCTTACTGGTTGTTATTATGCTTAAGACTCTCGTCACATGCAAGCTCTCCACAAATCAATAAGAAACAAATCAATGTTCACCACCAACAAAGTGTACAAATAAACAGAGTGCAAATTTGACTATTATAAGTATAGAGGACCACACAAATGTACGTAGAGCAAATTAATTGCACTATCATATAATCAAGGGGGACTAAATATTGCAAGTGGGAGGAATTGAACCCAAGACTTTACGCAACAAAAGCTTTGACACTGTGTTAAGTGACCGATTGCTTTAAAATCTTAGAAACTTAACAAGAAGAGTGAGGAGTTATGGAGGAAGATTGATGTGTTCCTTGTCATAATGCTGAAGGAACTTGTGAGCACTTGTTTTTTGATTGCCTAATTCAGAATGGCATTTGGTTGTGGAGGAAGATCCATGTGTTCCTTGTCATGATGTCGAAGGAACTTGTCTAATTCACAATGGCATTTGGTAGGAAGTCCAGAGAAGAGATGAGGAGTGCCCTCAACATTAACGGTAGAGCAAGATGCAAATTAGGATGTTAACTGTCCACGGGGGAAGGTTTTCTACGAATCTTCGGAAACCGAGTCTTGCTATGGCCGCTTATTTGTTATGGCTCGATAGAAACCAGACAATCTTTCATCATTAGCGAAGAGTTTATACTTAGCAATTTTTTGTTCAGCGGACAATTTATACTCGGCCTTAGCAAAAGAGTAACTGTATCAGTCGGTCGTTATGTGGCAACTGGGGTATTGAGGAATCAGGTTAGAGTAACTCTGGTGCTTGTACTGGATTTGAAGTTGTGTTAGTGTTTTATGAAACGGATAATATCATTAAACTCGTTGTGTTTAGGTATAAATTACAGTAAAGGATACAGTTTTTACGAAGTGAACACATATATCCAGAATGTGAAAAAATTAGTATCAGATTCCCCCAATGTTACGATTCCATGACCCTAAGTAACGATTTTGGCTGACCTGACCATTTTGTATTTCTATAAGTTACCAATACTACCCTTAATACATATTTTTGCATATTTCATATCCCTTTCTCTCTCTCTCTCTCTCTCTAGTATATCTTTCTTTTTCTCTTTTCTCTCTCTTCTTTAGCCACCACCACCCTCTCTCTCGACCACCACCTCCACCCACCTCTTCCACCCCGTAACCACTGGTCCCAACCAAAAGCTCCCCCTCCCCATCTACATCCATGGCGGCGCCTTCTCAATAGAATTTTCCTTCTCCTCCCTCTAATATAGTTACGTCAACTCCGTCAACTCCCTCATCGTTGAATGCCACATCATCGCCATCTCCGTGGAGTACAAACTGGTCCCTAAACATCTGCTTCCCGGTTGCTACAGTACTGCTACACACTCATGAAATGGGTTGCTTGGCATCATGGGGATCTACTAGGATCCATAATTATGAATACTATACTGGAGTGTGTATCGATTTTTTTTCGTAAAATGGTACATACTGGTACGGATATTATCTTGGTACTGTCTCGAATTTTTCATCAATTGTATATACACATTCATTAATGAATAAAAATTTTATACACATATTTCCTTCATCATAACTCCTCTAGAATAAACTGTTTGTACTTATAGAGCTTGAATTTCCTCATTTTTTTTTAACTAAGTTGTTTGTTTCCAAAAAACTGAATTATTCTTATACAGTGGCATTAGGAACAAATAATTTATTCAATTGAATTGCCTCCTCTAAAATCATTCCCTTTTCAACTATCTCATTAGCGAATTCTTATAGAATAATAAGTTGTTTTTTAAGAATAACATCATTGATAAGGCTATAGGGTAATTATGTCTTTTCATAATAGAAAAGGCTATAGGGCAATTATGTATTTTCATAATAGAATTTTAACACCATTACACTGCCGTCTGGTAAACGGATACAAGTGATACTATAACAAAACACTGTCCTAGATTATAGTATATCCTTAAACTCAAGGAGCTTAATGATATTATCTCTTTATAATATTTGGGCATACCTTATCTTCTAACCGCTTTGTGACGTGTTTAATAAAACGTCTTGGATTCTACTTAGGAAAAAAGAAGTGGTAAAATAACAAAGATTGTAAATCACCTTCCTAAAGCTAAAAGGCGACTAATTTTAAAGACGATAAGTTGCTTGCATTTGGAGATAAAGGCGAAGGGGAAGAGGGTATAAATATTACAGTAACAACCAATTGCTCAATGTTGCTACGGCGAAGACTTGATAACCTCCTACTCGCATAGAAATTTCTATGTTAGAGGATGACAATGGCACAAAGTGGAATTTGCAAGAAAAACTAAGATATATGCAAGCGCAGGAATCTCAATTATACGCTTGTCAGGAAGGATATCATTTAACATGTACAATCGGACAAAACGTGGCAACTAAGGCTAATTATAGTGCGGGGACCCTTTTTGTGATCGTGTATCTATATACGCATCAAGACTTTTTATGTTGAACACAAGCCGGTATCAGGCTTGGAGGCCGGTAGCATGGGGCGATGCAAGGCGGCACGTGAGCGTGGGGCACTTGCTGTGCATGGCTGACAACTGTGTAGCTTAGGCACTGGGCTGCCTCGTTGACTTTTTGTGTGTTCTTTGGTTTTTGTGCTTTTTTGGATTTGTCATTTTTTTAGTTTTTGTCTTTTCTCTAGTCGTAGGTTCACCTTCCGAACATGAGTGTTGTCCCTTGTTTATAATTAGTGTCTTGACTTGGGTAAATGTGCACTAATCTTTTATGCAGATAGTCTTCGATGGAGGTTCCTTGGCGATAAAGCAGTTCTTGTTTTAGCCGCTCTCAACTATTCAAGGACGCTTGGCTATGTGCCGGTCCTTGTCTGTGATTCTATGCAGAGGATGCGGTCACCGGTTATTTTTTCTTTTATTGTATTCTATCTTGTACTACTTACTTATTAATAATACGAGGATTGGTAAGAATTTTACCTACAGTAAAAAAAAAAGAAAAAAACTTGTATATAACTAATACTTCTAATTATTTCTAGGAGTAGCAATATCCATCAGTACACGAATCGACATTAGCGAGACTGAGATTGCAAAAGAGCCACCAATGACCCATCTATAAGCATAAGAATAATATCCCAAGAACAAGTAGAGATTCAAGCACGTATTCAACCAACTAAAGTGTGTGCGCGCGTAGGCGTGTGTGTGAGAGAGAGAGATGCCAAGTGTTTTGGTTCACAGACAGGGACGCATTGACCAAGGCCCTTTTCAAAAGGATGGGAGACATGCGACACCAGATCATCAAATCCCCCACTTCCTCACCACGTTACCCAGAAACACACACACACACACTCACTCACACGGAGAGAGAGAGAGAGAGAGAGAGAGAGAGAGAGAGAGATGTGTACACGTGACGCTGTATAAGTGTAGTCAACGCTGTATAAGTGTAGTCAAATACCAGTATTTGGCTTGTCTTTCTACATTGGTTGGACTGGTATGCTTGCATGGATACACGTATACAAACATGCAAAACAGTATCTCACATCTGTACTCTTGCTCCATACCTTGCTGTTGCATCTTTCTCAGTCAACACGACCAGATAAGATTTCCTTTCATGCTGACAATTCTTCTCCATTTATGAGAGAGACATATAAAATGTAATTCCAAGACAAAATAGCAGCATGATTTCATCAAAGATCACAAGGCAAGACAGATATCGTGTGGCATAATCACCCTCTACTGCTGGAAAAAGTTCTAGGGAAAGAGAACTGAAATTAAGCGGAAATAAAATATTACTAGGATAATTTGTGAACTTGCAAGTGTTCCCAGTGTACAAAAATTGTAACAATAAGATATGGAAAGCATGGAGCAAGAAGATAGGCCATGACCCGGTCATCGATCTGCTGCCTATTTCAAACTTCCAACATTTGTAAGTCTCTTATCGAGGCACACTTAGACCCATTTCTGAAAATAAGAAGTAGAACGAAAATGTATTAGCATTAGCATGCACAAGCTTCTAGTTCAAGAAATAACGCAAAATCATAATAGCTCAACCCCAAAAAATGGCGTATGACTTGTATCAACATGCACAAAATGGAGAATTATACTAGAAATTGGATTCGAAGCCACAATTTCAGAGATTAACGCTGTTCGAACTGAACAGTAAACAATTGCTCTTGGAACTTATCTTTTCGCGGAAACATGTGGTTCAAACATCAAATATATAGCTAGTGAAACCATTGTGCCGCGACTATTGGAAAAGAGGGACTGGAAAAAGAAAGGTGAGAAATAAGAGATTGCTTCCACCTGGGCATGGGATCCACAGTGGCAGACATGGAGATGTGATTGAACTCTGTTAAAGGCCCGGCAGGGATTACAAAAATATCAATAGGGAAAGTAAACTAGGACAGAAAATAACATAATCTCCTAATATATATACCTTACTAACTTGACTAACTGGACGAATCCCCAATACCCCATTAAAACAAAGTTACAATAGGTCACAACTATTCAACTAAAAGTACGAAATAAAACCCATGCCTAATTCCAATTTTTCCAGTGTCATAGCGACTTCGAGTTGGAAAAAAGGATTGGAAAAAAGGATACACAAGATAAATGTGCATTTATGTTGACAATCTTGAACTTAGACCAAGGACAATCATGCTGAAAACACAGAAGATTGATCTTGGTCCAAGAAATTAAATTCTGTATGTACAAAAGATAACCACATTCTCAGCTTTGGAGAAAAAAATTGCTAGTCTTATCACACCCCAAAGAAAATAGAAGAAGAGGCTGTAATTTGCTTTCTGTCTCGCTAAGCATTTTAGAGCATATTATGTTTAGTACTTCAAATCCTAATTTCGTCGTGACCGGTAGTTCCTTCTCTGTTGATACACTTTGTTATCCTTCAAAAGGTCTGAGTTAGTTATCTTCCCTAAGCTTTGTGAAAGCATCACGTTTGGTGATTAAGAATGTAAAAGTCACCACCTCATTAGATAGTGGTATTTCCCCTCATTCTAGTGAAGGATCTCTCTAACTCTCATGCAAGGATCTATGTACTTGCACATAGTATTTGTATTACAGGAGTACACCTGATCTTCATTTGAGCCTCCCATGTAAGCATACAATAGGCAAAATCTCCATAGAAATCGCATGCTCCCTCATCTTTTCCGTAAGGGTGGCACCCCTTGTTTTTGTGTCGTCATTCCCTTTATATTTTTCTTTGTGTGGCCACTCATCCACCTAAGCATGTGCATCTCAGTTACACTCATCTCATGGGAGCGCTCCTTAGTTTCCCAATATTCCGACACATACCGAATTTTCTTTCAGCACAACACAGAAAAGCACACTTTCACTTATTTCAGCATGATCTTTCGTGTTTCTGATATGCAAGTATTATTCACATGGATTCAGCCAGAAGGGGCAGACCTCTGTACATAAAAAGTATACATGACGCAACAAAAACAACACAACAGGCTGTCCTGAGAAGCAAGATATGCTTCATTAGAGTTAGCATGGTCCTCAGCCAAACAAATTGAAGGGGGCAAAAAGAAAGCCTTCAATCTCTCAGTAGACAATTCAACACTCTTACACCAAAAAAGACACTGAAGAGTCAAATCCCACAGCTTCGTCTTCCTCTTTCGTTTCTAAGATAGAGATGAGCACCTCTGCTAATCCATCACTGAGTCAGTAAGAACTACTCAAGTCACATCAGTAAGAACTATATAGTTCTTACTTACGTGACTATAGTTCTTAATGACATATTCTTACTGATGTGACTACAGTAGAGGTCATCTGGTGTATGTTATGTTCGGAGGCTATAGATTGAGAAAGTCGAAGAGAAGTATTTGGTGTGCAAATCCAACAAGGGGAGTTCTGAGGGTCAAGTAAATATGGAGAAGAATGCCATGTATCTTGTATCAAAATTGCATATGGCATTGACTCACGAGTGCGGTTTTGGCAGCAACAAGAGGAAGGAAAATGATTGAATAGAGGAACTCTCTAACCGAGAGATCCATGAATATGGATCCTGATAAGTGGTGTGATCAAAAGAGGTGGTGTAATTCTTTTCCATCCTTGCTCAGCTTGGTACATAATAAGGAGGCTTTACTGGCTGATTATCCCTCTTTCCATGATGGCTGTCCCTCTTGGATTCCCTCTTTCAGAGGCAACTTCCAGGACTGGGAACTAGTTCAGTTTTTACTTTCTTCAAACTTCTTTACTGGGTGAGGGTGGTTGATTAGCGGAGGGAAGATAAGGTGCCTTGGTTGGGCATGGTAAAGGCTCTTTATTAGTAAATATCTTTTGTTGCTTTTGACAGCTAAGGCTGTTCTGTCCCTTGGAAAATGGTGTAGCATTCTTCAGCTTCCTTTCGAGTTTGTTTCTTCACTTGGGAGGCAGTGAAAATGCTATCTTAACAGTAGATATAAAGGAGGAGGAGGAGGAGGAAGATATCTTAGTCGCAGGATTCTCCAATTCTGGTGACGCTCCCGCCCCGGAACATCGCTCCCGACTCTCGCACCCGTTCCCGCTCCCACCCAAAAACCCACTATACTACTCGCGCTCCCGCTTCGGAACCTTGCACCCGCTCCCGCTCCCACCCAAGCTTTGTGCAACTAAGGAAGATATACATGGATTGGTATGTGATATGTAAAGCAAACGGCGAACAAGTTGACCACCTTTTGTTACACTGTCGAATCGCTCAGGAGTTATGGACATCCAACTTTGCATTTACCCCTACTCTAGTCACAGCAGTAAGAACTATATCGTCCCAAAATAACATACACCACACGACCCCTTCATCGTGAATGATGTAAGTAAAAACAGGGCCTACAATTAGATGAAAAAGGGTTGTATAATTAGCTTAGGCAAGGGAAGGGAGAAGCAGAGACTAAAATCATATAAAGTGTATCAAGGACGAGAATCAGTGGTAATTGGCGAAAGAAGACGAGTTTAGTGAAAGATGGAGAAGCTACTTTAGTAATTTGTTTAACGAAAAAAAGAAAGGTAATTTAGGTGAATTTGATGACTCATTTGATGATACTAGTAGGAGATTTGTTCATCAATTCAGAACATCAGAAGTGGAGGAAACCTTAAAAGGATGAAATTATGGAAGGCTATTGGGCCAGACGATATTCCAATTGAGGTTCAAAGAAGCCTGGCTGATGTGGGCATAGATTGGTTGACTAAGTTATTTAACAAGGATCTTGAACTTTAAGAAAATACCTAAGGGAGTGGAGGAAAAGCACTTTGACATCCACATATATAAGAATAAAGACGATATCCAAAGTTGCAACAACTATAGAGGGATCAAGCTCATGAGAGAGGGTAATTGAGCATAGAATGAGAAGGAAGACTAAAAGATCTGATAACCAATTTGGTTTCATACCTGGTGTTTTCTTGGTTACGCGATTGATTAGAGATTTAGAGAAAAAGAGAAAGGATGTTCGCATGATCCTTATAGATTTGAAAAACAGCATACAATAAGGTACCAAGGAAAGTTATGTGCTGGGCTCTAGAGAAGAAAGGAGTGCCTAACAAGTATTTTGATGTGATTAAGGATATATATGTTTGGAGCGACTACTAGTGTGAGATAACTGATGGAATGACTCATGAGCTCCCAATAACGATTTGACATCACCAAGGGTGAGCTTTAAACCCATATTCTTTACTCAAATAATGGACAGGCTTAGTAAGAATATTCAAGATGAGGTCACATGGTGAATGTTATTTAAGGATGATATAAATCGATGAGACTAGACTGACTAAACCTCATGCTAGAGTTCTCGAGAAGTACTTTACGATCCAAAGTGGACTAAGACGAGTACTTGGAATGAAATTTTAGTAGCTAGGAGGAGGTCCGGCGAAGAGGTAAGTGTGGATGGTCAACACGTGTCTAAGAAAGATATCTTTAGGCATCTTCGAGCAATAATGCACAAGAAGGGAGATATTGACGAGGTGGTTTCCACTAGGAGAAGAGCAGGCTAGCTAAAATAGAGGTCTGCATCTAGGGTGGTGTGTGATTGAAACATTCCTCTAAGTTGAAGGGTAAATTCTATACGGCCGCGATGAGGCCACCAATGTTCTACGGTTCACAGGCAACTAAGCCAAAATGCAGATTTTTAGGTGGATTGCGATGATTTGGTGTTATCCAAAGTGGGCCTTTAGACGCTGGTGTAAGAAAAGTGATTTGGGCCAAGTTGATGGGGTAAGATGAAGAAAAAGTAGACCAAGCATAAATTTGGGAGAAGAACTGAGAAAAGAATTGATTGCTTAGGATAACCTGAGTATGGAAGGAAAGGATTTACGTACCCAACACCAACTGATTTGACATGGCGGCTTGGCAGTGATGATGATGGCAGGGGCCTAAGTTTGTGTTACAATAAACTGGTCATGAAAGGCTTCTATATCTTGTGTAATAGAACAAGAATTATAGCTTTGTAGGTTGAATAGAGTTGCAATTTACTGATATGAAAAGTTAGTGGTTTAGGTTGGAATTGGTGCGTTAAAAAATGCAAGGCCACTAGACAAAGAGAAAGGTAAAGATCTATTTGGCTCAGTTACATATCCCCAAACAAAAGGTGACAGTAGACTTCTCCTTATATGACACCAAAGGTGACATATAAGGGGAACTCTCTAGTGTTTGCAACCCAAATGCTCCTGTCCCACAATTATTACGGAAGAGGATGAAGCGTAGTCCTGGTAGTCCTTATGAAGGATGTGATTAATTGTTTAGTGAAAAGACAAGCTGGGTGAGACCATAGTTGTCATATCGAGAAAAGAACCGTGTATCAATATCCCTGTTAAACTTTGATATACCAGTGGACCGAAAAGAATCATGTACCAATATCCCTCTTTCGCATTTTGTGTATCTTTCGGTCCGCTGGTCTATCAAGGTTTTGCTCGTTGTCCAAGAACAAATGCCTCTTCAAAGGATAATAAGATACAGACTTTTACACTATTAAATCTTTGATATTTCCACTTGGCACACAATATATACGTTAGAAAGTGATTTGAGTAGAATGGTCAAGAAGGCAGTTGAAGTGACCATCTTAGCAGGCTTTGATGTTGGCTGTGACGCAACAGCCCTCTGGCATTTCGATCTCCCATCTCTTATTTGCAAATGACACTCTCATCTTTTGCCGAGGAGCTCCAACTTAGATATTTGAGGTGTGCATGTCTGCTTCAAGGCTGTTTCAGGCTTGAAAACTAGTTTGCGATAGTGTGAGCTGATACTGGTTAGAGAAGTTGTTGATCTAGTGTGAGCTAACCGTCCGGTGGGGTTTGGCTCCTGTTGGCTTGTTATGGTCTATATGTGGAGAGCGCCAATAGGCGGTATTTTGAGAACAAGCAGTTACCAGCATTCCATCTCAACCAATACTTTTTTGACTTTGCTTTTCTTTCGGGTCAACAAACAATTCCTGAGCCGTCTAAGTCTTTTGTGGAGTTCCTTAACGATTTTCCAGTGGGCGCTAACTTGTAATTATGTTTTGAGTACCCAATTTTTTTGTTTCTAATGGGATTCTTGAGGCAACTCTTTTTAGTTCCTTGTACATGGGTTTCACCCCCCTCGGGCAGATTTAGTGCTTATAACACATTTACTAATCCAAAAAAAAAAAACACACATTGGAAAGTGAAGCATCTCAAATTATAAATGTAGTCCAACACCTGAAATTCAAAAAACCAGGTGTTTCTAGTAGTAGAAAGTGCAGATGCTGCATGGTTTAAAAGTTAAAACCCCAAAAAAAGTTTAAACTTAAATTAGCAATTCCACCAAATCTTATGGTACATTGTAAGATATGTATCTTGTATTTGGATCTGCACGGTGAGATATGAGCGATAAGATGTCAATTTAGATACACGTTTGTTGTATTCAATGGTTCTATGTCGGTATCATATCATATCACATCATCAAATACATATCGAGTATCGTATTTGTAAGAGACTGACAACTATGGGCGAGACAAACAACTGAAGAGATCCCTCCCACCTCCAGCACACACACACCCAAAACCTACCGTGCCTTACAAAGGAAACAATTCAACCCTGAACTTCTTAGTCAACAAGGAGAAAGTGGTATAGTGAACATTCCCTCTCCGGGAACATATTTATCTATTAGTGCACAACATTAATCCAAGTACATTAGGATCGGAGCCTTGTGCCTAGATGTTTGTGTGTCAAGGAAGAAAATGTGAGGATTCTGAGAGAATATTTACTAGCGACTGAACTGAACTCTGTCACAGATACATGAATCCTTTTTTCACTCTCCATAAGACTCATGGTCTATGTTGTATTTCTAGCGATGAAGCCTTTTATCACTACTTCTAACCATGTAGTTTTTGGTCTGCCTTGATCTATCTTTACGAGAGAGCTTCAAACAATGTCAACGAGTGAAAGTGGCTGACTGACTTCGCTTGACAGAAAAACATACTGGCGGGGGGGGGGGGGGGGGTGGTGGAGGGCAAAAAATTAACACCAAGTGGCTTGGCTAATCGACCTGTTTATAAATTGTAAAGGATACTCAAAAGAATCAAATCAGCAAAGGCCAAAAAAGATATTCCTTAAGCCACCAATGAGGCATTATTCAATCCTCGTAATATGTCCCTGACAAAAAGTCTTTGCATGGCACACTCTTTCAGTTTAGTTAGATAATGTAACCCTAGCAGAGAGATTCATATTTCATAAGATTTTTCAAATTCCGCAGCTTAGCTGATCCTTTGCATCGAAGCCACTAACACTAACTGAGCACCTGAACCGTGATTGTGCCTTGATAAGCCACGTGTGAACCTTTACTTGGTTTCCGACTAATATATACCTAGTAGATACCCTATTTACGCATACATAGTTTGAATATATCTCAACAACATGATACCCTCAGATAAGGCAAAGGGTTATACTGAGGAAGGTAATCGCCCGGGAAGACTTCAACCCTGGGACAACTCCCCAGATGTAGAAGAATCAGCATGCTACCCCAACAACCCTCTCGCAGTCAAGCGTGTGGGCTGCCGAGTCTAGGGAGCTGGTCCAACAGCTACGGGCATACTTAAAGAGCTAAAGTCACTCCCTAGGGATCTTCAAGTTTGCATAGCTTGAAATTAAGTAAACGACAAAACAAAAAGCCAGAACACGCTGACAGTTCAGACAGCATGGTTTCAAAACTTAGTCGTTCTTTACACCATTACTTCTCCACTTTATTCTCACTTCTCTACTTTAAGGTAATCACTTTCCAATTGGACTTATCTTTAATATTTCTGTCACTAGTAACAAACTATAAACAAGAGCAATCGAAGAAACTGAGAGAAACAACTACTTCAAAAGACAACAACTACGAGTCAAAAGCATGATAGTAAGTACTTTATATACGTATTAAAGAGCAGAGAAATGAAGTTGTATATGCTTACAGAAGCACAAACAAATATCAAACTCCTGGGAATGCACTGCAGAGCATACCCTGAGACAACGATCTCGAACCCTTCAAGTCAATACCGAGGCACGAGGTGAGTCGAGCCGAAGAGACAGCCGAGTGGAGTGGGAGCAGAGATTGAAGAGCACCCATTTGAGCAAATGGCCTGAAATTCAAAATTCAACTGTCAAAGTCAAATCTTAATTGAATGACGGAACTGGGTATATGAGAAAATAGCCTGAATTTCAAAATTCAACTGTCAAATTTAAACTTTTAGGGTGAAGAATTGAAATGGAATTTTGCCTTGAAATTGCGGGAGATGAACGGGGAATGTGAGAGAAAGACGTTGTGGGTTTAACTGAGGGTTTGGTGAGTGTGGATTTGAGAAGGGTTAGAGCTGGTCTTGAGATTGATGTGCAACGAGATGCCATTGGAAATGGCGAGCGGGGAAAATGTCCGATAATGAGGGTTAGGGTTTTGGAGGGTTTTATAAAGGGAAAATTGCAAAAACCACCCTCGTGGTTTGGGCCAGTTGCAAAAAGACCCCTGCGGTTACAAAAGTTGCAAATGAACACCTGTGATCGCAAAAGTGTTGCAACCGACGGTTTCTGTAACGAAATAAAAAAATTGTCCAAAATACCCTTGTATATAGACCCTAAGATTGTTTCTGTGCACCGGAATTCTCGAGCAGAGGGGCAGCACCACCACCCCAGCGACACCGCCGCCACTCCGGCATTCCAGTCGTCTCTACAGGCCCATGCCCTTCCCTATCATCACAACCACAACCCCACGAAACCCATCGATCGGCCTTTCTCCTTCGTCGCCACATCGATCACACTGCCGCACCGCCTTCTTCTCCATCGTTGCCGAGTTTCACCCCTGTAGTATAACGAGAACTTTGAAACTTAGATCTAGGGTTTCACAAACTTTGATGTTGCTGATTTGCCCGAATCGCACAAACTTAGATCTAGGGTTTCAATCGCACCTTACGATTGAAACCCTAGATCTAAGTATGTGCGATTAGGGTTCGAATTGAAACCCTTGATTGTTGTTGACGTGGGTATGTGGTTCGGTCGTGGTGCAGTGGTGGTATGCGGATGACGGCGATGGGACTAGGCGGTGATGGCTGATGCAGTATTGGGCGGTGATGGCGGCAACGGAACTGGGCGGTGATGACGATTGCGGGATTGGGTGGTAATGGCGACAACGAGATATCATGACGGTTTCGCGGTGATGGGATTTGATGAGGCAGTGGCGGCGACGGGTTTCGATGAGGCAGGTGGCGACGGGGGCGGTCGTGGGTAGGGCAGGTGGCAGACGGGGTGGGGTGATGGAGGTGGATATGCGGCGGGGTGGGGTGATGGAGGTGGATATGCGGCTAGGGTTTGGTTTCATTAGATTAGGGAAGAAAGTTTGGGATTTGGGAGAGAGAAATAAATAGAGGGCATATTAGTCATTTTATTATATTAATATTTATGAAACGCACTATTCAGGAGCGTGAGCAACACATGCCGTTAGTTTGGATGATTTTTCTAACGGTTGCAACACTTTTGCGATCACAGGTGTTCATTTGCAACTTTTGTAACCGCAGGGGTCTTTTTGCAACTGGCCCAAACCACGAGGGTGGTTTTTGCAATTTTCTCTTTTATTAAAGTTGAAATTAAAACAAAGATACCCTAGTTATTTTTAAAAGATCTATGATTTTTCCCTGGACTGGAAAGGGGTCAACTGATACGGGGAACCTTGTAACTTCGTAGTGTAATTTAAAATATCAAACTAGCGCGATTTCGCGCAAAACTTTTATGAGAACTCTAGGCTGTTGGGAAGTTCCGTTTCCCCGGAATTTGCGCCATTCCGATGTCGTTAGCTATTTTTTGGCCGAACGGGCTTTTAAGCGCTCGATCCGGACACCGGTTCGGGATTTTTGGGCGAAACTTTTGTAAAATACTTTTTAGATCAAGAATGAATTCATAAAACTTAAAATAGCATTTCAAAGCACTTTTGAGATTTCCGATGCCAGGGGGCATTTCGGTAATTGGCCACCCCGATAGAGGTATTTTGCTAATTCTACACTGTTAAATTTTTGCAACGACTATAATTAAGTCTAAAATGGTGTTGCGCTTTGGTTTTTTTATTTTTTCGTGGCCCCCCACCCCCTGCCCTTTGTTCTTTTCTCTTTCGTACGTGGCCCCCACCCCCCACCCCGAACCGCAACTTGCGTTCTCTTAGACTACTTTTTTTATGGCCCCCACCCCCTTCCTCTCCCGCGGTTCACTGTACCGTGGCCCCCACCCCCTTCCTCCCCCACCCTCGTGGGCCCCCACCCCCTTCTTCTCCCCCGAACCGCAGGAAGGACCCCCGGTTCACTGTACCGTGACCCCTACCCCTATTCGCGCACACTTTAGGCCCCAGTTCTTAGCTTGCGAAAAAAGTTAGAATTTTTGTTGTCACTTTTTTTCCGCTCATTGCACCTCAGGCACGCTAGTTAGTCAATTTCTATGAATTTCGGCGAAATACGAGACAAATTATTTTTTGGGTTTTCCTACGACGCCCTATTCGCGCACACTTTAGGCCCCAGTTCTTAGCTTGCGAAAAAAGTTGTAATTTTTTTTGTCACTTTTTTTTCGCTCATTGCACCTCAGGCACGCTAGTTAGTCCATTTTTATGAATTTCGGCGAAATACGAGATAAATTATTTTTTGGGTTTTCCTACGACGCCCCTATTCGCGCACACTTTAGGCCCCAGTTCTTAGCTTGCGAAAAATGTTGTAATTTTTTTTGTCAGTTTTTTCCTGCTCAAAGCACCTCATGCACGCTACTTAGCTCATTTCTATGAATTTCAGCGAAAAACGAGACACATAATTTTTTTGAATGCGTCATATGAAAGGTATATTCGCGCACATTTTAGCGCCAAATTCATAGCATGCGAAAAATTATGTACATTTCTTTTTTGTGCAGTTTTTTGTAACATCATTGCACCTTAGCCACGCTAGTCAGGATAATGGTAATGAAGGCGTCTAGCTTCATTCTTTTTCAGCTCCCAGGCTATCCTATACCTAAACGTCAAGGCATCCTTCCTAGTCCACGAGGAGTGTTTGAGCACTTCCAAGCGAGCAATGTAGTCCATGTACTTAAGGACGTAAATCCCACAATCGTGACCGTTATATTGCTTTGGTCGGTCCTTTATCATCACGACCGTCCAAGGGTCCCCCGGTGGCCGTTCGCATGCTAGCGAGAGTACAGTAGTCTGCATCCAACAATAAAAACGAGAATCAAGCCTATGTATCAAGAAGACTATACTATGAGCCAAGGTCAAAAAATAAAAACTAACCACTAAAGTGATGTACTCGCTGTACATCTGTGCCAGCAGCTGTCCAGGATCGTCCTCCCTTAGGCTATCGTATATGTGAACCGTTCTGTTCGCTGGATGGAGAACTAATAGGAACCAGTGGTTTGCATGATGACAAGGTATCATGATAAGGTTCGCATCAGCAACGCTACATTGATAGTTTGCGTTCATCATGCCTAACACGTTTCCAACTGGTTTCCACTTACCCCTGCCGCCCCCTCGCCTCCTCGATACATGTTAAGCTTCACATATTCAGAACGGTTAAAATGTTGCTCTCTAATCCGGAGCAGATCTATGTAAGCGTTCATGACAAAATTTGAAATATATGTCTCCGGCGCCAACGTTCTGATATCCTCATGACCTAGGAATGTCGCAAGAGAAAAGTCTGTTGAATCGACAGGCTCATGCCCGAAGTAGTGCCGGTCGATCCAACCCATTTTGTCCGGCCTCAATGGCTTCGTCGCTTGTCCTTTGCACGACCGGATGCTTGGGCGCGAGGCCTGGATTCCTACTTGGGGAACCTGACTCTGGCGCTGAGAGTCGTACGCGTCAGGAGGCAAGCCACTATACGGCTCCCAGAATTCATAGCTCTGCGGCGAAGACGCGTAAGAAGGCAAGCGACTAGACGACTCCCCCAGGCCCTGACTCTGGGGCTGAGAGTTGTACGCGTCAGGCGCTGAGTGACTGACCGGCTCCCAGAATTCATAGGTCTGCGGCGAAGACGCGTAAGAGGGCAAGCGACTAGATGGCTCCCCCAGGCCCTGACTCTGGGGCTGAGAGTTGTACGCGTCAGGCGCTGAGCGACTGAACGGCTCCCAGATTTCATAGGTCTGCGGCGAAGACGCGTAAGAAGGCAAGCGACTAGACGGCTCCTCCAGGCCCTGACTCTGGGGCTGAGAGTTGTACGCGTCAGGCGGTGAGCGACTGACCGGCTCCCCTGGGTAACCCCGGTACGCAACACTGAAGTTGTGAAGATCAGTCGTGTACCTCTCAATGGACCTCTTGAGACTGACGGGAGCCTGCGCGACAAACCAGTCAAACGACTACAGCTGCTTGAACACCTCAGTGCCCTGGTCAACCTAAAAAACATGCATAAACAAAATCACCGTCATCATTTCAGGCATTGTCGATAAGGTGCGCAAATAAATATTGAAACAACACTAGGGTGACTTACAATGTTCAATGCCCAGAACTGGTCAAAGAAATCACGTGGCGCATACGATGTCTTCGTCGGCTGGGAAGGGCGATTCACCCTCGTGCGCGTCACCATGAGAAACCATTGCAGGTACTCCTCAAGACTGGTGCCATCGTGCTTGAGCGATACAAGGCTACCATACGTTTCTTGCCAAGTACTCCACTGTTCCACGTCGTCGCTCAATAAATTCAAGGCATCAGGCACCTCAAATTTCGGCCATCGAACAGTCCTGTATGGCCGCATGTCTACAGGGGATTTTGGTATCCCTTGTAGACAGCCGGCTTGCTTCATGGCTCGATCGGGTATCTGAAACTCACATACTTCGAAGTGAATAAGCGGCACTCGAACCAAACCTGCCAGCACGTACGTTACCAGAAGTTGCCAACAATACTCATCTAACCGATGCATCACCTTGCCGTATGGCTGCCACGTCACCTGGGATGCATCCAACATATCTAGTTCCCCCCGATAGAATTGTAGATGGTGGTGAGGGTTTACCCGTCTCTTCCGGTTGGCCTCCGGCCCCCAGGCCCACACCCTAGGCTACTCCGCATCGGAATATTCCCGCGGTTGTGGACGTCCCGTGGGTAGCCTCTCGTAAGACCAAACCTGTGAATGCAAACATTATATGGAATTAGTAAATAATCACGAATACTTTGACACGTCAAAACAAGAATATAAATGCTCATACCTGTAATAGAGTCAGGCAGGCGGCAATAGACTTGGCATCCAATCTCGTAGCCTTATGCAGTGCTCGATATAGGTGCGCAAGAACAGCTGAACCCCACGAATACGAGTATACCTCCTCAAGATCCTCTAAGAACACCATATACTTCGGATGCACGGTGTTTTTCGAATGCGTCGGAAGTAATATGGCTCCAATAATATACAGAAGGAATGCCTTCGTATACGTCACGAAATCATGAGGAGTGTATTCATCAGGTAGCACGCCGTACTACTCTCTCAGCCATTTAAGTTTTATGCCATTAGACGTATGAGCTTCCCTCGGGATTCTCGGGAAATACTGCCTAGCCATCTTCGATACGGATGCAGACGTTTTGCTCCAAGTAATGGGTTTGCCGTGACATGGGATTCTAAGTATAAATCCGACGTCCTCTAATGTAATAGTCATTTCACCAAACCGGAAGTGAAATGAGTTCGTCTCGCCCCTCCATCGTTCAACTAGAGCGGATATAAGGCAATCGTCATGCCGAGACAAAATCCCGGGATCGGTGAACATGGCCAAATTTTGAC
Source organism: Escallonia rubra (assembly GCA_033065855.1). Lineage (NCBI taxonomy): Eukaryota > Viridiplantae > Streptophyta > Magnoliopsida > Escalloniales > Escalloniaceae > Escallonia > Escallonia rubra. The sequence goes on along the minus strand of JAVXUO010001540.1, from coordinate 202,108 downwards.
GGTGTAATAGTTGTATTTCTTCCTCGTTCAGTACCCACTCTTCGAGGTGAGTTGTGCTTTGAATTGTTTCCAAAACACCCCTATCGACACCGTCAAATACGTACCTCGCGACGTGGCCATCGTCATCGTATAGGATTGATGTATCATGAGGTCCGGGGTTGAAATCCATATCTCTAAGAACAAAATATAATCGTAAACCAACTTAACGTCCATAATATTTACATTCCAAAAATATAACCGGATCTTAAACCTAGCTTACCAACGGGTTAGTAATACTCATTATCTCATTATTTAAATGTATTAAAACAATTCCTCACTTCCCACCACTTCGAACGCTTAATTACTCTATTTCTCTAAAATTTAGAGCCAACGTGACAATTTACCAATATACCCCCCGATGGCCGCTACACCGCCAACACCACAAAATCGCTTCAAAACCAATTTTTAAATGTATTTCTATCAATTATATACCAAATATTTCCTCAGGGTATTCTAAGGGGGAAATTTAACAAAACACCCCCAACTTATGCAAAATACCCCCTGACAGCCATCGCCCCAACAAACATCTCAGAACGGCTGGAAAAAAAACCACCACAGGGTGTCTTACACCCCTTCCGAAACTAAAAGTAAGTCGGCAAATTTCACAATGTTAAATTACCAAAATACCCCCGTTGAGCGCCAAATTACCGAAATGCCCCCGGGGTACTATTAGCACCCTAACGCCCCGCAATCAACTTCAAAATAACATTTCAGGTGTTTTACTTACATTTCTGGACTAAGAAGTCCTTTGAAAAACTTTACCGGAAAATTACCAAAATGCCCATTTAGGGGTGGCAAATTACCAAAATGCCCCCCGGGTTCAGAAAATCTCAAAAGTGCTTTAAAATGCTATGTTAAGTTTCCTGAATTCATCCGTGATCTAAAAAGTATTTTTCGAGATTTTTCGCCCAAAAATCCCGAACCGGTGTCCTGATCGAGCGATAAAAAGCCCGTTCGGCCAAAAAAATAGCAAACGGCTTTGGAAGGGCCCGAATTCCTCTGAAATGGAACTTCCCAACATCCTAGGGTTCTCGTAAAAGTTTCGCGTGAAATCGCGCTAGCTTGATATTTTAAATTACACTGCAAAGTTACAAGGTTCCGCGTATCAGTTAACCCCTTTCCAGCCTTTGGAAAAATCTAAAATTTTTCCCTGATACGGATATTTTAAAAATAACTAGGGTCTCTTTTTTGCACTTTGGCAAAATATAGCTCTAGCTATGTTTTATAAATTCGTGAAAAATTGTCTAATTAGGTTTTCACCTTTAGCGACAATTACGCCCCGCAATCAGCTTCAAAACAACATTTCAGGTGTTTTACTTACATTTCTGGACTAAAAAGTCCTTTGAAAAACTGTACCGAAAAAGTTACCAAAACACCCCTCTCGGGATGGTAAATTACCAAAATGCCCCCTGGCTTCAGAAAATCTCAAAAGTGCTTTAAAATGCTATTTTAAGCTTCCTGAAATCATTCTTCATCTCAAAAGTATTTTACAAAAATTTCACCTAAAAATTCCGAACCGGTGTCCAGATCGAGTACTTAAAAGCCCTTTCGGCGAAAAAAATAGCTAACGGCTTCGAAAGGCAAGCGTGGGGGCCACGAAGAAAAAAGTGGAAGGCCGCATAGAACCTCAACTCCTTGCCGTTCGGGGGTGGGGGGCCATGCACGAGAAAGAAGGATAGGTAAAAAAAAACAAGAAAACAAAAAAGGATACGAAAAAAAAACAAGAAAAGCAAAAGAAAACAAAAAGGGAACCGGGGTGGGGGCCACGAAGAAAAAAGCAAGGACAGAGAACCGCCCCCTTGTTGGGGCTGGGGGCCCATAGGGGTGGGGGCCAAGGTACAGTGAACCGCGGGAGAGGAAGGGGGGTGGGGGCCACGGTACAGTGAACCGCATGAGATGAAGGGGGGTGAGGGCCACGGGAGAGTGAACCGGGGGTCCTTGTTGCGGTTCGGGGGAGAGGAAGGGGGTGGGGGCCCACGGGGGTGGGGGAGGAAGGGGGTGGGGGCCATAAAAAAAAGTAGTCTAAGAGAACGCAAGTTGCGGTTCGGGGTGGGGGGTGGGGGCCACGTACGAAAGAGAAAAGAAAAAAGGGCAGGGGGTGGGGGGCCACAAAAAAAAAAAAAAAAAAGCGCAACACCATTTTAGACTTAATTATAGTCGTTGCAAAAATTTAACAATGTAGAATTAGCAAAATACCCCTATCGGGGTGGCAAATTACCGAAATGCCCCCTGGCATCGGAAATCTCAAAAGTGCTTTGAAATGCTATTTTAAGCTTTATGAATTCATTCTTGATCTAAAAAGTATTTTAGAAAAGTTTCGCCCAAAAATCCCGAACCGGTGTCCGGATCGAGCGCTTAAAAGCCCATTCGGCCAAAAAATAGCTAACGACATCGGAATGGTGCAAATTCCGAGGAAACGGAACTTCCCAACAGCCTAGGGTTCTCATAAAAGTTTCGCGTGAAATCGCGCTAGTTTGATATTTTAAATAACACTGCGAAGTTACAAGGTTCCACGTATCAGTTGTCCCCTTTCCAGTCCAGGGAAAAATCTGATATAGATCTTTTAAAAATAACTAGGGTCTCTTTTTTGCACTTTTGCAAAATCTAGCTCTAGCTATTTTTTATAAATTCGTGAAAAATTCAAATTTTGACGCCCTAAAAAATGACTATTTTTTGGACTTCGAATGAATATTCGCTAATAAACGCTAGTTCAATCCCTAATTTCAAACTCTCAAAAAACAAGAATTTTAGACTATGGTAAGAACAATTTAAGTTAAACACAATTTAAACAAATCATTGGTAAGAACAATTTGAAATTAACATTGAATTATAAGAAAATTTAAAATACTTACTTGTTTTAACTTGATATATTTGTATCAAGAAAAATCCACCGATCTTCTAGCGTAAATTTTTTTGTAAGTGAGATATGGAGTATGAAGTGTGTGTTGGTATGGAAGAAATTGTTGAGGGAGAAGGGTTTATAAAGAGTAAAAAATGAGGGATAGAGATGAAAGAAAGCATATAAACGTCGGAAAAAGGTCGGGGAACCGGGGCACGTGGCAGGGGGGCCGCAAAATGGAGGGGGGGCTGCAAAATGGTGACCTGGATTTGGGGGGGGGGGACCGGAGGGGGGTGCCACGTGGCAGGCAGGGAAGGGGAACCCCTGCCACGTGGCAGGCAGGAAGGGGGGGACGGGGGATCCCTGCCACGTGGCAGGCAGGCAGGAAGGGGGAAGGGGGATCGCTGGCTGCCACGTGGCAGGCAGGAAGGGGGACTGCATGCCGGACGGTGGGTGGGTGTAAAAAAAATTAAACGTGCAAACCGCACATAGGGGGTGCGGTTCGGTGGATAATATCCACCAGTCGATATGTAACGGCCCCCTATATATATTCTTCCATTATAAAGTTGTTTGTATGTAATATACTTTGCACTTTTGGTAGTATATCGTAATACACATACTAAGCACATACCCAATTGGTGTATGTCAATGTATTGGGGGTGAGGGGGAGAGGGGGTTGTTGTGTATGCATGGGCGGGTAGGTGAATTCAATCAATAAGTGTGTACATGTGCGTGTATATGATTGTGGGTGAATTCAATCAATCATATATCTGTGTGCATGCGCGTGGTGATTTCAATCAATCTGGTGTGTGGATATATACATGCGTGGGATTATGGGTGAATTCAATCAATATGCGTGTGGGCGCATGCACAAGGTGTGTTATATAATTTTGTGGTGGTGCCATGGTTATGGTTGGTGGTGTTGGGTTGATACGTGATTTTGCTTGGTGGTTCGTAGTAGCAACGTGGTGGTGGTGTTGGACTTGAAGGGTAAGAGCAAAAGGGGGATGGGGAAGGTGGGCGTGGGGGTGGGGATGTTCTGCTGGAAAAAAAAAACAAAAAATGGATGATAGAGCGTGCCATACGAAAGGACAATTTAACATAAGCTAAGGGTTGAATTACTCTTTTTACAAAATCTGTTACCTTGATTTGTATACCGTCCGGTCAAGGTTGTATTTGATACTTCTTTTAGTCCATGGACACGTGTGATATTACCCTATAACCTCAAAGGGTTTAGGATATCTTTCCAAAATTGAATTGGTTGGGTTGGATTGAGTGGTTTTGATAAGTGTGATTGGGTTGATGAAACAAAATAAGTACAAGAATTTATTAAAAAAAATACAGTGGTGACGGGTGGTTGTTAGCGGTGGTGGCCAGTGGAGGCAGGTGGTTTTTTCGGTGGTAGTGGCAGATGGTGATGACCAATATTGGTGGTTGGTAATGGAATTATATTATTGGTGACCGTGAAGCCGGTGGCCGGCAATGGCTGTGGTGGTATGGTATTTGCCAACCATATTACATAATTAATCCTTACGATAAGTTTTTATCAAACGGGGTTGGCAATCACTAGGTTGGGTTGGTTAAACCCACTTTTGGGTTGGGTTGGTTAAAACTCAACGAAACCTAACCAAGTTACACCCCTACATGAAAGGCAACGGCGAGATCGATTTGGGTTCTGACCCAAACTCGCTCTGCCAGTGTGGCTACAAGAGACCCGAATCCATTTGGCTTGTTTTTCCTTATTATTCCTCAACTAAAAGTAAACCTCTTGGGAAAAAGGTTTGAGAAGACATTGAGGGTGTTTGAGATTGACTTTGGGATGGTCAAACCTAAATCAGGTATATGGGTGTTTGGCAAAAAAGTTTAAGAGATTTAATCTGTCTCAAAAAGATAAACACTGACTTAATCCATAATCTTAGAAAATGAGGATTATGAAATAATTACTTTTCTCATAATCAGGTTTGACTTTCTAATTTATCATACTATCCCCATATTTTTACAAAAAGAAATTCCACATGCTTTAACTAATTTTGGAAAGTTATCGTACTATAAGCATTGTTGCAAGATTTTTGGTGTTTTTAACTTAAAATGAGAAGTAAATTATTGTTGTAGGTAGGTGAAAATAGATTTTTCAGTAATTTGTTTGAATGTTACAGTGATTAACAAATGAAAGTTATGTTAACATAACTTCACTAAATGGATAATAAAAATTTATTTATTCAGTATCCTCTATGATCATTTTGTCATAAGGGAACTGATTTAAGCATCTTTTATCCTAACATTTCTTGTAACTTTAGTCGATCTAATATGCAACTATTTTTAGCAAATAACAAACTGATGTTGCTTAAAGTAGATTAATCTGCTTTTGAAAATCAATCTCAAATGTGCTCATAGTATATCAAAATTGCTCAAATTTGTAAAGTTTGTCTTACAATGCAAAGTACCAAAGTGTTAAATACCACTAGGGGCCGTGCACGCATGCTGTTGATTAAACAAGTATACTTTTCTAAAGAAGAAGATGAAGAAAAATAAGTTGCAGATTTAATGTACAACCAAATCTAGATCACAAAAGTCTTAGAGGTCGTATGAGATTGATTCTCAAAAGTAGATTTTGATTAAATCTGAATCAGTTTTTTAAATCAGCTTGAATTCATTTTAAGCATAATAGATTATAAGTTGTGGAAGGTACTTGGATAAAAAGGAATTCAATTAGGTTTAGTGTGCAAAATTACCATATAGTATATTCAAATTGAAAGGGCCAATTTAATGTCTGTGTATATGTGAGGATGTTTTGGTAATTCTCTTGGTTAAATTTGATTCTCCAAAACTGATTAAATCAAAATCTAAGAAAATGAGGATTATGGATTTAATCAGTTTTGAGCACATTTGCAAATTAATCGGTTAAATTTTTTTTTGCCAAACACTTCAAACCTGATTTAATTTGAATTTAATCAGGTTTGACCATTCTAGAATCAATCACAAACACCCTCTTAAAGTTTTAAGGGTAAATTACACTAAACACCCTTGAGGCTTTACATAATTACACTCCACTACCGCTATCTTTAAAAATTACACTCCGTCCCCCCGAGGTTTGTACCTGCATTACACACAACTACACACATTTAACGGAAGGCCCAACTCCGTGAAAAAATTCTCTGACACATCATTTTATACAATTTTCATACCCAAAATACCCCCCCTGTCATTTACTCAAACAAGGATGGCATTTTGGTCAGAACAATTAAAAAAGGAAGATTAGGGTTGAATCTAAAAGCTAATGGGTTTGGCGGGCGGCGGCGCGGCGCTGTTGCAGCTGCGATAAGAGGAAGGAAGGGGGGAGGGGGGGCACCGACAGGGGGAGGGACGCTACCGGCGTGGGATGCAGAAGGAGGGGCAAAGGGCTGTTGCGGCTGCGGGGGGGAGAGAAGAAGGAGGAAGGAAAAAGGGGGTCGGCGTCGCCGACGGGGGGAGGGGAGCTGTCAGCGGAGAGTGAGGCGTCGGTTTAAGATGCTGCAGGAAGGGAAACGTGGCAAGGGGTTGTTGCGACCGCGGGGGACGAGAGGAGAGAAGAAGAAGGAAGAAGGGGGGTCGGCGTCGCCGACGGGGGAATGGGCGCTGTCAGCGGAGAGTGAGGTGTGGTGCTGTTGCAGGAGGAGGGGCGACGGGGCAAGGGGCTATTGGGCCCGGGGGGGACGAGGGGAGAGAAGAAGAAGGAAGAAGGGGGTCAGCGTCGCCGACGGGGGGAGGGGCACTGTCAGCGGAGAGTGAGGCATGGCGATGTTGCAGCAGGAGGGGCGACGGGGCAATGGAATGTTGCGACCGCGGGGGACGAGGGGAGAGAAGAAGAAGGAAGAAGGGGGTCGGCGTCGCCGACGGGGGGAGGGGTGCTGTCAGTAGAGAGTGAGGCGCGGTGCTGTTGCAACAAGAGGGGCGATGGGGCAAGGGGCTGTTGCGACCGCAGGGGACGAGGGGATAGAAGAAGATGCCGAAGGAAGGGGCGCTGCAAGGTGCTGACGGAGGAAGGGGCACTACAGGGTGCTGACGGGGGAAGGGGCGCTGCAGGGTGCCGGCGTAAGATGCCGAAGGAAGGGCAAGGGTCAAGGGGCTGTTGCGGCCGTGGGGCTCAGGGGGAGAGAAGAAGAAGCAAGAAAACAGTCTGAGGGCATTCATGTCTTTTTGCATTGCACCATTAACACTGTAAGAGAAAAAGTTACTTTTTGAGCTGAGTGTAATTTTTAAAGATAGCGATAGTGGAGTGTAATTACGTAAAACCTCAGGGGTGTTTAGTATAATTTACCCAAGTTTTAAAGGGAGATAAATATACAATGATAAATTAAAGTGGGTCGGAACATCCATTCACAAATCTATTCCAACTATTGCGAACAAACGTTTGTTCAAACCATCGTGAATAAATGTGTAGAAGGGACGTGGAGATGGACTGCAAGTGGAGGTTGCGAGGGTTACCATGCGTGAAAGTTTTCAACGTGTACTACGTGTTTGGTCAAAGTTGCCATAATAATTGATATTTACTTTCACGAAGAGGGTTAATCAGGTTAAAAAAGAGTATAACTTAAAAGCTCAAACAACGCTTCATCATAAAGTTGTTTTTGGCTAGTAGAAAAGCTAATGAAATATAGTTGGTAAAGCGGGGCCAAAAAACATCTACCTAGTCAAAACACGGACCATATTTGGTATTAGTATCATGAATCGTACCTCAAATTTGGCTGTAGACACCCCATTTTTGTAGTCATTAATAATTAAAATAAACAATGTGCTTTATAATTTATAGTACATTATTAAGTTTAGGCCAAGTAATGTGACCTAATTAATTAATTTAGTCCACTCAAGTTTAATTGTCCAAGTCTAGTCTAGTTACATGTCTAGTCCATCAGATTCGGTCCAATTGTATCAAGTCCAGTATAGTCCAGTCAGTTAAGCCCAAATTAATTAGGCTCAGTCTATTGGATAACTAGCCTAGTTAGTTAAGGTTTAACCCAAGTTAAGGTCAAGAGATTGTGATTGATTAGATGACTTGAAAATATCTTATAATTTATCCTCGATACATGTGATTAATCCTTAATTTATATGAGATATGAAGATAATTTTTGAATCTGATATATCTCATCTAACAAATCATAGATAATTGCCGAATTAGGGTAAGATAATGCCCCAATATTCGAAAAAAAATAATTTTCATAAATGGGGTGAATTGGCCGATTAATTGACTTTTGTCAATATGTAATTTTATCACTTATTCCGACTTATCTCCAGCCATGCAGATTAGCATTGCCAATCTTATCAGATTCTGTATCCCAGACCACTATAAGGCCTTTATTTTCAAGGAAAAGCTTTTTCTTCTTAGAGTTTTTACACAATTTCTTTCATAGAAGTGGTAGATCATCTCTAAGGAAAATTTAGCACTTCATATTTCACTTTTCTATCTACACAAAAGTCACATGTACATCATGGATTCATCATATGGAGTTCCGAAGTCTTCTAAGTCAGCGCCTTCTCGAGGTAAATTTACAATATTCTAGATTATCTTAGATAATAATGGTCTAGAGCGTCTCCCATTTTTCGTAGTTGCATTTCTATTGAAAAACAACAAAAATAGTATTTTACATTTTTGGTCTAGGTCTAAGTCTCGAAATGTAAACTACTTCTTGTAGGACCAGTGTCGAACTACAACGATTTTGATTCTGATTAGTCCGATTGGGTATGTAGGCAATTCAACCCCTGATGTCGAGTTTAAACCAAAAGATAAAAATAACTTAGAATGAATCTTATCATATTTTACATGCTATGTATTATTAAAGCCAAAATTCAATTAAAATGAAGTAAAGACCGAAAGGGCGTGGAGGGTGCCTAACACCTTCATATTGCGTAACTTACTCCCGAGGCCCCTCTCTTGGTTTCGACAGGCTAGTTGTCCTTGTGGACACATTTCAGTAATTTCTAGATTTTTCTTATTTTCTTCAAATTAAATTAGATGCCGACTCCATAAAATCTTTCCAGGGATTTTTTTCGAGGCAGCTCGCCGTAGTGGCGACTCTGTTGGGGACCAAAAAACTAAGAGGACTAGAGTTAAAAAGGTATTATTGATTTTTGGCCTTGTTGTATTTCTCTTGTATTTTTCTATGGTATATACAATGTGACATAACTGTGGTACTTGGGCTTTTATTTTCGTACCTTACACACGTGCACGTCTCACCCTGACCCACCCATTTGAGAGAGACACATTCGAGGCCTTTGGTCCTCTTAGGTTTAAGGCGATCTCTTAATCAAGTTCTCAACTCCACGTGCCTTGAGCTAAGGACTTCTCTTGGTTTCTTGGTATATTAAACAACTTGTACACGTACTAGTGATCGCCCATTATTAACTTCATAGTTAAGGGTGGGAGGTATATGGTACAGTCGAGCCGATGGAGTAACTTTTACATTAGTTTTACAAGGAAAAAAACTCACACCCAGACTATCCAGTGTTCTGCCCTTTTGTTGAAAGAATATTGTATTTGCCTATGGCATGTTGGCTGGGAAACCACCAGCATGCTACAAGCTAAGCTGGTAATTTTGCAAAAAAGGGAAGACATTGACTAACTGACCGGTAATCTGCGCTTTCAATCGGACGGTTAGTCAGTATGTGCATTACTTGAAAAAAAAATTCAAAATTAACTGGTTTATACCATAATCAAACCCACTGACCAATCGGCCCTCTCTGGGTGACCGAACCATTAGTCTGAAACCTCATCCTATAGAAAATTTTCTTGAAAATTTTCAGAAACAAACTCTAACCTCAATGACCAGCCGGCCGATTTATCCCTGTGGATGACCAGACGGTTAGTCAGAACCTTCATAAATTCTCAAACCTAGCTTCACTGACCAACCTGCCGGTTAACCCACTGGGTAACCAGACGGTTAGTCAGTACCCTCTTTTTGAGACGTTCTCCCCAAAATCTCAAATTACCCATCGAACAACCGGGTGCTTAACCCACAAGGTTGACTGGCCGGTTAATCACTGCCCAACTCCTGTATGGTATAAATTAGCTTGTTTAATGTGGTGTGCTCTGATTATGTGATCCTATTTAGGCTAGCTTGAGTCTTTTTTATCCTTAGGGTAAAAAATGTAAAATAAATAAATAAATTATGTCCTAGGACTAATCCGTAGGGTGACCAAAATAAATAACTAAATAAAATATGAAATATATAGGTAATAAGGTCCAAGACTAGTCCTTAGGGTAGCAAAAAAATACATCAAAAAAATAAAATTTTAAAAAGAGCTAAAAATATTTTTGGGATTTTGTAAGCTGACAAAGCTCCGGCATTGGGACCAATCCTAGGATTCTTGCGTATTGCAATGCTTGAACAACTCCCTCAGATCCCCGACCTGGTCCATATCCTTAGTGAACTACAAGAAGACTTCCAAAGCAACTTCACTGCCTTAACACTTTGGCAAGAGAAGATCACCCAAGAAGTGGAATATCTCATGAAGAAATATAAGGGTAAGGAACCCGAAGGGGAACCAAAAGAGGATAAAAAAAGAAAGGAAGGAAGATGATCCAAAGTTAAAAGCTGATTGCCAATATGAGTCGGATGGTTAAGGAAAGGCTTTCACTGCAGAATGAGAGGAAAAATTGGCAAGGATTGAGTCTCAAGTTGCTCAAATGAAGACGGCTGATGATCCAATGGACTTCAGTGCTCTTACTCTAAACATCGAAGATAGACTCCTACCTAAGTTTATGAAGTCCGACATGGACAAGTTTGATGGGACTTTGGATCTAAAGATTCATGTTAAAATGTACATGCGTGCGCTAGCCCTATATCGAGTTAGCCATAACCATTTGGTCCAACTGTTCCGCCAAACCTTAGCAGGGACTGCCTCTCAATGGTTCCACACATTCGATGACTCTCGAATCCAAACGTGGGAAGATGTAGTGAGAGAATTTGTGAAGCAGTACCAATATAACTCTGATCTTGACATTACTCGGAGAGACGTGGAGACCACCAATCAAGAGCCCATCAAACCCATATATGCATTCATCATCCGATGGAGGAATAATGTGGCACAAATGGTCAATCGTCCATCAGAAGAAGATCAAGTGAGCATAATTAGGGAAAATCTTCTGCAGATTTATATATTGTGATCACATCTTTGGCCACCATTACACAACATTCAAAACATTAATGGGGTACCCTCACTCAAATTGAGGATGCCATCAAGAAAAGGACGATAGCCCAAGATGGAAAACAAGAAGAATACCAGAATGGATCAAAGCATCCTACCATAGACAATGAAGTGAATACAATTGAGCTTCAAGAAGAGGTCTGGTAGAAACCAAACACGAGGCAAAAGTTCTCCAATCTGCATGCCCCAATGACCAAAGCATTTGAGTAGCTATTCAGTATAGGTATGAGCTCCAAGTTTCCCCCCATTGCTACACCAAAATGGCCTGACATGCAGGCTCGATGCTAATATCACCAAGGATCCGTGCGCCACACGTATAGATGTATGACCTTGAGGAATGTTATTCAAGATCTCATTGACAAGGGTGAGATTAGCCGCCCTGCCAAACCCGATGTGAAGAAAGAGCCTCTACCGATGCACCAAGTGAACAAACTGAGATATCTCTCCAATTGATAGATCCTTCTGTGCTCAACCAATAAGAGGATATCGTGGGTTCAATTGGTTAGATCATCCAAGTTTGAGACAAATCATGTTTGCTGTTGGATTAGATGTCTCGATGCTAGGCTAGAACATTACCTCATTTTTATTTTGAGTGTTTTTCCTAGCATTTTCTTAGATTATCTTGTCGAACTTATTCTTTTGATAAATAATGAATCATTGTTTGCCTTAATCTTTGATTGTTGATTTACTCTTAGAAGTATCTTTTAGAGTTTGAGTCAAATAGAGTTTGTGTTTTCAATAAGTCTATGAATCCATCCTTAACAAATTGAGAGCATAACAGTTTTCAAAGCAAGAGAGAATTGCCCAATTTCATGATTGACCAATCACTTCGAGATATTGTGCAAGAGATAATTTTGAATTTAAGCGTAGTGGTCTATCTCGTTGATACTTCTTTTTCACATTTGGTGGTGGTGACTTGCTGTCTTTTCAAGCGTAAAAATCAGAATTTCATCTCCTTCAAAATTTCAGGATAACATAGTTTGAAATTAGACATTCAAGTGAGAATTTAGGAGACTATCATGAAAATGCCATGACTTCTTTTTTTGGCCAACCTTCCACAACCCTCATTCACCACATGGAAGCTTAATCCTCAAAGATAATGAAGTTTCATGTCGGTGTCAATAATTTCTCCTATTCGAAGCTCATTTATTCCCTCTCCATACATCTTGAAAAAAAAGGAAAAAAGCCCGCTACTCTGAAAATCCTGAAAAAGGGAGGTCTAGGCAGAAGTCAGGGCAAGAAGAAAAAAAGAAAGAGACACCTTGAAAGAATGTAGGTGTGCATGAGTCTTCCTTGAAATGAGCCTTCTCGATGATTGGAGGCCTTCTATTGGGCACCATATATTATCTTGTTTACCCTGTATTAGATTTTTTCCACTTGTTAGACCTTTGAGCCTAAATAGTTTACGCCTTCTTTTCAGAAGCCTATATTTCTAACATTGGGGATGGTAGTCTCCATGTGTGCTCCTATGACCCAACTATTGCTGCAAAGTCAACTCAACATGGAAAGGGTTCCCCCTCATAGGAACCAAAGTCTTGAAGATATATGAGGAGTGGAATCATGAGGGTTATTTATTAGATCTCGAAAGAAGAAACAAATGTTGAAAAAAAGATGAAGAAATAGAAAAGTTGGAGAATGATTGTGAGATTCAACATATAGAATTGCCATTCATTTGAGTTTGAAAAATAATACTCAACAGATCATGTTTGAACTACATCTTACTTTATTCCCCGATGGGGATACGTACGCAGATTAGTTACATTCTAGGCTCGGTCTCCATGGAAACACACTAGGGGCTTTGGTTTTATAATTGGGTTTTTGAGCCTATCTACCATTTGTTTCTTAGCCCACACCCTGGCTTATATTGTGTCCCATATAAAGTCCTCCTTGAGGTTATGATCATTCAAGAGAGACAAAGCTTCTCCCACATTTTGAGGAGGTCAGAAAAAAATTGAAAAAATATATTAAAAAAAAAGATAATGGTCCATACACTTTTTGAGCATGCTACATCATGACATGATATGTTCACCTTCATATTGGCTTGTTCGTTGAACTTTCAATTCCTGATCTTTTGAACCTGATGCGGTCACCTCTTTATGACTTGATGATGACCCATTAAATTTCACGACCTATCTGGCCTACCCCTACCCTGTACGGCAACCATGCTTTGTACGACAGTTTGATATACTTTTCGCCACTTCAATGATTATATGAGAAGCCTTACAACTTTATCTTGTGCCTTTCTATCACGCACTTGATAGTCATGTACTTTTGCTCAGCCTAGTCGTATACATTGATGTGTTAACTAATCCTAGGCCCGGACTCCATCAACATCATAGTTCCACAACATACACATCAGCCTCACAGTTCATATACTGCCATACATCCTCACTATCCACCTTTTTAGGCCCAACTTTTTTATGGTAGTCTTGAGGATTCAAACCTAAGTGTTTAAGTTGAGAATTAATTTATTCTGTGAAGTTGCATGACATTTAGTGATGAGGAATTGAAAAGTTTTTTATCAAAGACTTCAGTGGTCTTCCCTCTTTAGGTAGAGATGGACTTATCAACTGAGTGGGATCTATTCCTTAAATTCCAAATGATAAAATGATGTATGAAAAACGGAATAGATCTAAGAGTGAATGGTCGATTCGTCATATTGGACATTCAAAGTGATTTTCAATTTAAACATGCTCTCAAACTGTGAAAGGATATTATCTTCGTCATAAGTTCTTCTTTGTAGATGTCCATAGGGGCTTCCCTTCTGATCCCTTTCCAATAGGGTTATGTAGAGTCAGCCTTGCTTGCATTTTGGTCTAGGGGCTTCTTGTGAGTCCCTCATCACGACAGTCATGACGGTTCTGTCTATCACCAACCTATTACATGGTCAGGCACAGAAAGGTTTTCATATAATTAAAAAAAATTGAAAAAGAAAATAAATCATGATTCTTGTTATGACTTTTCAGTCACGCTTATATCTTTTCTTTTTCCAGGTCTAGTTTTGAGTGCGAGGGTATTCGACCCTATTTTCAAGGCAATACGTGAGAGTCACATATAGTCTTTTTTTCTAAATCCAGGTCGAACTACATTTGGCTACCACCAAGAGCGTAGGTCAGCTGGTAAGGGGTTGTCCTAACTTAACCATAGGTCTTGGTTTCGAGCCCTGGGAATGCAGCTGCGTTAAAACTTGGTAGGGAGAGCTTTGCCGCCTATGTGGTCCTACCCCGCTCGGAGGTGTAAAAAATCTAATCACAATTTTCCAACCAAAAAAGAACTACATTTGGCTTGATCCCTTCTGAATGAGGGTATGTAGGCAACCTCCATGGGGTACAGCCATTTCCCAGCCTAAGTCTATGTCTGAGGGTAGGTAACCCTCAATTCACGTCAGTACGTGTAGGTCACGTACATTTCCCATTTCCCCAGTCCAGATCCAGTCCGACAGTATTATACTTTCAATCCAAGTTAAGTACGTGAAAGTCACGTGCAATCTTTTTTCCAGTCCCAGTCCCAGTCCCAGTCCCAGTCCCAGTCTCAGTCCGTTGTTAGAGGGTAAAAACCCTTAGTCTAGGTCGATATAAGGATGGCATACCTGCTTATCCCATTTTTATTCTCAGTCCAGTTCTAGTTCAATTAGCGTATCCACAAAAATTCCTATGCCCCCTTTCTACAAATACCTTTCCTTGGTGTCAAAGCGTCGACGACTTCCAAATGTTGTTGGCTCTGTTTTTTGCATATGAGTCTTTTCTATGTGTGCCTAAATGTCCATCCACTTACTCGTTGTTGGCTCCGACTTCTACACATGAAGTGTCCAATCGCTACCGAGCATCGATGGCTCCTATTTTCACACATAAGTCTTTTTCGTGTACGTAAACGTCCATCCATTCTTACGTGTTGTTGGCTTCGACTTTAAACCTCACCTCTTTTCTGAACTGCTTTGATCTGATTTCTTTCAAGGGATACAAAGGAAACCTTGCAAAGGTTAAAAACCTCATATTTGTGTGAGTCTTAGAGTCAATCTTGAGTCTTATGGTCCTTTTTCGAATTTCTACTAAAAAAATGTGATGTTTTACGGTGATGTTCGCTTGCATGAGAGCTCCCTCACCGAGAGGCTTTGTAGACACCCCATTTTTGTAGTCATTAATAATTAAAATAAACAATGGACTTTATTATTTAGAGTGCATTATTAAGTTTAGGCCTAGTAATGTGACCTAATCAATTAATTTAGTCAGTCCAGTTTAATTGTCCAAGTCTAGTCTAGTTACATCTCTAGTTCATCAGTTCAGTCCAATTGTATCAAGTCCAGTCTAGTCCAGTCAGTTAACCTCAAATTAATTAGGCCCGGTCCATTGGATAACTAGCCTAGTTAGTTAGGGTTTAACCTAAGTTAATGTCAAGAGATTATGATTGATTAGATGACTTAAAAACATCTTGTGATTTATCATTGATACATGTGATTAATCCTTAATTTATATGAGATATGAAGATAAATTTTGAATCTGGTATATCCCATCTAACAAATTAGAGATAATTACTAAATTAGGGTCCGATAATGCCCCAAAATTTCGAGAAAAAATAATTTTAATAAATGGGGTGAACCTGCTGGTTAGTTTACTTTTGTCAATCTGCAATTTTATCACTTATTCTGACTTATTTCCAGCCGTGCAGATTGGCATTGCCAATCTTATCAGATTCTGTATTCGAGACCACTATAAGGCCTTCATTTTCAAGGAGAAACTTTTTCTCCCTAGAGCTTTTATACCATTTCTTTCATATAAGTGGTAGATCATCTCTAAGGGAAATTTAACACTTCATATTTCACTTTTCTATCTACACAAAAGTCAAATGTGCATCATGGATTCATCATAAGGACTTCCGAAGTCTTCTAAGCCAGCGCCTTCTCGAGGTAAATTTACAATATTCTAGATTAGCCTAGATAATAATGGTCTAGAGTGTTTCCCATGTTTTCGTGGTCGCATTTCTATTCAAAAACAACAAAAAGAGTGTTTTACATTTTTGGTCTAGGTCTAAGAGGCTATTTGATAAAAATGAAATTTAAGTGCTGAAAAAGTTAAGCGCTTAATTCGTAAAACTGAAAACTTTAAGCGACTGAATTTTTACTGAAAAATAAGTTAACCTGTTTGGTAAACCAAAAGTAGATGTCTGAAAATTGTTTATTTACAAATTTATCCATTTTATCAAAATTATGCATTTGTTTATGACTTCATAACTTTTTTTTGGCGGGGGGGGGGGGGGGGGGTTAAAATCGTGTTGGTGGTGGTGGTGGCAGTGACGATAGAGTAATAGTGGTGGTGGCGGCGACGTCGTCAAAAAGGTGTCATTGGTGGCAATAATGATGCATGAAGACGTGGTGTTGGTAATTGTGACGATAGTGATAAGCGGTGACATGGCAGTGGTTATAGTGTGGTGGATCTTTACATAATTTTGGCAGAAATGAACTTGGTGACAACAACGGCGGTATGGTGGAGGTGGCGGTGTCCTTGTGGTGGTGTTGGTGGTGATAGTGACTAGGTCGCGGTAATTGTGGTGGTGGTAGTAAAAGGAAATAATTGTTATGGTGGTGGTTGTATTATGGTGGATGTAGTGTTGCCAACAAATTAATGGATGATAATTATTTTTATGTAAAAATATGTTAAATAACTTTTAACCATCTCACTTAAAATTAAGTGATCAGCATTAAGGGTGTGTTTGATAACGCAATTAAGCACTTAAAACTTAAAGTTTTCAATAATTTTTAATTAAGTGCGTTTGATAACGCTAAATCCTAATCACTTAAAAAATTAATTTCTACCAAAAATAGACTAAAATTTTAAGTCATGGTGGACTTACTTAATGCTGATCACTTAATTTTAAGTGAGATGGTTAAAAGTTATTTAACATATTTTTACATAAAAAAAATTTAATTACTACTGCGATGCCGCCTCAATTAATATACTGGCAACACCGCCTCCACTGTAATACAATCACCACCACAAAACATTATTTTCTTTTACTATCACCGCCACAATTACCACGACCTAGCCACTATCACCGCCGCCATTGACACCACCACAAGGACACCGCCACCTCTACCATATCGTTACTGTTGCCACCAAGTCATTTCCGTCAAAATCATCTAAAAATCTATCACACTACAACTACTGTCATGACTGCCATGTCGCCCCTTATTACTATCATGATAATTATCAACACCACGTCTTCACGCATCATTACCGCTACGATTGACACCTTTTTGCCGCTGCCGCCACCACCACCACTACTCCTCCATCGTCACTATCACCACCACCACCAACACGACTTTAGCCCCCTAAAAAAAGTTATAAAGTACATAAACAAATACATAATTTTGATAAAATGGATAAATTTATAAATAAATAATTTCCAGACATCTGTTTTTTATCTACCAAACATGCTAACTTATTTTTCAGTAAAAATTCAGTCGCTTAAAGTTTTCAGTTTTACGAATTCAGTGCTTAACTTTTTCAGCACTTAAATTTCAGTTTTATCAAACAACAGTAAGTCCACCACGAGTTAAAATTTTAGTCTATTTTTGGTAGGAATTGATATTTTAAGTGATACAAGGTTTAGCGTTATGAAATGCACTTAATTGAAAATCATTGAAAACTTTAAGTTTTAAGTGCTTAATTGTGTTATCAAACACACCCAGTCTCAGAATATAAACTACTTCCCGTAGGACCAGTGTCGAACTACGACGGTTTTGATTCCGTTAGTCCGATAGGATACATAGGCAATTCGACCCCCGATGTCGAGTTCAAGCCAAAAGATAAAAATAACTTAGCGTGAGTCTTATCATATTTTACATGCTATGTGTTATTAAGGTCAAAATTTAATTAAAATGAAGTAGAGACCGAAAGGGCGCGACGGGTGCCTAACACCTTCCCGTTGCGTAACTTAGTCTCTGGACCCCTCTCTTGGTTTCGATAGGCTAGTTTTCCTTGTGGACATATTTGAGTAATTTCTAGGTTTTTCTTATTTTCGTCAAATTAAATAAGATGGTAACTCCTTAAAATCCTTTTCGGGATTTTTTTCAAGGCGATGCGCCACATTGGCTAAGTCAGAATTACATGCTAGTCGATCGGATCACCAACAGTAATTTTGCATAGCTTTTGCACTCAAATGTTTTTCCTTTTATATATTTGTTTCAAAATAAGGTTATAATATAATCTTCTCAATGTTCTGTTAACTAAGAAGGCTGGTGGTTCTTCTGTACATTCAATACGAGAAGAAAGACTTGGTAAGTTGCTCGTGTTGGACACAAAATGGCGTTTGCCTTACGTGGAAGACAATTATGGACAAAATGTAGTTTGTCGGCCACATGTTTTTTTATTTTTATAAATTCAAGACTTGTGTTGGAACTCCCCTTTTAATATGGGAGGGGAAAAATAGCTAAGAAGCTATTTTATGGCAACAATGGTGGCCTTCTGAATCTAACTGGAGATCTCACAACAGTGGGTTGTGTTGGTTAATTTGTGCGATATTGGTCCTTGAACTTGACTTCTATCGCCCATTCATCCTTTAGGTGTGAATGTTTGAAGATTTGGCGGCATTAAGTGCTTAGTTCACCGTGAGAATGTTGATTAGGGATATGAATTGGCTCTAGGCTATAAAAATGCGCATTAAGACCTAACTTGGGGAAAAGGAGGTTGAAATTTCCCTCCAAAACACATACACCGTCCCCATCACATGGCCACTGAGCTTAGAAAGTCCAAAATATCTTCAACCTATATACAGGGAAAAAATTAAGAAAAGCTTTTACATCATTCATTGGGTGAAGTGCATGGTGATCGAACATGGATCTTGTACAATAAGCAAATGACCATCCAGTGCCAATTTATGGTATGTGTGTTCATTGGTCTTACTTTGGCATTAGTGTTAGGGTAATCATGATATGAAGATTGTTGTGTTTAGGCTTTCAGTTTGTTGAACAAGGTTATGATAGTGAAGTCCATAGGGTTAACAAGTTCAAACAAGCCTCCACCGTGGCAAACTATCAACGACAGTTTGAGCATCTTAGAAATGCTAGCTTGAGATCCTTCACCAGTTGAAGGGTACTTGTCAAAAGCTCCCTAAAGGCCTCAAGGAAGAAGCCAAAAGCATGCATGGTATAGATGTTCGACCATTTTATGCTACATATATGAGGCCATTAGTAAGGCTAGATTCTAAGAAAACAATTGGCAGCCTACCGGATCACACCAAGTCAAACCAATAGCCACCATACAAGCCACTTCATTCCACTCAGAAAGCCACCCTTCCTCTCGTTAAAATTCCTACACCCAAA
The DNA here is from genome assembly GCA_033065855.1 of Escallonia rubra. Taxonomy (NCBI): domain Eukaryota; kingdom Viridiplantae; phylum Streptophyta; class Magnoliopsida; order Escalloniales; family Escalloniaceae; genus Escallonia; species Escallonia rubra. Next base: position 182,732 of record JAVXUO010001540.1, on the reverse strand, counting down.
AAAAGGACATTTAACATAACCAGAACCAAAGCACCCTAAAGACCTATCTAATAAAACCACCCTCTAAAACATCTAAAGGCTTGCTAAAACGGACTTGAGACAAAAAGGGATCAGGACATCTGCCGCACTTGTTATGAGCCTTTCCCTTAAGCCATAATGGAAAAAACAGGAACAAGCAACTATACTTGCAAATAGATGAGGATGAGGTGGACACAAAAGGGAATAGGAAAAGCTCTTTGATAAAGAAAAACTCTATAATGTAAACAACCTACCTAGGAGCTCTACCCTACATCTATATATGAGTACAATGAGTAAACAACCCCACTTAAGCCTCATCAAGCTTAAAACTAATTTAAGGGTCAAGCCTGTCAGAGTCTTGGTTAGAATTGGGTCCAACAATAGTTTTATCGACCCAAAGGTGGTAAGAAGACTTAGGTGCACCACTAATGTTGCACCCTCAGTCATTATTGCAAATGGTACTAAGGTTCCTTGCTTTTTGACGTAACCCTGGCCTTAAATGGAAGTGCGAGGTCATGAATTCTTAGTGACTATGAGGCATTAGCACTAGGATGCCACGACATGACTCTACGTGTAGAATTGATGATCGAGTGTAAGCTAATAGCAATCTGTTTCTCCAAGCATAAGGTTATTGTCCTACAGCATGATAAGAAGATCACCCTTAAGGGCATGCAAGATAATAGTGATCCCTCATTTCAAGTTATATCTTGTCATGCTCTACAAATGAGCTTTGAAACAATCAAGACTACAATGTAAGGAAATCTATGTTGACAACATGATGATAACTAGATAGACCAAGGTGTCTAGGAACGAGAGCGTTACTCGAGTATGCTATAGGTCTCTTGTCTTGCATGAGGACTGCCCTATTGCAAGTGTTTGCAGGCTTCAGTTTCTGAAATGAAGGCCTTCTGAAGTCAATGAGGCATGAATATGAGTGGTTAATATTGCTTTTTTGACTCTATTGAAGGCTTGTTTAGCCTCATGACACAAACGTAATAAATTATACTTGAGAAGGTTGGTCAAAGCCTTGATTTTGCTTTTGTTTCCTCTTACAATGTTACTATGGTAACATGTGAGCCCCAAGAAACCTCTAAGGGCCTTGACATCGGTGGTTCTTGGCTAACTAATCATACTCTTGTGTCTTACTAGGGCCAGTCGCAACTCCAATATTATATGTCTTAGGTGGTCAATTAAAGACTTAGCAAATGGGCACTTAGTTAGAGATGACAATATGGCGGGTCGGATGCGGATCTGAAATCTCACCCTGCCTTGCCCCCGCCCTGCACTGGGTTATATAATCTCAATACGTGGAGCACCGACAGCTGTCTGTCTGGAAAGACTGGCTCCCACAGCGTCGGTGTGGCCAGAGAACCCTTTTGATCTAGCTTCCAATCCAAGCCCTTGCAGAGTCCCACAGGACTGGTAGCGGTGGGGAAGACCCAACGCCCAACTGCCAGGCGAACTAGGCGCAATGCCCTTCGAAGACCTGCTCCCGTCTCGAAGTGACCCGGGGGTCATAGTCCCTAGGGGTGCCGACGCAAGCCCCTAGTGCCGGAACACGTAGGCCAGTCACGCAGGCACCCTGGCGGAGATAGTATCACGCAAGAGCCGCTTATTCTGCGGGCTGAGGTAGCATCCCGGAGGAGCCGTTTACCTGGCGAAGGGGAGTCTTCGTGCCGGAGCACTTAGAGCTCCCTAACGAAGAAAGTGTCCCGTATGAGTCGCCTATCCCCGCGGGTGAGTCCTTGTGCTGGAGCACTCGGAGCGCGTCAAGGTAGCATCCCGGAGGAGCCGTCTACCTAACAGAAGAGGAGTTGAAAAGCTCCCTGGCAGAGATAGTGTCCCGGAGGAGTCGCCTATCCCTGCGGGTGAGTCCTTGTGCCGGAGCACTCAGAGCACGTCAAGGTAGCATCCCGGAGGAGCCGTCTACCTGACAGGCCGAGGTAGCATCTCGGAGGAGCCGTCTACCTGGAGGAAGGGGAGTCTTCATGCCGGAGTACTTAGAGCTCCCTGGCGGAGATAGTGTCCTGGAGGAGTTGCCTATCCCCGCATGATGATGCGCACTCCGGAGAGTGGGTCGAAGCATGTTCCACGACCAAGGCAAGGTGCGCATGGTGTGGTGAATGAGTGTGGTGCCCGGCGGCATGTAACATGATTGTGGCACATGGGTGCGATGAAGTGAGTAAGGTGTCGGGGGCACGTCTGTGTTAGCGGTGCGGCGCACGGGCGCGACAAACTGTTGGAGTGCGGCGCCTAGACACTAGCGACGGGGATCGCGGAGACGACGTCCGGGCGACGAACGACGAGCGTCGCGGAGTTGGCACGCGGGCGACATCCGGACGACGGGCGACGGGGTCGTGGAGTGACGTCCGGGCGACTGGGGTCGCGGAGTGACGTCCGGGCGACGGGGTCGCAGAGTGACGTCCGGGCGACGGACGACGAGGGTCATGGACGATGTAAGGCCCCTTGAAGAGAAGTGAAGGTGCTAAGTATGGAGGCCAACGGCCAGGGAAAGGCCAAGGCCAACCTCAAGGGGAGGCCGAGGCCGACCCCAAAGGGAGGGCCAAGGCCGAGGCTGACCCCAAGGGGGAGGCCAAGGACAACCTCCTTGGGCAAGTGCCATGGCGCGCCGACGAACGATGCGCGACGGTCGAAGCGTGATGAGGCGTCGCGTGAAAATGAGCTTCTTAGTGACGAAGTAACGTAACGAAAATGAGAAGTGCACGTGACTTGAGCGTGCACGCTTTGACCGGTTGTGAGCGTTGAATATTGATTGTTACTTGTGCGGAAATGTCATGGAAATTGAGACCCCAGTGTGCCTTTAAGTGCGACCATAATAGGTTGGGAACACTCGTTCAGGTATTGCCTTTAGGTTGTAATGTTTTTGCTAGATAGTCATATTTGCCCAACAAAAAAAAAAAAAAAAGATGTTATTGTGGTCCTACGGTCTACACAAAATCTCTGTGAAGCATCCGTTTTCTTCACTAAATAGTACAAGGGAGGCCAAGAGACTAGCACTAGCTATAGTGATATATGTTCGTACCGATCTTCTATGAGAATACGAATAGCCTATTTTTGGTTTATTAGTTGGGTGTACTCAAATGGTCGAAGACGACCCCACCAATGGATTGTGTTGACAAATTGGACACCAATATTGAGAATATAAAAGATTGTTTTAGATTCTCCCAACTTTAGTTTTCAAGGACACAAACCAAATTTAGGTTGATATGGTCATTTTGTATTTTGAAAATGCCACTACTACTATTAATCTTAAATACATATAACTTTAGTTATTAATCTTAAATACATATAACTTAAGTTATTACTTCCCATCTTTAAATATGTAGCTCTCTCTACCCATCTTTCCCTGTGTCTCTCACTCTCATTGCCGCCACCACAACCACCCTTCACCCAGCAAACTTTAAACCAAAAACCATATCAGTCGTCGCCATCACTCCTTCACAAAACCCGTAACCCAGCTCAACAACAGCTCTACTAACCCTTTTGCGCACCTTCAGAGCCCTACAACTCACCATAACCCATAACCCCGGCCCATTGCATCATCCCTCCATAACCACTACGGTTCACCACCGTCCCACATCAGTCCAACGCATCCCACCTCCGTCGTTTGTGGTGGCGCATCGCATCCTCTGCAACTAATTCGTGGGAAACCAAAATTCATGCCCTTCATCAATTTAGGTGTCAATGTGGTTGCAGATATATGGTGCGATGATAAGCAATGGTGGCGGCTATGGGAAGCTCGATTAGGTTTGGTGTTCAATCAATTTGTAGGTGTGTGTAGAATCATGTGTGTGTGTGTGTGCAGATGCATGTGTGTTTGTTTGTGAGAGTGGGTGATCGTTTACATGTGTGCATGCGCAGATTGGTGGTGGTGGTGTCATGGTGGTCGGTGGTGCTGGGGCAGTGCCGTAGTGGGTAGTTGATTATGAAGTGGCCTTAGGTGGATAATGAGGTGGTGATACTGGTGGAGGTTGTGGGTTGTGCATGGCAGAGGCAACATGGACTCGCGATGGTGGTATGGTGGTGATGAGAGAAGGCAAAGACTGAGAAATAGAGAATGAAATGAAAAGGAAGGGGGAGCACAATCATGTCTTTCCACAACAATCTTTAACACCATTAACATCCTCTCTGGTCAACGGACACAAGTGCTATTATAGCAAAGCACAGTCCTTAACTGTATGTTACCACTGAACTCAAGAAATTAGTGATATTATCACTATTAAAAATGATACCTGGGAAGGGATGTAATGCTGAAAAAATGGCAAACCTTGTCAGTTGTAACAAACGTTAACCTGCCTATCCAACGAACTTTTGAGTGTTAATTATGGCATGAGAAGACACGCAACTGAAGCATCCTTGGACACTGTCATTTCAATTCACCAGAATTTAAAAGAGAAAAAGAAGCAAAAGAATATGTTAAGATACGCTTGCACTCAAGAACTATGAAGGGCTGCCTTTGAATTCAATCTTTTGCAGAAGCTACCAGAGTAATGCTCACTCAAGAAAAATGCAGCACAACAAACTGCACAGTATTGAACAAGGAAATCAGCAGATGAAAGTTACAAATCAGTTTTCATTCAGAGACTGCAAAAAAGCTAAACAACTTATGATCATATTGTTTGCCTTAAAATTAGGAAACGAGGGGCTTGAAATCTATCTTTCTTCTTAACATACAAATATAACTAACCGAATATCTTAAATGCTATTAATTCACTATTCTTCTAGACTGAAGGGCGATGATCATATCACCAAATCAAATAGAAAGTGAAAAATCATCCTCCTTCACCACATCTATAACTTGACTGTGATACAACGTGCTTGGTGAGGGACTTCACAGGAAGAAATTCTCTTCCAAAAGGAGCACAGAATATAGTTAGGGACAAAAAAGAAGGTACCACCATCAAAGCAGGCGCAGTTTCCCTGTTACTGAATCCACTGCTGATTTAGTTCCTGCATAGAAGTGTTCATGCCTCCTACTTATGCCATTTCAATCACAAAGAAGAGTGAAAACTCGAAAAGCACGTGTATGGGGCTTCTCCAACAGTAACATGTTTGGAGTTATGATGTTATTCTAATGAGTTCTATAACGTATAAAATAAAATAAAAAGGTCGCTCCTGCACACAGTTAACCATTTTCATATAGGATGATAGGCTACATGCCCAGTCAGATATTTTATGTGCCAAAGCCAAAGAGGGAACAATATGTGCCCTTTATATTATGGAACACTAATTCTGACAAACATAACTTACAATCTCATGCACAAGGGGCCTTGCATTTTTAGTGCCAATACAGGAGAGCTCTCCACCTACTTTTAGGAGATGCAAAGGAACAAAATCACAGATTACCACTTTTTCCATTTTTTCTCATGGCAATTAGACATGAATATTGTGCACATCTACCCACCATTTGGGCACATTTTGGGTTCAGAAGGTTTGGCATGCTCGAACCCTGGAATATGTTATTGTTAGATGATACATTTTGATTCTTTGTACGAGGAAAGATGTAACATATCAACAACTTCAGCATTAATCAATCCAATCATATTTCAATGTCCCTGCTCATTGAAATTTACTGGCATGGGATGCCACAATTACACACAAAAGAGTGAAAACACAACCAAGAGAGAAAAACAAAAGATGAAACTCCAGATAGAGAAGAAAAATGGTGAAGAAGCATACCAGGTCCAATAGCAAGAACTGTCTTCGACCCAGCCGAAATCTGTGTGAATAACAAGTTTACATCTTTTAACATTATATGCTCCGGTAGAGAACTCTTGGGACAAAATGTAAAAAAAAATGAGCAATCTAGAACCGTGCTATGCTTATCCTTCCTCATTGCACAAGACTTCTAACTGACAAAGTTGATGAAGTTCTGCAAAAATGAAAAACCTTAACTTTTGGTGCTGCTTTCCACCACCATTTTCTTTGTTACTGTCAACACAAAGTTCCAACTTATGCCTTTTTTCCTTTCTTTCATTTCTTCCACACAGGTGCCTAAGGATTTGTCTTTTCAGACCCCATACCAGTACTATTTAGCAAAACCTGCCATCTTTTAAGACTTGAAGGCCCAAGTGCCTGGCCTTCAATGAGTTTTGGGTCCTGGTCATAGTAATTAATACCATCACTTCCATGTGCAGATGCTTCTGAGAAATTTCTTTAACTAGAATTGCTAGAAGGGCATTAGTACAAACTGTGTTCCGCTAATAACGCCCAAACACCTGCTGTAATTGATATTCTCCAAATAAGTCTCACATATGTGGACTCAGAAAATATTAGACCCACAAACCCCTTTTCCTCTGACATGACAAGTACTTTCACGCCTATATCGTATTAGCAACTTAGATGCCTCACCAAAACAAGGACTTCAAGACACTTCTAGTAGTCGAATGGGCCTGTCTAAGAAAATAACTAAAAAGAAGACTTCTAGGGTGCATGGACGGCCAGACATGAACGTAGACCTGTTTATATTGATTCTTATACGTGGTTTTTCTGATTATTCCCCTTTCAGAAACTTGAATCTCATTGCAACATCTTGTTGGCACAATCTTGAACTTTTGTAGTCAGACAAATGATACCTGTGTGCGTCCTGCATCAGCAACAACAAATGTTGGAAGCCCAATGCTCTCAGCTGTTTCTTTCAGCTTATTCCTGGTACAGTGCCCACAGCATAAACGACATCTGAGCGGATAGAAATTGACTTCTCAAATAAATCTACTACACCTTCACGAGAGACAGAAGTCAAAATCAGATCACCTGCTTACATTTCGTTTTGATTCTTGCATGTGACAACAATTTTCGCTTGCCCACCAAGCTCCCATCGTCTTAAAGTCGAACGTTGACTGCATATGAATAACTTTTTACGTCACCAAAGAACATGAAAAAGATACGTCACTTGATTATAATTCTAGTAATAATGAACATGGCGATGATGACAAAGCAGCATCTAAGAGAATATCCGGGTGCCATTTTTGTTAGATTGAGAAAATATTACCGCAAGGCAAAGAAGATAATGATGACAAACTGTTGTCTTGTTAAGTAGTCCTGTTTCTTATGCATGGCCAAGCACAAAGTTCTTAATATTTGTATAAAGTAAAATCAATTCATCCGTTTGTTGAACAATTTGAAACTTGGATCATACATGAAAGAGTATTTTCTTTAGGGCCCTCACTCCACGGATGAATAGTGAACACATGTTCATCCAAGAATGAACAATGCAAGTTTATGAAGCCGAAGACAGCTTGCACATATTTAGCAAATCCAACGAGTTAAAAATTTCACAGGGCACATTTTAAGTCTCTTTACATGTGAACTTCAGTTGGTTTTCTTTTCACATCATGACAGGAAAGGAAGGGGGCTCCAGGTCTTCTGATTGTGTAGTCAAGTGAATTTCAGTGCCAGAACTAAAGGAGGCAGCTAGCACATAAACGGCATAGGTTTACCTTTCCATGAGTTCTGCATAAATCCCAGTGGCAGCATCTGAAAGTTTAACAAGGAAGATTTTACCAGGTAATTGACAAACATTGTTGTGTTTTTGGAATATAAACTGAAGTAAAAGCAAAATATCAACTTCACAATATCTTGGATGTATCTTACGAGCACACTGAGATGCAATCTTCCCTGCTCCCATCTTTAGGTCATGTCTAACTACTAAAACCTGCCATAAGCATGAAAATACAGGTAAACTATGAATTATCGACAGTCAAACTTTATGTTTCTTAAAACTCTAACCGTGTCCTGTTAAGGCCAACAACCTCCGAGAGAACACATATTGTACAAATTAAGCATAAGATGCAAGTCAAACAACGAGAGAAAGTAGTAGAACTACAGGGTCGAGACAAGTCCTGCTCAGTTGGCTAAATCAGTCCCAAAATATCGGTTAACAAGTAACCCCCAGTACTATTAAGGAGACAAATACAGGAAAAGATATGCAGATCATAAAACTATATATTGTGCAAAGCATAAGAAATCCTTTTGTTGGAAACGCAATTCCCACTGGTCAGTTAATCCACCTTTGTGGCCATCAAAGTTTCACCAATTTCTCCACAAGGGACTGTATAATGTTTACTTGACAACACACATCACCGATCCAAGAAACAAAATAATTCATCTTTTCCTTTTTTCTTGATAAAGCAACAAGATAAAGGGGCATCATCAGAGAGGGCATAGGGTTTGCAGACCAATACTAATGTACTTTCCACTCTTCTATCTCTTTTTGTTTTTAGGAAATCCTTGGTAGATGCAACCAGAATGGTACTAGTTGATAGGATAAGTATAGAGTCAATATGGATGATAGGATAGACGATAGAGCAAAATCATCTGCGATTACGATGAAACCCAACTTCTTACTGGCGCCATTGCTGTCAATGGCTCATAGTTACAACTTACATTAAAAATCAGGCCCCTTAATTTCCTTAGAATGTCGGGTTGCACGCTAAGCGAACAATTTACCCATCAAACCCCTCGCAATTATAAGGGAAAATTTCAAATGCAGCAACCCATTTTACCCGTCAAAACCAACAGTTTATCAATAACAAACAAATAAAGGTAGAATTCTTGACTACTAAGCAGCACGCACCAACGGGAAAAGTAAGTAAAAGCAAGAAAGATTCAAAGACGGACCATTTTGAGCTCTTCATCATCAGTGCTGTCTTGTTGGTGTTTGACTAGCAAGGAAGTGTTCCTCTTGGTAGCAGTAGAATTGGGTTTGGTGGGTGGGTTTGATAAATCCAGGAACATGCCAAAGATGAAGCCAATGATGAGGCCTGGAATGAAGTTCTCTGGCTTAAAACTCACTGCAAACCATTCTTTTTCCACCTTCTTTTGCTGCTGCTGTTGCATAAAAGACACTATCAATTATATGGAAATAACAGAAAGAAAGACAAAATGAAGAAGAAGAACGAAGGGGGCATTCGTATTTACCTTATTTTCAGGCTGAGAAGCGTTACGAAAAGAACCAAACATCGGAATTTCGCCGACCGAACCGAGGAGCAATCGCTGATGACCGACCACTGAGAATCTTGACGCAGTGTGACAGCACAGGGAAGATAAGAGTCATACGAAAGTGAATCCGGCCTCTTGGTTTATCATGTTTTGTACTTGTGTTTGTTGTTTTCATTTTCTTTAATTTTGTATTCGATCCACATTGTGTAGCTTTTTTTTTAGCTATTTTTTAAAGTGCTTTTTGTACTTATATTATCTTTATTTTTATTTACATTCATTTTTTTAGATCAAATTGTTTACGTTTAATATTGGGGAAAGTAGAGAATGACCCCCTCTACTTTACACGTTGTGTGATTTGCCCCCCTCCACTTCAAACTTAAACACTAAACCCCTCACAGTTTAAGAAAATGGGCACAGTTAACGGAAAACATCCAAACTAACTGTGTGGAGGGAACCATATGGTGCCCAAAACCTGATTTTTTATGACCAAATTGCCCTTCTAGCCACTTTATAACACATAAATCACCCATAACTACTCAAAAGGAAGGTTACCAAGACTGGCTGGGATTGTACCATTGAACAAATTATGAGACAAATCAACAGTTCCTTGCAAATTAGACAAATTTCCTAAGTCACTGGAGATTAAACCGCCAAATTTGTTATACAAAAGATCAGGCTTCTCCAAGGAAACCAAATTAGCACCAAACCCTAGAGGGAGAGAACCAGTGAAATTGTTTCGACTCAGGTCAAGGGTTTTCAATCTCTTGCACTGGATTAATGCTGTAGGCAAAGACCTATTGAAGAAATCCTGTGACAAATCTAAGGTTTGAAGGTAATTAAGCTTCCCAATCTCAATGGGTAGAGATGCAGAAAAAGAATTTCCATAAAGTACCAAACTTTGGAGCCCTTGAGCTCTAAATAGCTCAACAGGCAAGCTCCCAAAGAACCTATTGCTCCTCAAATTGACATGCCTAAGCTCAGAGAGAGCTCCAAGAATCTATTGCTCCTCAAATTGACCGGCTAAATATTCCGGTCGCCGGCCCGCGAATCATTCTAATTGGACGGCAATGACCAACACCCTTACACAACTGAAACAGGAATATCTTCTCGCCCTCATCGCCGGAGTTGTGGTGGTGGGAATCGCCGCCGTGCCACCTCTTGGGGATCGTGAAATTAGGGTTCTCGACTTCTCGGTGTGTGTGGATGGAAAGTTGTGCACATGAGGACTGAGGGCTTGAATTACAGGGTTGTGATGACGAGGGCGGTAAAGATGAAGGTTCTTGTTCTGGGTATACGAAGAGATTCTTGATATGTAGGTTTTGTTTATGGGATTGAAATGGAAGTTCCTGAACCCTATTCTTCATTGAAATTAAAGGTCTGTTTTCTGGGCGAGAAGATATTCCATAGAGATGCAGAGGAGGCAGACGACGTAGAGGGAGTGGGACAACATCTGGAGGAGCGAGACCTCGCGGAGGGCGGTGGGAGGGACGCCTTCCTCGTCCATCTCGAGGCCCGTCTTCTTGAGGGCGACCAGTTGGCCGAGCAGTCCCTCCACCAGCCACCCACACACGCCGCCGCACAACCACCATTCCTGTCGCATGCCGTGGGCCACCAATCGGCCATCCAAAACCGCCGATCCATCCGCTCTGCCTCTAACTCCATCAGCGTGGCCGCACAACCAAACCCAATCTTCAAAACCCGAACAGAAACCCAATCACCTACACCGGCCACCCACGACTCCCAATCACCATCGCCGGCGACCATGACTCCCAAGCCCCGTCACCAGACACCCAACCGCCACCAATCGCAATCACAACCACAACTACGGGGAAGGGGAAATGCAGAGAATGTGAAGGGGAAAGGAGTGAAGAACAGGAAGAAGAAGGGAAGGGCATGGGTTTGGGCATGCTTCCCGAAAAATTAAAGTATATATGGAAGGATAAAAATGGTATTTTACAAATATCTGTTACTGTCAATTAACTGTGCCCATTTTCTTAAACTGTGGGGGGGTTTAGTGTTTAAATTTGAAGTGGAGGGGGGCAAAACGCACAACGTGTAAAATAGAGGGGGTCATTCCCTACTTTCCCCTTTAATATTTTCAAGAACATTTTGATCTAGACCACGTGTCATGATCGTGCGAAAAGGTGTATTTTAATGTGAGAAAGAAAGTGAGAGGACGAGTGAGGGTGTGTTTTAATAGTGATGTGCATTAAGGGAAAAAGGGTGAATAGTGGATTGGTGAGGAGACATTTAATAGAAAATGGTATATGAAAGGTAAGATGCTTTTACATTTTCTCACTATATGAGTGTGATTTTTCCTAAACAAAAACAAAAAATAGTAAAAGTACACGACAAAAAGAATCTTTTTTTTATCATTATTACAAAAATGAGAATTTTAAAATAATAAACGAATAGACCCGAACATTTTAGTTAACATTTTTCTGTGACTCTGTTTTGGGTTATACGTAGGTTTCACCTATATCACAATTAAAAATATACACTTCACTCATTTTTATTGGAAATATATAACTACATTGTTCCTCATCCTTTTAATACCCTAAAACTTATTAAATCCCTTATTTTTCAAAAGCTAAAATTAGCACTTCTTACGTTTAAGGAATACAAAAACATAATCCTAAACTTTCATAAAAAATTTGGTACATGACTTTCCCAACCAAGGAGATATTGACCCTCAAACTTGGTATCAAGGCTAACCAAAGGCAAAATTAAACTGGGAACCCCATAAAAATCCCTTATTTATTGAACCAATGTACACTTAGACCATGAAGTAGAAAAAACTCAAATTATCAAAATTAAATTTTCAATGGACATATCTCAAGAGACGTTAAACATTTGTAGAAATCATAGTAAGATGATATTACGAATATTAGCCTGTTTAAATAAATATGAAAAAGGTCCTCAAGATGAAAATCACGACTTACACAAATATAACTTCTTATTAACCTTTGAAAGTTACAACATTGTTAGAACAAATCACTACATGTTGAAGAAATCAAAGCACATAGCGATAATGAATGCGATAAAAAACCCTCTACGAGTGGTCCAAAAGACATAACATATCCATTTTGAGGAATGAGTGTGGAAGAAGTAGACACTAAGGGTAAGCTCTAAACCATTCAAACTGTACCGTCCAAGAATATCAACGGTTCGGTTTCAATTTCTTAAACCGACCTCGATTTTAGTTCGGCTCACAAATCATTTTTTTGTAACCGAACTGAACCAAAATGACATATGATATTTTAAATTATTTCTAGAGACATTCATTGATAATTTGCACATATGTGGTACTAAGCAAAGTCAAATAAACAAAACCTCGAAAGATAAAAAAAAACAAAGAAAATTATGAGAGCACTTACAACACAAAAATCTAGTGCTCAATATCTCTGTCGTGTGCCATTAACTTGCAGAGATAGCTATCTCTCTAAACTTCTCTCTAAAAACTCTCATACTTCTCCCTACCTCTCTAAACTTACGAGGGTTAGCGCTGCCCCTCTAACCACCCCACCGTGCGTTAGCGCGCGTGTGGCGGTTGCCGGACTCCATCCTAGCTCTATATATTATTTGCGTCTTCTGTTAGTGTACTAAGGTCCCTTGAGGAGTGCATTTATCGTGGCCGACGACAAGCTGAAGGGTGGACAACAGTCTTGCAGTGGCAGGCGCCATCTCTCCCCACCACGATCAGGGATGGCGATGCACATATCCTGCTACGATATAGCTGGATCTATTCAAATCTAAGTAGATCTTGGAGATATTCTCGATTTACTAGTTCTGATAGATCTACATCATTGACACGGTTGATGGTTCATCACTGCCTTTACATGAATGAAAAGGCTTTCGACGTTCAGGCTAGATGTATCAATGCCGCCAACGGCCAGAATTTCACTGGCGGTGGCCGGAATATTTGCCGGCACATATGTTGCGGTGATTAGATCCAAGCTACGGTTCTAATTTTTTTCTACATAATTCTTGTTATTCAGATCCTGCCTTTGGCATTGATCGTAGAGTGTGGGTAATGAGGGCTTCAATAGCCAACTGGTGGGGCAGGGGGGGAGGTTTGTCTGTAGTGGTTCTACATCTAGGGTTTGGTGTGGTAAACTGTGATGTCGTTGGGATGGTTGGTGTGGGGGGGGATAGGGCTTCGGGGGGCTTAGGTTTGTGTGTGTGTTAGAGAGAGATAGAGAGAGTTGGGTCGTGGGGAGGGGGAGGGTATTTGGGTAATCTTCTCTAGGGGTTTTGTGTGTGTGTGTGTGTGTTGGGGGGGGGGGGGGGGTTGGGGGGAAGGGAATGTATTGCGAGTTAGCCCTGTTGTTTGTGCTAGTTGGTCTGTTGCGCGGTCTAAGGATAACATGCTTTGGTGTTAAAAATGCCGGGGGAAAATTACGGATCATGCAATGTTGATTGCCTCTTGTCTTTGTGCTATGATTCTTATTTGTGGTCGAGTACACCTTCGATTGGTTCTATGATTCCTATTGGTGGTCGAGTACACCTTCGATTTGTGCGGTATTGGTTGTCCTTCTCATTGTAATAACTGTATTTTTGTGTTTACGTTAGTTTTGTTTTTGATTTACTAGGTGTTATTTGTAACATTTAGACCTCCACATGCTACTTAAAGTTAGGCTGAAGTGTAGGATATGCTTTGCTTTAGTTTAATTGTAATTTGTCTCGGGTCTATAGGTAATTAGCTGTTAATTTCCGACCTCTGCGATCTTGTATACACAGAGTCACGGGGTCGTGACCTCTATTCGGAGACTTGAAAAATTTTGTAACCTTAATTTATCAATGTTATTCTCCTATTTTACCAAACATCTCTCCAGTTATCACAATAGGGCACATAGGGCATTTTTTCTTTAATCCAAGATTCTCGGCCCGATTTTCCCCGGCCCTACTAACTAATGATGTTACGGCTATGTAAAGTTACTCATTAATTATCGTACATCAATGACAAATGCGTAATTGAGTCTTCATTGTAATATAAAGCATATATCTTATGTTAACAAGAGCACTTAGATATTGAATGCAACAAGATTACATGAAATTCAAAATAAAAATATAACATCAATTTTGATTAATATTTAGATCAATCATAAATGTGCAAAGTAAGAACTATTTTAAATTAGTGCAAACTTATCCAAAACAAAGGGTTTAAACCGACAGACTAAACCGAACCGTCCCAACCACTAGTGTTTGGTTCCATTCAGTTTAAAAAAATTCAAACCGAAGTGTAACGATTCAGTTTGTGGTTTGATCCCCAAATTGAACCGTGCTCACCCTTAGTAAAAACTAGATCGATTGATTAATGACTACTTAAACAAACTAGAGAAAGAAAGAGCAATGAACAAGTCAATAATTACGGAAATAGATCCAGCTGTTTTAAAAGCATGACAATATAAATTGGAAGAAAGGCATATCTGAGGTAAATAAAACATTTTCTAATGTGCGCTTATGAACTGTAAAAACATATCCTAACTATGTAAAAGCTTGTAACGCGGAGTTAAATTTAGAAAAAAAAAATTCAATAAGGCACGTATGCAAACAAATCTAAAACATGAGTTTGTTCCTAAGCTTGAAAAAAATGACCCAGTTAATCAATACGACATAAAAATTGATGTCGATTGTCTTTCAAATGAGGAAGAAGCAATTGATAACTAGGCAAAGATCTTACAAATTGCCATAATATGTGGTAATTTAGTAGAAAAGCATGCTATGAAAGTTTCATTGAGAGAAAACACATCTAAATTTTGGAATAGCATACCGGCAACAAAATGATAATTGAGGAACAAAGTAAGCTAAGCTTTTCTGAAGAATGGATAATGTTTTATGCATATATCCTCAAAAAAGGGTTATGGAATATCTATAGACAATATGAGTATTTAAGAAAAATTGCTTCTAAACTTTGACCAAACTTCAAATTTGTGATATGCGCTATTTTAAAATTTCACAAGTGAACTTAAAAAGTACTTTTACAAGTTAGATTAAGAGATAGTCTCCATTGACAAAAATAACTTATTACCAAACTCCCAAATGACAAGACGAATTATCGCAGTAGGAATTTGATGAACTCCTAAAGGACGGAATGTTTTGTGATTTCTTAGGAGGAAGAGTAGCAGCTGTAAAGCGAGTATTAAAGAAATTCTATACAGAAGGACAAAAAAATAACATATGTGAAAAGGGCTCTACGAGTTACGATTGTTGCAAAAAATTCGATAGTAAATAGCTATCGTTGTGAATGAAAGACGTATTTCTCGAAGAAAAAATTTGAGAAAAGAAAATTCAGACATCAAAAGAAATGTAAAAAGGTGGAGAAATATCTAGAAAAAAATTAACCGATTTAGAGAAAACCCGGAATTTGGGAAAAGATACATTAGAAAAAAAATCTAGTACAACCTTCAACAGTGAAAAAACCCTCGTGCCCTGAAGAAAAATCATCAGTAGATTGTTGCCGGTTAGGTGGCGAGAAATGACATCATGCAAATAAATGTCCATGTAAGAAAAGAAAACAAAATATCAGAGCATTTTTATTTTCTAAGGAAATATATGAACTATCATGGGGATATGACTAGATTCTGAAGATGAGGTGGAGGAACTTGTTTGAAAATACGATTCGATTATGACTCAGAAACATCAAAAGATAAAAAATAAAAGCTTAGATAAGGCTTTGAAATGTGTAAGCACAATCTTCACGATGTCAGAAAACTATGAAGATCATGGCGAAGAGATGATTCCTTTTACTAATAACATAATTATTCTAAGTAAATCAATTGAGGAGGAAACCGTTGAATCAACCATACACTATTGGGAGATGTCCAAAATAAAAATAAGAGAAATATACAAACACTCGTTGTCGTGCCCATGTGCCGTTTCCATGTCACGTGCCCCCAACACCGCACACATCCGGTACGCTGCTAATATAGTCGCGCTCCCGGCTCTTTGTCACACTACCATGCCACTGGCATCGCACACGTTCCGCCATGCTGCTTATACACTCGGGCCCTCTGGCATCCTGTCACATTACAACGCTCTCACGTTGGTCCATCCTTTCACCACATTATGCGCACCTTGCCTTGGTCGTGAAACATGCTTCAACCCACTCCTTGGAGTGTGCAGCATCCCGCAGAGATAGGCGACTCTTCTGGGACACTATCTTCGTCAGGGAGCTCCAAGTGCTCTGGCATGAGGACTCCCATCCCGCTAGGTAGGCGAATCCTCCGGGACACTACCTCAGCCTGTCGGGTAGGTGACTCCTCTGGGACACTACCTTGGCATGCTCTGAGTGCTCTGGCATAAGGACTCACCTGCGGGATAGGCTCCCTCTCTAAGACACTATCTTTGCCAGGGAGCTCCAAGTGCTCCGGCATGAAGACTCCCCTTCTTCCAGGTAGCGCGACTCCTTCGGGACACTACCTCGGCCCGTCGGACAGGCGACTTCTCCAGGACATTACCTCGGCGTGTCAGGTAGGCGACTCCTCTGAGACACTACCTCAGCTCCTCGGCTAGGCAACTCTTCCCAGCCATTACCTTGGCACACTTTGAGTGCTCCGACACAAGGACTCACTAGTGGGATAGGCTCACTCTCTAAGACATTATCTCGACCAGGGAGCTCTAAGTGCTTCGGCATGAAGATTCCCCTTTCGCCGGGTAAGCTACTCATTTGGGCCACTGCCTCGGCCCGTCGGGTAGGCGACTTCTCCTTGACACTACCTTGACGTGTCATGCATGTGACTTCTTCCGGACACTACCTTGGCCCGTCAGGTAGGCGACTCCTCCGGGACACTACTTTGGCGGTCTGAGTGCTTAGGCACAAGGACTCACTCCTGGGATAGGCTCGTTTTCTAAGACATTATCTCTTCCAGGGTGACTGTGTGACTAGTCTACATGCTCCAGCACTGGGGGTTTTTCATCGACACCCCTTGACAGAAGCAGGTCTTCGGAGCGCATCGCGCCTAGTCCGCCTGGCAGTTGGGCATCAGGCCTTCCTCACCACTGCCAGGTCCTCGGCGTAGGGATGGCAATTAGATCCGCACTCGGTGGATCTCCACCCCGCCCTGCCCCTTTAGGAGCGGGTTATTTTGACTTTGACCAGGTTACGGGGTGGGTATGGTATTTTTTTTAAAAAATCCGCAGCGGATTAGAACCTGGTATGGTATTATGTCCAGCCCGCCTCGGTATCCGACCCGCTCTGTGACCCGTTCCCACCCCATTATCTTGACCCTATACACCAGCCAATCTCAGTCGTCCATCCATAAATATATATAGTCCCAAGCCCTAAATTTTCTATGTTCTCTTCTCTCTGCCGTTCTAGCCGCCGCTACCTCCTTCTTTTCTCCTTTTCCCCCACCTCGTCGGCGTCCACCTCCACCTTAACGACCACCGTCCACCTATCCACCGCACCGTCGGCGTCCACTCCTACCTTGGCTGCCACCGTCCACCACTCCTTATAAGAGCAGGGAGAAGTCAGAAGGGATGGCAGCTATACGAATAACCTTAGAGCTTTTATTCGAGGCTTATTCAACATCAACGGGAGAGATTGACTTAGAAGAACCTTCTTATGGACATGAATCTCCAGCTACTTTTGTTTTCTGTAAGTGTAAGAAGAAGGTGCCCCCTGTATTGTAATTTCTCTTTTGGGGTAAGGGACTTGCATTAGCGGGGATCGAGGCAAACAATCTTGCTGCTGCATAAGTTTCATTTCCAGTAATTCAAAACCTTTCTCTTCCTTCTAATTCATCTCTCCCTTAGATTCTGTGTGGTGATTTTGATATCATTTCTATCAACCCAATGAAAGGTGAGGCGTGGTGCTCTTGATCATAAGGCTATGGCGGATTGAAATCATTTTCATTTCAAGCAGCAAGCTGGGCTTTTTTATCCTGGATTTTTAGAAAATATGGACAGTAATTGTAATAATTTCAGTAATTTTAGTGATTTCATTAATTTGTAATCTGGAAGTTATTTTAGCTATTTCAGTAATTTTAGTAACTATTTTAGTGATTTTGGACATTAATTTGATTTTTGTTTTACTACTTTTTTTTGTAAAAGTAGTAAAACAAAATGTGAATCTGTGTCCGCTTTTACGACTACAAAAAATATCGGGGCGGATCGGGGCGGGTCAGATTTTTCAAGAGTTCACCGGATCGGGGATGGTATTCCCATCCCTTGACCCGACGGTGGGGCGGTGTATAAAGACTACCGGGGCGAGTTCGGATTTCATAAGATCCGCATCTGACCCGCCCCATTGCCATCCCTACCTCGGCGTCTCTCAACGCCCTGTGTGACTCTGCAAGGGCTTTGGACTAGTGGCTAGATCAAGGGGGTTCTCTAGCCACACATGCATTGTGTGGGCCAGTCTTTCCAGACAGACAGTGACGCTGTGTAGGGCAGGCCTGGTGAATATGCGATCTGACAGTCCACAGAACATCGGCACTTGTGGCCCCCTCTATGACGTGTCACTCCAGGGGAGCGTCACGTGTTGCTTGATGACATCATCATCTCAACCCCTATAAATAGGGGGCTTGAGAATTCATTTGGGTGAGCACATTTTTCAAGATTCATTCTCATTTTCACTTTCTCACTCTAGAATTCTAGAAAGAGAAACGTACAAGACCTTGACTCTGGACCTAATCATTGGACTGTGACCGTCGTCGTGTTTTCACCCTGCGCCATTCCCCTCGCAGCTCTGCCCTTCCTTAGACTCTGTTTGGTCTGCCCTTACTTTATCCTTGATATGTCCCACATCAATATACTTGGCATCTAACTTGGACTGTATTCCTTGTGGCACCTCTACGTCAACTGCGAACCCATTTGCTCGGCATCAACTTGTAGAATGGCCTAGTTTGGTTTACCAAACTACTTCATGTCCTTTAAAGATCCATATCTTACTAAAGCATTAGGACTGCAAATCAACACTTGAGGCATGGCAGAGTTAAGAGAAGTCTGTAAAAATATTTCCGCACAATATTGTCTAGTCTACAGGTTGGAGACACAACTAATCCTCTAAGTAGAGAGCTAAATATCGAGGTCAAATTATTTGAACAAACATGTAGCAATATTCGAGCTATAAAATCAGAAAAGATAAACTCAAAACAACTATCTTGGCTGAAGAAATGGGTGATAGGCGGAGTATTAGCTAGTAAATAACTAGAACACATGCACATAAGAGAAAATAAAAGAATCATCATCGAGCCTTAGTGACATCAAATATCTTCAAAATTCGACATCTACATATCCAAGTCATAAAGTTAAAGAAAAATGCTAGAAAATACTACCATTAAAGATGATAAAAGTTTCGATGATGATATTATTGAGTACAAAACAGTTACCATTCTGGTAAAATGAAATTTGTCATCTTGGAAACCTTACACATGGTACCATTAACATCACTAACTAACACAATCAAACGTAAGTTAGAAGAAAAGGGTATACCAAGACATTATGGGTAGAATTAGGGCTATTAAAACTTTAGAAAATATATCAAGAAAAACTAAACGGATGGAAGCAAGCCCGAATAATTCTTACGTGGAACTGACTTTTAAATTCCAAGGAGACCATTCATATAAGGTAGATGTCTTAGTAGACACGAGTACATCATAGTGTCTCGCTAAACCAAGAATTTTGCCTGCCAAATGGCTCAAAATCGATGATCTTATGAGCATGTGAATGGCAAATAGAGACGAGTTTGAACCATAATATGAAGCATATCATGTTCTCGAAACTGTTAATGGAAAACATTTCATTATAGAGCGAGTGATCCAATTCAACTGCTTAGATGGAAATTTTCTAGTAGGAAATGCTTTTATCAAGCAAGTGGAAAATCTACCATTTATTCAAGAGGAGACATTCCTTTCTTAAAATATACTCCTCAAAGGTATAGATTTGGATATTATTCATAAATGTTGGGAGAACTCTAACGACCAATGCAAAGCGAGTCTTTATGTAGCCCAGAGTGGAGAGATCTCAACGGAATCCTCATCATGAAAAAGCCTATTTGAAGAAGAAATAGAACAAACAATGTAAATTAATACTAAGACAAAGGAGGATGACTACATGTTACATAAATAAACCAACACTATCAAATCAAACAAGGTTAACCACTAAAATGATTTTAGCATAACTAAAATTATGGAAAAAGGATAATTCTTGAGCTAAACTAATCCTAAAGAGGATAAAGATTACTTGATAAATGTTAACTTAATGCAACATAGTCTTGAAATGGTGCACGAGTTTGCAAAAAAAAGTTTCAAAAATACTACGAAGGTTAATAAGAGCAAGTCAGAGTCATCACTTAATTCTAGCTTTTATGGTGGAAAATTATGCATAACAGCCTAGAGAAAAAGTTAGATTAGAAATTGACTGCAAGACTCTAAATGCAACTACTGTCAAAGATGGCTACAAAATTTCAAACAAGGATACGCTGATAAATAATTCTGCTCTTTAAATTGAATTATGAAAATAAGTTTTCAATTTCATTAACAGTCTTTAGCACTCTGTATGGACATATAAACGAATTGTGCTACCATTCCGTTTAAAAATGCTCCACCATTATTTTAAAGAAAGATAAATAACATTTTTCAGAAAAATATGGAGTCTACTGTGTTGTATACATGTATGATATATTGGTCTTTGCCAAACCAAACAAGAACATAGAATTTATTTAAAGAAGATAATACAAGAATTTATAGATCATGGATTAGTGTTCTAAAAAAAGAAATGTTAATGAGAACAAACGGACATTAACTTTTTGGGAATTAAGATTGAATATAGTTGAAAATTTGTTCTACAACATTATATAGTCGAAAAAATGAGGCTAGTCTGAAACAAATCACTTATGTAAAATAACTTTAAATTACACGAGAAAAATTCATTCGGCACTTATCAAATCTCACGGTTAAGCAAAATACTTAGAAGAGGCAAACGAATATGGGAAGATGAAGATACTAAAGGGTTGTTTGGATAAAAGGTCAAGTTAAAAACTTGTCGTGGTCTGCAGAGAGATAATCTTATTCTAGAAACATGCGCTTCTAAAAGTTGTTAGGGTGTTGTTGTAAAAGCAATACCCATAATCAAACTGAAGAAAAATTATGTAGATATTGGAGTTAAACTTTTGAAGATGTAGAAACTCGATATCATATAAATAAAAAGAACTTTTAGCTATAAAACACGGCATAAAATGTTCTTACATATTTTTTGTTTCAAAGAACTTTCTTATCATAACAGATAAGAGGTGTTTAAAACATTCCTTAAGAGAGATCTAAGAGATGTTAGTCAAACAAGACTTAATTCGTGCAACATTGCTTCGGTTAATTAGTATACCTTTAACGTGAATACATCTCATCAGCTAAAAATGCAGTTAGGGATTGCCTAAGTAGGGAATTGAGTTTTATGATGCATGAAGTAATAATCCCAAAAAGGATCACTCAAAAGACCTTGAAAGAAAGGTACAAAGCCCGAGACCCTGAAGATGGTTATCAAGAAATTTCAATTACTACGTCCTCTACCCTAAAATAAAGGAGGAAAATTTCTTGCCATCCACAAACTTTTCCCTAATGAAAATGATAATTGAGGAGAATTTTTGGAAATGCCAACAGGTAGGCCATAAATCAGGGCAATGCAAACTTAAGAGACCAAGACCATCCCACTAGTCTTGGAAAAGAGAAAGTAAAGCTGGAATCTCGACAACAAGGTTCTTTAACAAACAAATTGTCATGAGAACAAAACCTCACCTCCACAAAAGCTAAAATGCAAGTGACAAGATTGATCATAAATGTAAAACGGAAATCTCTGCTCAAAATTAAGATTAAAAGTCATTGTAGACACCCCATTTTTGTAGCCTTCTTTTATGGCTTTTATGTATTATTATTGTTTTTTTATTGTTATTTAAGTTCATTAGCATTATTGGTCTATGCTTAATAATATGGAATGCGCATAATAAACTTAAGTCCAACCCATGGTCTAGTCTAGTCGTGGTCTAGTCCAGTTATGGCCCTGGGTAGTTTGATTATAATCTGGTCTAGTTAATAGTCCGGTCCAGTTGGTTAAATCAGTCTAGTTGGTTGGTCCCATTAGTAAAGTTTAACCTAGGTTAAGAGAGAGATTTTGGTTAAGATTGTGATTTGATTTATGAAACTGGGATTAATCCTTGATGCAAAGGCTGACTTGGGATTGATGCCGATTTATTCTTGAAATCTGGTGTATCCCCTATGATTTTAGGAGATCTTAACAAAATTTGGGGTAATTATCTCCTCCAAATTTGGGAGAAATCGTGTTTGATTAAGGGATAAAACCGATCGGTTTCACTAGTAAAGCTTTTTAGTTGGGTAGAACCGGCCGGTAAATTCACTTTTTAGACCTTTTGATTAAATTCAGATTTTATCATGTTTTAGAAGGATATGCAAAAAAAAATCAACTTTGCCATTTGTATCAATTCCAAACCTTTATAATAGACCACTTGGGAATTAGAGAGGAGGAGGTAAGAAAAACCCTAGGAGAAGAGTAGCTAGACTAGATAATCGCGACTTCCCGTATCAAGCATAGACCTCAACTTTGACCAAATATAAATTGCTCATACAATACTTTATTTAGCAAATTCAACACCCTAAATCATGTATCTTTGCAAGAGCTACAACTTTATAGAAGAAGTCAAATCCACTTAAGGTCGTCTTTAGGCCTAAAATATTAGTTTTTTATTCAAGTAAATTACCTTTCTTGATTTTTTACGTTCAATCGATCCTTCGATCATGCAATTGGGCGTTACCAATTAAGGTATAATTCTCTAACCTTATTTTGATGTTTTCATTGTTTAGATCAGAATACAAGAGTCTTAAAGTAGTTTTCATCTAGATTAGATTATAAGAGTCTCAGATTTATCCCTTCCCCGTAACTGGATCTCGGTTGGAGAAAAGATGAAAAATATAAAAATCAAGAATTACAAATATAAGACAACTAGAAGCATTAGTTAGATAGATTCTAAATTAACTCGACTAGAAGAAGTTGAGTCTACTTAGGTGTCTAGGTAATAAAGACCCATATCTAGGTCACTTCCGTAGGGTCCGGTCAAAACTATGTGGTTTTAAGCCGCTCTAACCCCGATGTTGGGTTCAAACAAAATTCTCGGATAGTTTAGGATTTGTTTTGTGCACATTTTATTGTTTGTTACAAGAACCAAAAACCGTAAAAATATAGTAGAGACCAATTAGGTTATGACGGATTCCTAACACCTTCCCATCGTATAACTTAGTTCCAGAATCCATCATCTCTGTTTCGTTTGCTTAGATGCCTATGTTGGCAAGTTAGAGTCATTTAGGGGTTTTGCTTACTTTTCCTATGTTAATGAAAATAAGATTTCGACTCGACATTTTTCTTAGGCAAAAAGGCTTAGGAAATTTTCAAAGGCAGTGCGCCACAGTCATCTAAGGCGAATAAAACAAAACTTTTTTACAATCCAGGATTATGTACAGAAAGTAAAGACTGGAGATATATGGTATTGTTTGAGAGAAAATCAAGAAAGGATAGAGATACTTCTACAAGAAAAGGAAGGGGGAGTAAAATTACTTAAATAAATAGAATAATTATTATTTCCGTTTGATATTATTGACAAGAAAAAAGGGCTAGCAAGGAAAGAAAATGAACACGAAGAAATCCTAAACATGGACTCATGGATACAATAGAGATAGACCGTGAAGATTTTCAGTTTATTGAAGAATTATGAGCCATAATAATATATACTCTTGTAGCCATGAGATTTAGTCCCAGATAACAATAATCCAGATATTGTCAACTTTGACAAAAAGGAATGAAAGAAAGTTTCATCAAACATTACAAATTTGGTTTAGTAATCTTTCAACTAATTGATATCTAATGTAGGTACATCATACTGATGAAGTTCAGAACATATATAACCCAAAGAAAGAAAAATTGACGGATAAGTTTTGTTCACATCGCCGTGGAAAACATGATAGCCAATCAAGAAGAATTATTCTTCTGTGATGGATGAAGAATGGCAATTCTACAAGGATGCAATGGATTCATTGAACCTTCAAGATTGGGGTCAGACCAAGTAATCAAGGTTATGAACAATTCAATAGTCAAGGACCAAAAGAACTTGATCTGCCTAGCCAAACATATGAGCTATACAAGTTGGTTCATGACCACATGATAACCACAATTGAAATAAATATCAATATCAATGAAAACGACAAAACCAAGTTGGTAGCAGAAAGCAGAAATCAAAGCAAAGATTCTACCATGTAAAGATTTTTTTAGAAAAGAAAGAATCCGAGAAAGAAATAGGACCTACATAAATAATAGAGGACCTTCAACATTGAAGAATCCTATGTAACATCCATCCTTTCAGTTATAAAAAGAGTCGGAGTATGTCTTGTAAGGGACATATTTTTTTGAGAGGTTGGTAAATATGCTAAGAGCCAGTGTGTATGGAAGTGGTGAAGAGGTACAAAAGAAAGAAACATTTCTTTCTCTCACTCTTATGTAAATTTCTCTTTTAGAATTACAAAAGCCATTGTTCTCACTGGTTGCCTTGCTACTATCTCTTGTAACCACATATCCTGGAAGCTTGAGAGTATTAGATCATAGCGATTAGCCTACTTATAATGAACTAAGGCATGAGGTTGTGTGTCCACCTATTGAAGAGCTTAGTTATCAGAAAGTAATAAGAGAAGTATGGCAGCATGAACTAAAGACCAAAAACGTCATGAACGTAAGTAATATTATGCCATGATACTACATTTTATGAATAGCATAGATATGTGAACAATACACAACAAAATAGTGCATAAAGTTGTATGTTTTTATAATAGTGGGGTGTTATTTAATTACTATATCTCTTGAGGTTATATTGCAATAAGAACAATTGCTTGGAGAATTTTGTTGGTCCCCACAGGTTTTGAAGAAAAAAAAAACGAAATAATCATTAGGTCAAGGTGAGTTAAGTGTAACCTAACATCAAATCTGGCGTATGTTAGTGTAGTATTTGAAACCCCGGATAGTTAGGTATAAAAAATTGGGAAAATTGCAAAAACCACCCTCGTGGTTTGGGCCAGTTGCAAAAAGACCCCTGCGGTTACAAAAGTTGCAAATGAACACCTGTGATCGCAAAAGTGTTGCAACCGACGGTTTCTGTAACGAAATAAAAAAATTGTCCAAAATACCCTTGTATATAGACCCTAAGATTGTTTCTGTGCACCGGAATTCTCGAGCAGAGGGGCAGCACCACCACCCCAGCGACACCGCCGCCACTCCGGCATTCCAGTCGTCTCTACAGGCCCATGCCCTTCCCTATCATCACAACCACAACCCCACGAAACCCATCGATCGGCCTTTCTCCTTCGTCGCCACATCGATCACACTGCCGCACCGCCTTCTTCTCCATCGTTGCCGAGTTTCACCCCTGTAGTATAACGAGAACTTTGAAACTTAGATCTAGGGTTTCACAAACTTTGATGTTGCTGATTTGCCCGAATCGCACAAACTTAGATCTAGGGTTTCAATCGCACCTTACGATTGAAACCCTAGATCTAAGTATGTGCGATTAGGGTTCGAATTGAAACCCTTGATTGTTGTTGACGTGGGTATGTGGTTCGGTCGTGGTGCAGTGGTGGTATGCGGATGACGGCGATGGGACTAGGCGGTGATGGCTGATGCAGTATTGGGCGGTGATGGCGGCAACGGAACTGGGCGGTGATGACGATTGCGGGATTGGGTGGTAATGGCGACAACGAGATATCATGACGGTTTCGCGGTGATGGGATTTGATGAGGCAGTGGCGGCGACGGGTTTCGATGAGGCAGGTGGCGACGGGGGCGGTCGTGGGTAGGGCAGGTGGCAGACGGGGTGGGGTGATGGAGGTGGATATGCGGCGGGGTGGGGTGATGGAGGTGGATATGCGGCTAGGGTTTGGTTTCATTAGATTAGGGAAGAAAGTTTGGGATTTGGGAGAGAGAAATAAATAGAGGGCATATTAGTCATTTTATTATATTAATATTTATGAAACGCACTATTCAGGAGCGTGAGCAACACATGCCGTTAGTTTGGATGATTTTTCTAACGGTTGCAACACTTTTGCGATCACAGGTGTTCATTTGCAACTTTTGTAACCGCAGGGGTCTTTTTGCAACTGGCCCAAACCACGAGGGTGGTTTTTGCAATTTTCCCTAAAAAATTCAGACCTCGTGACTACTTAGTGTAATTAACTTTTTTGTTTTCATGTTTTTTGATTTTATTTGAAGAATATGAATTATCTAATTCAAATTTAATATTATACAAATATTGAAATCTAATCAACTAGCAGATTGAAGAACATAAGAACTCCTCTTATGCTTTTTGATTACCATCTTCACACATTTATAAGTCAAAATGAGTGAAATAAATTCCTACTAGTAGTTTTTTGGTGAAAAGAAATTGAATTTGGTCTTCTTGAAAACTTTTGAAAAATAATAACCAGGCAAAACAAAAAAACTCAAAACATGAACTTGAAGGTAGAGATAGTGGTAACCAAACGACATGCATGAAGTCGATATGCCTAATGTTATTGGATCTAGTACAATTTAAAAGATGAAGCCAATACGTTTTATTTATCTATTGGTCAGTCACTTCTCCATTTGGCACTAATTACCAAAAACAAACTTTCAAAACCTTTAGCAAAATAAAGTATTAGTTAAGCACGGTGATGAAAGTATGTGATAATTGATTCGAACTTGAGCGTACAACGATTGTTAGCAAAAATGGGTACTGTATGACAAAAGTAAGTTTAACACTAGCCAAAAGCTATTGAAAGTGTTTAGATAAAAATGTTCAAAGTAATTTCACGTGACAACTGATCATTAAGTTTCAATGGTTTGAGAAAATGTCCTCCGGAAAGTAATCAAATGTAAAACTCTGGAGGTATTTTGATATTTATATCAATTAAAACTTAATTTCCCTAGTCCTTTCAATTAACTTTTCTAAGCTCATGGGAGCACTTTGCTTTTTTTGCCAAACACTTGTGTACAGTCTTTAATCTATAGTTTGACGATCCTAAAATCAATTTCAAATACCATTTTCATAGATGTATGTTTGCAACTTTTCTTCATAATGTTTCAAACTTCGTTACACGTAATAAATTCTTTACACAGTCAAAACAAAAAGATAAGAAAAGAAAAAGAAATAAATAAGTAGTCTATTGCTCAAGTTTCTAATAGACAAGTATTTGTTACTTCATTCATTTTTATAAGTTTGGTTCTGTACTAGTGAATGAGTAAAACATACTATAAATGATGTTAAAGGCTGCTACTTAGGCTTGGAGTTGTCCAAGTTCGACCAAACCAAAATTGTTGAGCCCAATTAAGAAGGCCCAAGCTCGACTAACATCCTACCACAGGCTTTGGGCTTCTTTCGAGCCTATTTTGGGCATATTAGACTAATAGTGTGTTTGGAACTTCGAAAATAATTATTTCTAGAACTCAGATTCAGTTGTTGGAACAACATAAAAGGGAATTAGAATTGAATTTCATAAAACTTAACTCGATTTGTTTCGATTATTTTAAATTCGATGAAAAATAATCGGATTTTATGGGATTTGGATTTACTTTAACTAAAAAATTATTTACCCTATTACTCTTTCTTGAACCTTTACAACTCATGAACCCACTAGTACTGTTTTCATTGCAGCTGCAGCCACACCACTTTTAATGCTTCCACCATCACCACCACCACCACCACCGTTACCATTGTCATCACTAATATTATCACCACTATCACCACCACTGGACCGCTACACCCACCACAACTGCCACACTACTACCATCACCACATGACCTAACATGACCACCACCAAAGTCACCACAAGTGTCACTAGCGTGTTACATCACAGCCACGACCACATTATCGTCAATATATCACCATCATTGCTACCATTGCCATCACCACCACTAGCATCAACGATGCCACCACCATCATTGTCACTACAATTATCACTAGTGCCACTGTGTCAACACCGTCGGGATCAACATAACTATCACCACTACCACCACCGCCATGACTACTGTTGCCAAAAGTGACCTTGGGATACCACCACAACCACTACCACCATACAACTACTAGATCACCCCACTACTATTGTCGTTGATACCATACCACGAACATCAGCGAGGTCACATGACCCCTACTACCGACTACATCGTCTCTATTGTTGTCACAATCACTTACGTCAACAACATTACCACTCGTAACACCCTAAACCACTACCACCACTTTCCATTGATACCATATTTAGATTGCCCCACCACCACCACTCTCGTTATTGGCTGCCGCCAATGCCATGGGGCTACAACCACCATTGATGCCACCCCATCATCACCACCGCCACTAATGCCACGACTGTCATTATTGTCATCAACGGTACCACTAATTAGACCTTAATACCGCCATCACTACCATGGTTACCATTACTTCACCACCCCACTATTCTATCGTCCGTGTCACTATACCACCACGTACATTGTGACTATTTGCATACCATTATCACTTGCACATGTGAAACACTTAATCATAGTTTTTTTTCATCGTCGCAAAGGATATAATTGTCTAAAAATTATTACCTTTCATTTATTCTATTTCCAAACACAAAACATAAGTTTTGTGATTTGAATTCCTTTTATTCTAAATAAAATAAATCAACTGAATCTCAATAATTGCCAATTTAAGACCCAAAGGAATTATTCCAAACAAAATGTAAGACATCTCGTAAAAGTTTTTTTTTCCTTTCTTACAAAAGACAATGGAATCCACTCATTTGATAGCACTTGATCCATTTATCTATATCGATCTATACTATCATGTGTAACACTACTTGAAACCAATAAAATAACCCTAGAGAGGGGGGGGGGGGGTGAATAGGGTTTTAAGACTACTTTAAAAATTAACAACCAACAAATCTCAATCTCAAAAACTCAAATAAACAAGCAACCAATCTCAACACAAATGTAAAACGATAAAGTAAAGAGAGAAGGGTTTAGAGATACTTGACAAGGAGAATTAAATGGTTCGGCTTGATATACCCACAAGCCTACGTCCATCCCTTCAAGGAAGTCCCTTGAAAGGCCCTATAATCCACTAGTATGATCTTCCTTACGGGTCAAGATCGAACCTCTTACAATCCCTTGATGCTATGCCCACATCAAGAACAAGCTTTGACAAGCCCAAAGCTCCAAAGCTTGACAACCCCAAGCTTTGATACAAGAACCTTTCAATGAAGAAATGTGTACAAGATTTCACTCTCAATAAGTAGATGAGTACAAGTTGAAGTACTAGAATAAGAGAGATAAGTGTATGATGACTTATGAAAGTGTATATCTCTCAAATGTAAGCTCACAATAAATGCTCTCTTGAAAATGATGAGAAATCAATGAAAACAAGAGAGATTTGAACAATTGCTTTGATCTTTGAGAATATGAAAGATAAGAGAGCTTTGAATGCAATTGATGAATGAAAACTATGCCCAAGATGAGTATTTATAGAGGTGGGAATAAATATGACTGTTTGGGGTTAGGTGGAGCATTAAATGTGCCAAACGGTAAATGCAGTCGACTGCAATGCACCATTGCAGTCGACTGTAACCCAAAAGTAGCCGTTGGAAATTCAAATTTCCAACTTGGAGTCGACTGTATTCCAATACAGTCGACTGTAAAAGGCTACTGGAAGTATTGCAGTCGACTGCATTCCAATGCAGTCGACTGTAATACCTCACTGCCCAACTTGCAGTCGACTGCATTCTTGAAAATGCAGTTTCCTTATTTTTAAAGCATGAAAAACTTTTATGCATGCAAGGGAAACATATGGGCAAGTTCTAGGTATACAGTCATCGTAACGATCATCTCTCTATGTCTAGTTTACAAAGATAGAAATAAAAGCATAAAAACTTCAATCGATGAATTTCCTCTTTGATGCGTTCCGTTTGAAAGTCTTTGATCGTGTTGCTCGTCTAATAATCCTTTTGCATGAATATGAGATTGTTCCTATTGCTTCATCAACTCAATGCATGTTAGACAGCATAATCATCAATGTTAGTTATCATCAAAATCAAATATAATCCTAGGTTAAATAACCGTAGGGTTAACAATCTCCCCCTTTTTGATGATGGCAAACATTGATTCAAATAATATGAGATATATAAGATAATAAAGCCAAAGAAGCATAACAATCTCAATTATAAACCATAAGGGGTCATGATAATAAATCATGACAGAAAGCTCCCCCTATCTTAAGCAATATAGGGCTCCCCCTAACTTAAGCAATATAGGGCTCCCCCTAACTTAAGTAATATATGCTCATATCAAGTCCACACAAATATGAATCAACAATATTTTCTCCCCCTTTTGACATCATTGAAAAAGGTCAAGGGTGTGTGTGAAAGTGATCAACTTATGTATCCATCCATGGATAATCAATATTTCCAACAAGGGCATTCAAAATCAAGAAGGCATAAGTACTTGAATAACCATCAAAAGGTGTACCAAACACTTTTTACAAATATAGCACAAATAGGAAGTGTAAAGGTTTTTAGAAATGTGAGTGTGTGTGCAAATCAAATGAGATTGAATGAATATCAACAAAATCAATAATTTTGAAAAGAGAAACATCAACCAAAGCATGCTTTAAGCATATTAAATAATGTTCAAGCATGAGAAGTGCAACTTGCATGATTAGAACAAGAGATATAAAATTTAGTCACATAGGTGAAGACATGCCAAGTTCTCTTCTAAGAGCGGTAAACCTCTTCGAATCTAAATATTTAGTGAAGATATCCGCTAATTAGTGATTTGTGTCCACGAAATCTAGAACAATATCACCTTTTTCACATGATCATGGATAAAATGGTGTTTGATTTCTATGTGCTTTGTGCGTGAATGTTGGATGGGATTTTTGGTCAAGTCAATGGCACTAGTATTATCGCATAAGATAGGTATGTGATCATACTTGAGTCCAAAATCCAAACGGGTTTGTTTCATCCAAAGAATTTGTGCACAACAAGCACCAACCGCCATATATTCGGCTTCGGTGGTAGAGAGTGCAACCGAGTTTTGCCTTTTGGAACTCCAAGAAACAAGAGAGTGACCTAGGAATTGGCAACCTCCACTAGTACTTTTCCGCTCGGTTTTACAACCGGCATAGTCGGCGTCGGAGTAACCAATTAGGTCAAAAAATGAAGTGTTTCTAGGAAACCATAACCCTAAATCGTGAGTGCCCTTAAGATATCTAAGGATTCTCTTGACGGCAATCAAATGAGATTCCTTAGGACAAGCTTGAAATCTAGCACATAAACAAACACTAAACATTATATCGGGTCTACTTGCGGTAAGGTAAAGGAGTGATCCGATCATACCTCGATAGCGCTTAATATCAATATCCTTACCCTTTTCATCTTTATCAAGATTTAATGAAGAGCTCAATCGAGTGTCAAAAGCATTTGATGTTTCCATGTCAAATCTCTTAAGTAGCTCTTTGGTGTATTTGGCTTGGTTGATAAAGATTCGATCCTTGCTTTGTTTGATTTGCAATCCAAGGAAGAAGGTGAGTTCTCTCATCATGCTCATTTCAAACTCCTTACTCATACAAGAAGCAAATTCTTCGCACAAGGATCCATTAGTAGCTCCAAATATAATATCATCAGCATAAATTTGCACTAACAATAAGTCATTGCCCTTAGATTTTATAAAAATAGTGGTGTCAAGTTTTCCTATTGAAAAATCATTTTCTAAAAGAAAACTACTTTGCCTTTCATACCAAGCTCTAGGAGCTTGTTTTAAACCATAAAAAGCTTTGCTAAGACGGAAAACATGGTTTGGAAATTTTTCATGTTCAAAGCCGGGAGGTTGAGCCACATAGACCTCCTCCGAAATAAAACCATTTACAAAGGCACTCTTGACATCCATTTGAAAGAGTTTAAAATCTCTATAGCAAGCAAAAGCTAATAGCATTCTAATAGATTCAAGTCTAGCTACCGGTGCATAAGTTTCATCAAAATCAATTCCTTCCTCTTGGTTATAACCTTGGGCCACTAATCTAGCCTTGTTTCTAACCACGACTCCGGATTCATCAAGTTTGTTTCTAAAAATTCATTTTGTGCATATAATCCTAAAGTTTTGAGGTTTAGGCACAAGGGTCCAAACTTGATTTCTTTCAAATTGAACTAGCTCTTCTTGCATAGCAAGCATCCAAGATTCATGATGTAGAGCTTCGGAAAATTTCTTTGGTTCAATTTGGGAAAGAAACGCTATATTGACATGTTGTTGAAGAGAGCGTCGAGTTCTTACCTCACTCGAAGGATTACCTAAGATTTGATCGCTTGGATGATCCTTTTTGTAAGTCCAATCTTTTGGTAATTCTTGAGAGTTGTCCAAGTTTGAAGCATCATTGATTGCTTCCTTATTTCCCCCTTGAGAACTTGATTGTTGCTTCCCTAGATCAATTTCTTTGGGGTTGCCTTGTAGTGTTTCACTTATGTCCAAAGTTCTCAAGTCATTGTCCATGTCATCTACATTAACAATGTTAGTCCTCCGAAGAAAAAAGGATTAGTCTCATCAAAAGTAACATTAATGGATTCTTCAACAACCAAAGTACTTTTATTATAAACTCTATATGTCATACTATTATTAGAGTAACCAAGAAAAATACCCTCAAATGTTTTGGAATCAAATTTGCTAAGGTGATCCTTGGTATTTAAAACAAAGCATTTGCAACCAAAGACTCTAAAAAAACTCACATTAGGTTTCTTATCATTAAAAAGCTCATATGGGGTTTTTAACAAAAAATTTCGCAAGATAACTCTATTAAGAACAAAACAAGCACAATTGACCGCTTCCGCCCAAAAGTATTTAGGTAAACCATATTCGTTAAGCATTGTTCTTGCCGCTTCTTGCAAAGACCTATTCTTTCTTTCGGCAACACCATTTTGTTGAGGAGTTCTAGGAGCCGAAAAGTTATGTGATATCCCAAAGTCATCACACAAGGCTCTTATTTTTGAATTTTCAAATTCTCTACCATGATCACTTCGAATGTTGGTAATCAAATAACCTTTTTGATTTTGAACACGTTTTGCAAATGAAGTGAACACATTTAGAGATTCATCTTTGGTAGCCAAAAAGAAAGTTCAAGTATAGCGAGAATAGTCATCAACAATAGCAAAACAATATGATTTACCACCAAGACTAGTAGTAGGGATTGGTCCAAACAAATCCATATGAAGTAATTGCAAGGGTCTAGAAGTCGATACCATTTTCTTCGGTTTGTGAGAGACTTTCTTTTGCTTACCCATTTGACAAGCATCACATACTTTATCTTTCTCAAACTTGATCTTCGGGAGACCCCTCACAAGTTCTTTGCTTGAAATATCCTTCAAATGCTCCATGTGCATGTGACCAAGTCTTCGATGCCAAAGCCAAGATGTTTCACTAATAGCACTAAGACACTTGACATCTTGGTTAGCTAAATCATTTAATTGAATGGAGTAAACATTATTATCTCTACTACCGACCAAAATAGTTTCATTGTTCTTCAAGGATAGTATAGTGCATTGAGAAGCCTAAAAAATAACTTTAAAACCTTTATCACTAAATTGACTAATACTAAGCAAGTTATGCTTCAATCTTTCAACATATAACACATTCTCAATTGATGTGAAAAGAGATATATAACACATTCCTTAAGATCAATCGATGTGAAAAGAGATATGTTGCCGGTCATATGTCTTGAGCATCCATTATCAAGAATCCACTTCTTGCTACTAGATTTTGCTTTGAGACATACATATAAACACAAATCAAGTAATGACTTTTGGTACCCAAATTTTCTTGGGTCCTTGGGTGTTAGTCTTGCATTTGTATTCTTGACCTTTCACAATCCACATTTTCTTTCTACCTCTAATAAAAACAATTCTACAAGGACAATGATTAGTCGTATGCCCTTTTTTGTTGCACCAACCGCAATGTGTAAAAGGTGTGCAATAGTTCTTTGGTCGTTTTGTATGAATATTCAATCTAGCTTGTTGTTGCAAAACTTTAGGAGGCATGGCCATGAGATCTAATCCAATACCACCTTTGTTTAGGCCAATTCTTTGGCGTCCAAGCATGACATCCAAATTGTTTTGACCATCAACAAATTTTTCAAGACATTTTTTCAAATCACAAATCTCAACTTTTAAATCTTCATTTTGTTTTTCTAAAGCCAAAGTTTTGGAAGAGATTTATTTTGAGCTAGGAGTTTTAACAAGTAATTCAACCAAATCGTTATTCACATGCTCTACATATAAATGGCTAGACATGCATTCATTCTTGGCATGCAACTTATCATTTTCCATTAACAACTTCTTAATTTGCTTATTAGCTTCAAGGAATTTCTTAGACAAAATAACATTTTTTCTTGAAAATTTTCTTGGATTCCTCATATAAGCTATCATAAGCATCTTCAAAGCTTTCATTATCACTATCACTACCGGAAGAAGAGCTTACCTCATCATTTGCCATGAAGCATACATTTGCTTGATCATTCTCTTCATCACTTGAATCAAAATCACTCCATGTTGAAGTATGTTCGGCATTCATTGCTCTTTCCTTCTCCTTGTTCTCTTTCTTAGAGAATTGTCTTCTTTTAGCTCTTTTCCATACATCTCTTCTTTCCTTCTTCTCCCTTTTGTAGATAGGACAATCCATCTTCATGTGTCCCGGCTTGTGGCATTTGTAGCAAAGTTTCTCTTCGTTGGTAGCATTTTGTTGCCTTCTCCCATCATTCCTTCTAAATCTTAAGAACTTCTTGAAGTTCTTTGCAACCATTGCAATATCCTCTTCATTAAATTCTTCATCATCATCACTTGACTCAAAGTTTGAAGATAAAGCTTTAAGATCAATTGATGTAGGCTTCTTCTTGACTTCCTCTTGATCAAAGGTCTTGAGTTGCATTTCGTACGTCATGAGTGAGCACGTCAATTCATCAAGAGGAAAGATATTGAGATTCTTTGACTCTTGGATGGCGGTGATCTTTGCATCCCAAGCTCTTGGTAAGGATCTAATCACTTTCTTACAAGATCACCATTAGTGAATTCCTTGCCCAATTGCTTCAAAAGATTCACAACGTTAGTAAAACGAGTATTCATATCAGTAACGGATTCATTTGGAAGCATATGGAATAACTCATAATCTCTAAACAATAAATTCATCTTAGAGTCTCTAAGAAGAGAAGTCCCTTCATGAGTGACTTGAAGAGTATCCCAAATACTCTTAGCGGAATTACACATAATGACTCTATTGAGTTCATTAGTGTCTAAAGCACACATAAGACAATTTTTCGCTCTAGCATTCATACAAATCATCTTCTTGTCATGATCACTATACTCCGATTTGGATTTAGGTTCTTCAACCTTGTCAACCACTTTTATCGGAACGAATGGGCCATTCTCAACAATATCCCACATCTCATAGTCTTGAGATTCTAAGTAGATTTTCATCTTAACTTTCCACACACTATAGTTGGTCCCATTAAACAATGGAGGCCTAGTGGTAGAACTACCCTCCATACCCCAACGTAAGCCATGATCGATTAACTCTCTTGGCGTTACCCAATATAACAAGAGCCAAGGCTCTGATACCACTTGAAACCAATAAAATAACTCTAGAGGGGGGGGGGTGAATAGGGTTTTAAGACTACTTTAAAAATTAACAACCAACAAACCTCAATCTCAAAAACTCAAATAAACAAGCAACCAATCTCAACACAAATGTAAAACGATAAGTAAAGATAGAAGGGTTTAGAGATACTTGACAAGGAGAATTAAATGGTTCGGCTTAATATACCCACAAGCCTACGTCCACCCCTTCAAGGAAGTCCCTTGAAAGACCCTAGAATCCACTAGTATGATCTTCCTTACGGGTCAAGATCGAACCTCTTACAATCCCTTGATGCTATGCCCACATCAAGAACAAGCTTTGACAAACCCAAAGCTCCAAAGCTTGACAACTCCAAGCTTTGATACAAGAACCTTTTAATGAAGAAATGTGTACACGATTTCACTCTCAATAAGTAGATGAGTACAAGTTGAAGTACTAGAATAAGAGAGATGATTGTATGATGACTTATGAAAGTGAATATCTCTCAAATGTAAGCTCACAATAAATGCTCTCTTGAAAAGGATGAGAAATCAATGAAAACAAGAGAGATTTGAACAATTGCTTTGATCTTTGAGAATATGAAAGATAAGAGAGCTTTGAATGCAATTGATGAATGAAAACTATGCCCAAGATGAGTATTTATAGAGGTGGGAATAAATATGACCGTTTGGGGTTAGGTGGAGCATTAAATGTGCCAAACGGTAAATGCAGTCGACTGCAATCACTACAAGAAAAAGTGGCTATAAAAGCGGCCCAAAACCGCTGCTATTGATCAAATAACCGCTGCTAAAAGCTTTGCCAGCGGTTCAGTTCCGCTGTTGTAGGCCGCGCTGCGATAGACATATAGCAGCGGTCCTATGTGCTTACCGCAGCGGTCAACCGCTGCTAAATCCATTTCAAAATTCGCCCTTCAATCTTATCTACAGCAGCGGCCATAGAAACGGCAGCGGGTGCAGACCGCTGGCATAGGTAGCTTCCAAATTCAAATCTAAACATATGGCAGCGTACAATGACCGCTGCTAAAGGTCAAATTTCTTTTGTTTTTTTGTTTTTTTTTAATTTGTTAGAATACATATGAATCCAATTAAAGACCTAAAAACCATATCAACCAAGCTGTAGCAAAGTAATGAATCACTTAACAAGCCGTAAAATGTCATTGCACAAGACATCGAATAGGTTTAGGTTTAACCATCAAACTGCTACAAGAGTTTAGGTTCACTAAAAAATTAATTTCACAAGAAACCATTTTGCTAGGACAAAGCCTAAATATACAGCTCTTTCAAAAGATGGAACGCGATGCAATTTGGAACATCAACCGCTCCCATTGCTCTATCTATTTGCATTTGCCTCCACATTAGCCTGAGACATAATCAAGCAATCATTAGTGTGCGATTCAGTTTGCTCCCATAAAGTTTGTTCAACTTAGTCAATAAAATTGAAAACACTAAGTTGCTTAAAGTGAATGACAATAAGAAAACCTGGCTGAACCTGTACAAAAAAGGTACAGAAGACAAGTATCCACATTAATGGAGACTAGAGTAATGCAAGAACATCTATATGTCTTAAGTACAAAAGACCATCCTGGCCCTGCCAGCTTAATTCATATATCACAAACAGCAGCCCTTATGAGAATATCTAGCTAATCAAGAAAGCCATGCCTTTCCTCAAATGATACCCTCATGTACATCAATCTCAACAACCAGTTCGCATCACGGTGGCTAAAAAAGAACGCTACTTTGGTCGAGGGGTTAAAGGAGGTCGGCTCACAATGGCTAAGTAGACCATCGCCATCCACCCAACAAATACAATCCCCATAACCCATAGGCAAGCGAGATGCCTCGATTAAAAGAACCCCTAAAACGTCATAGTAATAGGTTACAAACACCACAGCAGCAGATTACAAACAGCACAATAGCAGATCACAGTAGTAGATCACAACAGTAGAATAAGAAGGGATATTCTAAATTTTGCTGTATAAACAAATAGCAGATTACTCTGCATTTTTCTATTTAAAACAATGCAGGATCAAAAACATTTCAGGGTTATGGTAATGCCTAAAGTACACTTCATTTCCATGGACTATGAACACTGTCATGATGTATGTGTGTGGATAAGGGAATATGAATACTGCAGATAATTATGTTGGGTGTGTGTGTACCTGAGAACTAGAACTAGTGGCTAGTTATGTAAAATTGTTCCCTGTAAGTCGATCAAGAGCTTCGTGCATTTTTGCCATTTGCACCTTCAGTTGTCATATCCTATATATTCTTGCATCTCCCTCGCCCATATTTTAGCTCCTCTAGCGAGGCCTTGCTTTTTTGATGACCTAGAACTTGCAAGAAAGAACATATACAAAACCCTTGGAAAGAATGCTATCCTTTTTCCATTCCAAAATTCAACTATATAGCTTGACAGGAAAAGAATTTAGAACTCCTTAGGTTAAATCCCAGGAGTTAAATCTAAGGATTTTCTAAATGGGTCTCTTACCATACAATTTAATTATTCCAAAATTCGCATTGAAACTCCTTGAACCTGCATGTCATTGTGGCTTATATCAGGTTCATATCGCATTGAAACTCCTTGAAACACCAATCTAATAGCTAACTGTTATCTGACCAGATCTTTTCTCCAAAATATCAATAATCAGCAGCTTCATTGAAGCACCGCAAGGCCAAGGACGTAGACATATGCCCATGTCATTATAAATTATGCGTGATATTATCAACTCATGTACGGCTGTACTTACAACCAAGCCGCACGAGAAAACTTCGTATTTCCAGCTTCAAAGCCTAATGTCGCACATTAGAACATGTTTACTCACATGCACCATTTCAATCTAGTAATGCATTCTCACCACCAATATGCAATTTCCAGCTTAAAAAACTGCCCAGTTTTGGAATGGAAATCAAGCAGTGAATTTGTTAAGAATCCTATCACATAGAAGACTAGATAGTGGGAAGGAATAGCCTGCACTGACGTAGTTTGACAGGATAGAATTCTATCACCTTTTGAGAAATTTACTGCTTAGGAGGGATAGGACTCACTGCAAGTGAATTAAATTAAGATTCATTCACTTATAGTAGTACTTTACACGCCATTACTGGGATACAAACCTGGGTGTCATGGTGGCTAAGAGACCTAATAATGGTTTTCCACCCCCAACTCCCACAACCTAGGATCCAGTATAATCAAGCTCCATCTCCCTCATATTTCTCAGGTTCCCTCCCACACACAAATACTACTTACTATGTCTTATGTTTCCATGTCAGTATAACATACAGAATACAAGGAAGCGCACACACGCAAACACTAATGTGTTTTACATGTCGATGTTAATACAAAATGGAGCCAAAACCAAATCAATATCCAATTTAAAGCTAAAAAAAGAATGGAATTCAACTGAAAGCACACCGCAGAGACGATGAAATGCGACTTCCATAACCAACTGATGCGCAGCAAACTTACCTCAGAAGCACAAACCAACAGAGTCAATCAAATTCGATTGCAATTGCTCTATCTGCACAACAATTGATTAAGGTCAGAAATAATTGGACAAGGGTTTGAATATGTGCGTGTTTGTGAGTGAGAGAAAATTGAAAAATTGAATCAGAGAAAGGTTGATTTTGAAAAGACCGAAGCAATTGAAAGTCGAAGAGGGAAAGGGAGAGAGAGATGAAGAAAACCAGAGAGGCAATTTCATGTGTGCATCTGGTGTGTGTGCGTTTCTGTGTGCAGAAAGTGCGTGCGCGTCTGGTGTTTGCATGTGTGTGCTTCTGGTGTTTGTGTGTTTCAGAGAGTGGGAGATAGAGAACCAGAGACGTGATTTCGGGAAGAGAAACGTGACTACATGAGGTTGTGATATACAAAAAGAGAACATTAAAATAAAATAAAAGGGCTACAGCAACCGTCTGGGCGCTTCCTAAACCTTTTTTCGCCACTTCTTTTGAATTGCATTTGGCAATTTACTCCCACTTTCCAAGATTTTACCATGTAAGTGGTGTGTGGGTGTGTGTCGGTGACGTGTCTATTGAACTAATTGTACGTTGTCATTTTTATTGGTTACAGGTTGCACAGGTTCTTTTGACATTGCCATACTCATTTTCCAACCTGGGTATGGTATCAGGAATATTGTTGCAAATAATCTATGGTCTTATTGGTAGTTGGACAACATACCTTATCAGTGTTCTTTATATTGAGTACCGAAGCAGAAAGGAGAAAGTGAATGTTAGCTTCAAGAACCATGTTATTCAGGTAACTATACCCACAGACCAAACAACTGAACATATATTATTCATTGGCACTACCATGAAGCAAGAAAATTATGTTGGGCTTCAATATCTAGTTTAGGAAAACATCAAGTTGTATAATAAAGCCAAGTCGATCACTAGAACAAGTTCGAAGCCAAAAGTAATTGAATCTGCAACTGGCTAGAAAACTATTCCTGCTCAGTGATACAACTACAACCTATGGAAACTCCCAATGGCTGATTTACTCCAGCATCGCTTTAATAACTTAACTTGCTTGCTACTTAGGGGCTATAGCTTCCATTGCTTTGCAAACTGTGCTAGTTTTCCAAGTATAAAGCAGAATTAAACATTCATTGGATTAAGTTCATCTAGCTTGAAAATGAAACATGTTTCGCTATATAACTAAAGGATAAAAGCACTAACCAAGCGTGGATGTTGGGTGGATTTGTTACCCCTCAAGATCACCGGTCATCTCACGGTAGTGGAAGGAAGCAACAATTAGCACCTCTTCTAGGCACGTTTTATTTAGTGAAACACTTTTCCCTGTTTCCATTTTCTGATTTTTTGCACGATAATAGTGACAATTAGATGATTGAATTGTAAAGAGTTGTTTCAAATGAAATGTAGAAGCAACTGGGAATTCTTCAAAGGATAACATTTTCGGGTTGAAAGTGTCAATTACAGTTACTACTTGGACAGTGAGGATCAAGATGTTATTAAGAGG
Organism: Escallonia rubra; assembly: GCA_033065855.1. Lineage (NCBI taxonomy): Eukaryota > Viridiplantae > Streptophyta > Magnoliopsida > Escalloniales > Escalloniaceae > Escallonia > Escallonia rubra. The sequence continues at coordinate 142,119 of JAVXUO010001540.1, read as the reverse complement.
AAACTAAGTCTAGCATGCTTTTGCAGTAACAAAATTTAGGTCCAGCATGCTTTTTCACAACTGTGTGCAAGTTTTTTCTTCCAATAAAACATATATTCCGCTAACGAATGGATGGCTGTAGGGCAGCTTTAAATTGCCTGAAGACAGTTTGAAGGAAAATCGTTTCTCCACTATGAAACTTTAGTTTTTCATACTCTTACCTATTTTTTCTAAAACTGTGCTGGCCCTAAATTTATTACAAAGTGATAATCACACTACACGTCTCACCTTTCACACTTTACTTTATTGGCTATGATCATTAATTTTTTTATCAACAAAAAACAAGTATAATTGTTGAAAATTGGACTACATTTATCCATCTTAAAACTCATAAAGTGCAGATTCTTATCCTTACAGCCAATAACCAACAAACCTCAAAATTAAAACCAATAAAGACAAAATAGATTGTTTAAAGTCTAAACTGGAAGGGGTTTTTCGAAACAGATAAAAATTCCATTTGAATCAAAGAAGCAGCAAAGGTATGTTAACAAAATGGAGCCAAAGCCGTATCAATATTCAATTTAAGGCTGAAAGAAGAATGGAATGCAATTCAAAGCACTCAACAGAGACGGTATGAAATGCGACTTAGCTAAGTCCATAACCAACTGTGCACAAAATTATAAGAAACTAGAGACAAAGTAACATCAAATTACCTCAAAAGAACAAATGCGGAGACGATGCAATGCAATCGCTAGTGTTTTATCTGCAAATCAATTGATGAAGGTTAGAGATAAGACATTATTAGGTTTTGTGTGTGTCTGTGTGCGTGCACGTGTGCGTAAGAGAATAGTTAGAAGTGTGAAAAATTAAATTAGAGCAAGGTCGATTTTGGGAAGATTGAAGCAATTGAAACTCAGCTTTACCTGTGGATGGTGGGTCAATTTGTGACCCCTCAAGATGACTGCTAATCTCAGCATTAAGTGTCTCATCCTCGATGTTGGGTGGCTCGGTAATTGCAGCGACATTGGCATCAGTTTGTACGTTGACATTGTGCTGCTCGTTGATCTCAACATGGGGAGAATCTTGTGATGGCACTCTTGCGCTGTGACCTCCTCGTGCTCGAAGCTGCCGTCTATTAGCCATAGAAACACTATAGATACAAATATAGTGTAAGCATAACCAAAACTGGAACAAAATAAAAGAAGTTAACCTTTAATTCAGTGAGGGATTAAGTTTTTAAGGTTGGAGAAATGCTCTTACTTCTGCATTAAGTTTTTCTAGCTGAAAGAATGAGGGATTTACGTTAATCCGGTGCATACACGATGTTCATGATTACCTTGATCCGGTCCCTGTATCCCAAGAACTTCTAGTATTTGATACTATTAGTATACAAATGCCTAACCCAAACTTATAGTACCTTTTAAAGAACAATAAATATTAGCTAATTTGACTTTTCAAGAAGTAGTTTATCCATTACCTTTACTGTTTCCTTTAAAGCCATAGCCAGCACTCCAAAATTTTCTGTATTGGTGCCCAGCTAGGTTTACGTATAGTATACAAAAACTGATTCCAAATGCAAAAAACCTAAAGCTCATGATTTCAAATCAATGGAAGGTCGGAAAACAAGCAACTTTTCCAGGTACTTTCTGTTTAAGGGTCATGCTTTCATGATAAAGAAACAAGGTCATAACCCTTAAACAAGCTTATGATTTCGAATCAACGAAGAGGATCATAAAAGTGCAAAGTTGTAACAAACTAGAGATGAAGTATAAGAAAACTTACTCCGAAGCACAAATCAGCAGAGATTATAAACAGATTATTGCTAGCGTTCCACACTGCAATCAATTGATAAAGGTCAGAGAAATTATACAATTGAAAAACTGAAAAATTGAATTAGAGAAACCCTTGTTTTGGGAAGACCCAAATTGAAAATCAGAGGGAGAAGGAGAGAACCGGAGCCTTTCTTAGTGTGACTGTGAGTGCGCCTAATGTTTCTGTGTGTGCGTGCATCCGGTGTTTTTGTATGTGCGCATCTGGTGTGTGTGTATTTGCGTCTGTTATGTGTTGTGTGTTTTTCAGAGAGGAAGATCGAGATATAGAACCAAGAAAGGGAGAGATAGTAAGCTTATAGCGTTTCGCGTCTGATTGTGTGTATCCAGAGAGAGAGAGAGACGAGAACAGAACCAGAGAATTCGTGGGAATGTGTAATACAGTTCGATTGAAAAGAAAAACAGAGGGGGGCATCTACAGCAGCGGTTCGTTCGCTGGGTAAAATTTAGTTAACCGCTTGTATTGCGTTTCATTTGGCGCTGAGATTTCGCGGGTTTTTGGAGCGTAAAATTTCCAGCCGCGCGCAGTTTTTTCATGAGCTATGGCAGCGGTACATAGTGGCCGCTGCTGTATATTTTTTATGCCAGCGGTTTTTTTGGCCGCTGCTATAAACCGCTGCTATATACGGTATACGCCAACGGTTTTTTTAACCGCTGCTATAGGGCAATTTTCTTGTAGTGAATGCACCATTGCAGTCGACTGTAACCCAAAAGTAGCCGTTGGAAATTCAAATTTCCAACTTGCAGTCGACTGCATTCCAATGTAGTCGACTGTAAAAGGCTACTGGAAGTATTGCAGTCGACTGCATTCCAATGCAATGCAGTCGACTGTAATACCTCACTGCCCAACTTGCAGTCGACTGCATTCCTGAAAATGCAGTTTCCTTATTTTTAAAGCATGAAAAACTTTTATGCATGCAAGGGAAACCTATGAGCAAGTTCTAGGTATACAGTCATCGTAACGATCATCTCTCTATGTCTAGTTTACAAAGACGGAAATAAAAGCATGAAAACTTCAATCGACGAATTTTCTCTTTGATGCGTTCCGTTTGAGAGTCTTTGACCGTGTTGCTCGTCTAATAATCCGTTTGCATAAGTATGAGATTGTTCATATTGCTTCATCAACTCAATGCATGTTAGACATCATAATCATCAATGTTAGTTATCATCAAAATTAAATATAATCCTAGGTTAAATAATCGTAGGGTTAACACTACTTTTGGTGTTACACTGAAACTCACTAAGTGATTACAAGTGGCATATCTAGATGATGACACTTGACATGTATAAGTTCAAATTATAAATTAAACAAATAAATAAACAAAGACAAAAACAAGTAACCACCATCTAAAACAAGTAACAATTCTACTTTTTGATAATTTTCTTTTTCTCTAATCTTGCACATGCATCGCATGTGATGACACAACTGCTGGTCTATCTTTTGTAGACCACATGTAAACTAAACATCATTTCGTAGTTGGTGTAACACCACTTTGATAATGAACTATCTATTTAAATGTTGACATTTGGCACTAAAAGAAACTTTCTGAAAGTAACACAAAAAACAGTACTCGGCAGCTAAATATCTATATTTTAGGACATGTTTGGTTTCTAAAATGTGTAATTCATTCAAATAAGTGTAGTTAAATTACATCCTAAAGATCATGCTTAGCGCTATAAAATATCCTACTGCTAATCTCATTGTGTGCCACAAAAACTAGTAGGACTATATACAAAGCCAACACAAATTGCCTGTTACATAATTCCCTGCTTAGGAGGTTGAGACTTGGCATCAATTAAAATTTTCTTTTAGAATTAACATGCACAAAAGAAAATAATTAAATACAAAAAACTGACTTGTAGGGACACCTTTTGGTTTCTAAATTTTGGAATTCATTCCAGAAAATATAGTTAAAATTTTTCATACATACCATGCTTGATTTCGTAAAAATATCACACCGTTAACTTCAATTAGGCACATGTGTGCCTCGATAACTAGTCGATATAAAAAAAACTTTTAGTTTATAGTTAATTTTTTTCCTCTTACTACATTCACCGTTGTAACTAATCGAAACAATGAAGGTATTGTAGTTCCAAGTACATAATATGATAAGTCAATTAATGAAAGCATAAATGTTAATTTTTGGTTCTCCTTTGGGTCATTATATGGCAAGGGTCGCATAACAATTTGAATGTCTAATGGTTAAAGCATAGATATGAATATATAAGTTCGGGTCATGCCTATAATTGATTGAGCTTTATTTTACCGAGACCTGATCCGAAGTCGGTTCATGTCTCATAATTTGTCAAGGCTCGGCTCGGCTCGGCTTTATTTTACGCTTGTCCCTAATAAGATCGGGCAAAGCAAGCGGACTTCGGACTTGTTCAGTACTTGTTCTAGCCCATTATCCATCCTAACCATGTTCATGATGTTCCCACAAATACATTTTTTTGTTTGATGATTCGATTGGCATTAACAAATCATTGCCACTCTTAATTAACTCTTTACGAAAGTAAACTGCTGACTTTTGCGAACTTTTTGTTCAGACAAATGACCCATATTTTCCAAGCTGCTAGTTCTCTGTTTCAATGTTACCCTTCCCTTTTCGGGCGTATCCGCTCTTAGAAAAGCGAGTACTGATATCATTGTATAGCAAATTAAGTTGATGCCACAATGAGTCTTAATTTAGTTCTGATGAATAATTACGATTAGAAAATCTAAAACAAACGCATTGAAACAACGTATTCAAATCTTGAAAAGAGGAAATTCGCAAGGCACAGATTATCCCCTGCCTTCTGCAACAGAAAGGAGAATCAAGGTTTGCAGGAGAAAAAACTTAATTAGGCCAATATGCATGCCAACAATGACCCATTTATAGTAATTAAACACATCGAAATAACGTATTCAAGTCTTGGAACGAGGAAATTCACTGCCTCCTCTAGCAGAAATTAAGGTGAAATTAAAGCAGTCCAAAATTTGCAGGAAAAAAAAAAGCTTATTAGGCCAATATACTGGCAATGTATATCGACCTTTTACTTGAACTACAAGCTGATTCCTGTTTGAGGTTGCGGCGGAATTAGGACCTTCAAGGATTAGCAATGACCGTACGTAACATCCGACAGCGGACAGAGTCCGTAACGTGCCTTGAGGACAACATTGATAGTTGACCAAAACTCAAGGTTTCAACTTTCCCGCGTTGCACCTTTAATTTTGCCTTACCCACCCGCCATCCCTCACGTGCCCCACAAGCCTGTACAAAGCATCTCGTCTCGCCCATACAAAGCCCTTCAACGGGGCTACTTCATCCATTATTATTCACAACAGCCAAGCCAAGTGTCACAGCTGATCGATCTCCTCTCGCAATGGAGTCAGTTGGCTCCAATTCACCCTCCTCATCGCCACCCGACAGCCACCACCACGACGACCATCACCGGCCTTACTATCGCTTCAACCCGACCCAGCCCTTGACGGACCGCGTGCTGCGTGCACTCGGCCACCGCCTCCGTCTCCTCCACCGCGCCGATTCCAACTTCTTCGTCTTGGGCGCCACTGGCAACGTCTACACCGTGACCCTGTCCTCCACGCCGTCATGCTCGTGCCCCGACCGCACCACCCCGTGCAAGCACATCCTCTTCGTCTACATTAGAGTCCTCGGTATCTCCCTCGACGATGGTTGCTTGTGGAGGAAGTCACTCCGCCCGTGCCAGCTCAGCCGCCTTCTTGCCATGCCCATGCTGACAGAATATTTAGCAGGGGCCAATGCGCGCGAGTGGTTCCATCACCTCTTCTTTCGACCAAGGCGGCCGGAAGAAGCGATAGGTGTGGAAGATGGTGCGACGTGTCCCATTTGTCTGGAGGAAATGGGAGGAGGAGGGAAGCTGGTGACGTGCGGGACATGCAGGAACGCTATTCACGAGGAATGCTTGTTGGCTTGGAAGAGAAGTAACCGGAGGAGGTCGACGAGTTGCGTCATGTGTCGGGCAAGGTGGAGGGATAGAGCAGATCAGGAAAGGTATCTGAACCTTTCGGCTTATGTTGGCGAGGATGGCACGGCGGACGGTGATGGTGGTTGCGGTGGTTAGGATTTAATTAAGGGTGCAAGATCAGCCTCATAGAGTAGAAGACCTTTGCATGGGTGATTCAACTGTAATTTGTACATAAAATCCATATTAATTTGGAGGAAAAAGGAAAAAGATTAGCCAAACACATTTTCCAATATAGTTTTTGGGAAACTTTTTGGCTAATAATTTTTTTATTTTATTAATTAAAAGTCACTAAACACATTAAGCAACCATATATAATTTGTCGGGTCGTAGGCTATTCCTACTGTGATGGAACTGTAATTATGATCGCCTAATATGTTTAGTGACTTTTAATTTACAAAATAAAAAAAAAATGATGTTAATCTGTATCATAGAGTTGAAGACCTTTGCATGGGTGATTCAGCTGTAATTTGTATATAAACCCGTATTAATTTAGAGGAAAAAGGAAAAGGATTAGCCAAACACATTTTACAATATAGTTTTTGGGAAATTTTTGGCTACACTTGGAAGATCCTACGACCCGACAAATTATGGTTGCGTAATACGTTTAGTCGCTTTTAATTTACAAAATAAAAAAAAATGATGTTAGATATTGTTGCTAAAGATGTCTATACTAATGTCAGTTCTAATATTTAGTGACAATTAATGATCACTATACGATAAGTTGTAGGTTATTTCTACCACTAAAGTTGCAGCCAAAATCCTTCTTAGCTTCTGTAACAAATTTAGCACTTAAACATTTTAAATTTTTTTAAAACAAAATTTTTAGGGAATAGGATTAAGAGGCCGTTTAAAATTGGAGCTGTTTGAAATTCAGGTATGTGCTGGTGCAGGAAGTCGGAATTCTGGGTTTTTAAAGGCTAATATGAAGTGTTGGGAGGCTAACAAGGTTGAAAAGTTATCCCTTCCTCCACCCTAGAAGGAACCCTAAGACCTCAATCTATAGCTTCAAACTTTAAAGTGCTTGAAGGCTAAGAAAAATGACTTATATATATATATATATGGGAGCTGATCCGTTGAGAGCGTGGGCAAAATAGGAGAAGTTGCAAGCGCGATCTGACCGTCCATCCCGAAAGATGGACGTGCCAGATCGCGCCTTTTTCGAAAGCTGTCAGTCGTCCGCCATACAGTATGGCGGACGGGTTTTTTTACCAAATTGCCCCTCCGCGCCTGTCCGCTAAACTGTATGGCGGAGGACATTAAAGTCCTGATGGGAGACAGCCAAAAGACGTCCGCGATACTGTATGGCGGACGTCCCCTAGGCTGACACCTTTTTGCCCCAACACTTAAAGTTTTTTTTTTCGGCCCTATGTACGTCCGCTATACTATATAGCGGACAGTCAAGCAGAAGGAAGCCTCCCCAACACTTAGTTTTTTTTCGGCCCTATGTACGTCCGCTAAACTATATAGCGGACAGTCAAGCAGAAGGAAGCCAACACTTTAAATTTTTTTTTTCGGCCCTATTTACGTCCGCTATACTATATGGCGGACAGTCAAGGAGAAGGAAGCCTCCCCAACACTTAAGGCTTCCTTCTGCTTGACTGTCCGCTATATAATTTAGCGGACGTACATAGGGCCGAAAAAAAACTAAGTGTTGGGGAGGCTTCCTTCTCCTTGACTGTCCGCCATATAGTATAGTGGACGTACATAGGGTCGAAAAAAAAAATTAAGTGTAGGGGCAAAAAGGTGTCAGTCTAAGGACAGGTGTCAGCCTAGGGGACGTCCGCCATACAGTATCGCGGACGTCTTTTTGGCTGTCTCCCATCAGGACTTTAATGTCCTCCGCCATACAGTTTAGCGGACAGGCGCGGAGGGGCAATTTGGTAAAAAAATCCGTCCGCCATACTGTATGGCGGACGACTGACAGCTTTCGAAAAAGGCGCGATCTGGCCCGTCCATCTTTCGGGATGGACGGTCAGATCGCGCTTGCAACTTCTCCTATTTTGCTAGCGCTCTCAACGGATCAGCTCCCTATATATATATATATATATATATATATGGGAGCCGATCCACATCTACCGGCTATTTCTCCACCATAAATCTGACCGTCCACGTGTACTCGTGGATGGACCAGATCTGGTCTTTTTTTTTTTTCAAAAAGTGATAACTGCTAGTCTTTAAAACGGTTACAAAATTCCCAAAAATACCCTTTTCAGGCAAAAAAATCCCTAACCGCTGGTCTTTGTAACGGTTAGGGCCCACTAATTTTCCCTAACCGCTAGACTTTGTAGCACTTAATGGCCCACATAATTTCAAAGCAAACCCACCAAACCGCCACAAAGAGCAGCGGTTGGTGGGCCCCTAACTGCTACTCTTTGTGGCGGTTGGGATTCATCCTATTTCTCTGAGTTTTGCGTCCCAAGTTCATCTTAGTTCCATATAATTCTGTTATACATTCTAAGTTCTTTTATTAATGCTTCATCTTTTTCGCCACCGTATCCACGGCCAACCACCACTGCCATACACAGCCATACACCAAACCACCATTGCCGATATACAACCAACAACCAATTCTTTGTTGCAATCCGAACACAAACTGGGAAATGATCAACTCAAATAGGTCTTGTTCCCAACCTATTCTGGTCGTACCCAAAGGCCCACTACGGTCCCATTTTGCATGACACGTCCGCACAAGCAACAGACATTTTCAACGCTCACAACCGGTCAAAGCATGCACGCTCAAGGAACGTGACCAAGCCTCATGACGCTTCGATCGTCGCACTTCGCCCGTCGCCCATCGACGCGCCATGACACTTGCCCAAGGAAGTTGGCCTTGGCCTTCCCCTTGGGGTCGGCCTCGGCCTCGGCCTCCCCTTGGGGTCGGCCTCGGCCTTCCCCTTGGGGTCGGCCTCGGCCTCCCCATGGGGGTCGGCCTCGGCCTCCCCTTGAGGTTGGCCTTGGCCTTCCCCGAAGGGTTGGCCTTTGGTCTCCATACTTAACATTTTCACTTCTCTTCAAGAGACCATACACAACTCCGCGACGACCGTCGCCCGGACACAACTCCGCGACCCCCGTCGCCCGGACACAACTCCGCGACCCCCGTCGCCCGGACACAACTCCGCGACCCCCGTCGCCCGGACACAACTCCGCGACCCCGTCGCCCAGACACAACTCCACGACGCTCATCGTCCGTCGCCCGGACGTCGTCTCCGTGACCCCCATCACCGACGTTCGGGCGTCACACTCCAACACTTCGCCGCGCCCGTGCGCCGTGCCGCTGATACAACCGTGCCCCCAGGCTCTCTGTCCCACTACCGTGCCCCCGGCATTATACGCACTCTGTCGCGCCCATGCGCCACCATTGACACCAACGTGCCCCCGGCACCTTACGCACTCTGTCGCGCCCATGCGCCACCATTGACACAAACATGCCCCCGGCACCTTACGCACTCCGTCGCGCCCATGCGCCGCGCCATTGACATAGACGTGCTCCCGGCACCTTACTCACTTCATCGCGCCCATGCGCCACAATCATGTCATCATGCCCCCGGGCACCACACTCATTCATCACACCATGCGCACCTTGCCTTGGTCATGGAACATGCTTCAACCCACTCTCCGGAGTGTACATCATCCGCGGGGATAGGCGACTCCTCCGGGACACTATATCTGCCAGGGAGCTCTTCAACTCCCCTTCCGCCAGGTAGACGGCTCCTCCGGGATGCTACCTCGGCCAGTCGGGTAGACGGCTCCTCCGGGATGCTACCTTGACTCGCTCCGAGTGCTCCGGCATAAGGACTCACCCGCGGGGATAGGCGACTCCTCCGGGACACTATCTCTGCTAGGGAGCTCTTCAACTCCCCTTCCGCCAGGTAGACGGCTCCTCCGGGATGCTACCTCGGCCAGTCGGGTAGACGGCTCCTCCGGGATGCTACCTTGACTCGCTCCGAGTGCTCCGGCACAAGGACTCTCTGTTAAGTTATTAACCAAAATATCACACTTAGAAGTTGTTCCAAAATGTGACCTTGTCCACAACTTTGGGTCTATGTCACAGTTAACGGAAATGCCAGACTATTACAGGAAGCATTGCCTGATTTTACTACTAATAATAATTAATATTACTTCATTGATCATCTCCATACAATTCAGGAAACAACTCAAAAGCGGTATTATGAAACTTACAAAGTGAGTAAGTTACTCCCTAAGAGATAATAACATACCAGCTGTGTGCTAGTTCCAACTGTATCATACCACTACAGAAATTGTAGCACAAGAGGTAACACCAATGTCATAGTCATACATGATTCCTCCAAGAACAGGGAAAAGAAATCTGAAATAATGAAGTTCCTTGTTACAGATTGAAAAAAAAAGAGTTACAGTTTGACAACAACTCAAAAGAGATATTATGAAACTTACAAAGTGAGTAAGTTAGTGCCTAAGATGCTAATGAAGTGCTAACAAGTAATTAGCCTGATTTGGCCTAACCAAGGTTCTATTGGTAATGAAGTGCTAACCAAGATTCATGTCTTGTGTATGTTATATATGTGGCCTAAATGAGCTAGGCTTCTATGATGTTAGAACAAATATGCCTAATTTATGCAGACATTGCAAGAAAAAGCAAGTTAACTGAAATAATGAAAAGGCCTCCATGTAGAACAACTATGTAAAATATCCAGTTTAGTCTCACATTTCAAATGCCAGACTATTACAGGGAGCATTGCCTGATTTTACTACTAATAATAATTAATATTACTTCATTGATCATCTCCATACAGTTCAGGAAACAACTCAAAAGAGATATTATGAAACTTACAAAGTGAGTAAGTTATTGCCTAAGAGATAATAACATACCAGCTGTGTGCTAGTTCCAACTGTATCATACCACTACAGAAATTGTAGCACAAGTGGTAGCACCAATGTCATAGCCATACAGGAGTCCTCCAAGAGCAGCAAAAAGAAATCTGAAATCATGCAGTCCCTTGTTACAGATTGAAAAAAAGAGTTGCAGTTTGACAGCAAATCAAAAGAGCTATTATGAAACTTACAAAGTGAGTAAGTTCTAACCAAGATGCTAATGAAGTGGTAACAAGTAAGTAGACTGATCTGGGCTAACCAAGATGCTAATGAAGTGCTAACCAAGATGCAGGTCTTTTGTATGTTATATATGTGGTCTCAATGATCTGGGCTTCTATGATGTTAGAACAAATATGTAAAATATGCAGACAATGCAAGAAAAAGCAAGTTAACTTACAAGGCAAATGCCTCCATATAGAACGAATATGTAAAATATCCAGTTTAGTCTCACATTTCAAATGCTAGACTACTACAGGAAGCATTAAGGGCGTGTTTTAAGTTTCACATTTGCACAAAATAAACCAACTTACAAGGCAAAGGCCTCCATGTAGCTACTAAATTCATTTCAATTACAACTTAATTGATAATTAGTAACATATATTTTCAATTACAACCTAATTGATAATTAGTAAGTAATATTTTCGATTTAATTGAAGTTCTGCCCTAATTATTAATCATTTGCCCTAATTTTACCCTTTCCTAATTTTGCCCTAAAGTTACTATCTATATTATATAGGGCAAATTACACTTATATCCCTGAGGTTTGGGTATAATTACAGTCAAGGACAACGAGTTTCAAAATGTAACATTCCGTGACCAAACAATTTTAAAATGTATCAGCCGTGTCCATCCGTTAGGGTTCCATCCAAAAATTGTACTTTTTGTATGATGTCATCAATATGTATTTTTAAAATGACGATACTACCCCTTGTACTGTATATATTGAAAAATATCTGTTTATTATTATATATGATTTATTTATTAGTTTTAGTTTTAGGATATTGTTGAAACCCCAATTTGCAAATTAGGATATTCTTGAAACCCTAATTTTCAAATTAGGATATTCTTGAAACCCTAATTTGCAAATTAGGATTTTCTTGAAACCCTAATTTGCAAATTAGGATTTTCTTGAAACCCTAATTTGCAAATTAGGGTTTTCTAATTAGGGTATCCCAGACTGTCCCCACCGGCCGTCGCCTCCCTCCCCCGCCCCCGCCGTCGGCATTCCCTCCTTACCCGGCCCCTCGCCGCCGGCAGCCCCTGTACAACAGTAAATTTTTGCTGAATCAGTCGTCGAAAACACAGGCCATTTCGGCCCCTCGCCGCCGACCAGATCTAACCCGTGGCAAACCAGGCCACGGTTAAGACCAACCTCCGACACTGTGGCATTGCGCGGGGTTGGTTGAGGCCACGATTAAGATCTAACCCGTCGACCAGATCCACCAGTCGCCGGAGGACGACCATCGTCGCCGACTTCGGGTTTCATCATGTTTGACCACCACGGTTAAGACCAACCTCCGACGCTGCGGCGTTGCGACGGGGTTGGTTAAGGGAGGGGGTTGCGACGGGGTTGGGCGAGGAAGGGGGCTGCTGGCGGCGTGGTCTAACAGAGGTGGCTGCCGAATGGGTGGGCGAAGGGAAGTCTTGGTGGCCGTGCGGCGCCGGGGAAGGGGAGGAAGAATGGGTGGGTGGGTGACGGGGAAGGGGGATGCAGGTGAGGGGGGGGGGGGGGGTTAAGAATAAAGTATAGATGAAATAAACTTTTTTTTTAAATGAAGTAATGGCATTAAAAAAAAATAAGGTTCTAACTCAGGGGCAATACAGTCTTTTCATTAAAACCGTTAAGATTTTTAGGGTTCCGTTTGTCGATGGACATAAGTGTTACATTTTGAAACTTTGTGTCCTTGAGTGTAATTACCCCCAAACCTCAGGGACATAGGTGTAATTAGCCCTATTATATAACTACTTTACATGAGATCGTGCATAGTGGTCCAATAATCAAACCCAGAAAATTGATCAAACCCATTAGAATCAATCGATAGTCATTAAATAACAATCATAAGCGAAAGTCAACCATTAATCAAAGTTAAAACCCATTAGAAAATTGAGATTGTGCATAGTGGTCCCAAGATTTACATTACTTTACATGCTGAGAGACCACATGAGCACTAACTTGGTGCATCAGATACCATAAAGGCAAAAAAAAATCCTAACTTCGTGCAAACAGAGTGCATGCATGGCAAAAATGTGATGCAAAATATAATCATCAAACCCTAAAATCTATAGATCTAAAGAAGACCCCAATTTTTGAAAGCCAAAACTTTCAGAATCGGGTAAACTAAAGAAGTTGGGGTAGAGGCATATAGATTGTAGAAAACCTACTTTTAGATAGACCTGGCAAAAATTGATCCGGATCCGCGGGTCTACCCTTACCCGTGAAAAAAACCAGGGTAGGGGTACACATTTAGAGGACCCGCTGAAAACAGACCCGTACCCAAACCGACCCGTAAAATCCAGGTAAGTTCGGGTCGGTTACCGGGTACCCGGGGTTTACCCGATTATGTGCCTATATATAAGTTTTTTAGGGTTTAAACCTCTCATTTTCTTCTTCTTCCCACTTGATCTGACGCCTCTGCCTCTCAATTCTCCCTCACAGATCCCCTATCACAGGTTCCCTCTCTCAAGTCTCTCTCTTTCTCACAGATCTACCAAAGTCACGATCACCCTACTCCACCCACGGCGCCATGTAGGTCAGCCACAGTCGGTCACTCCGCATCTCCGCCGCCATGGTCGGTCACTCCGCATCTCCGCCGCCACCGTTCGGTCACCACCGTGTCCTCGTCGTCACTGATCCATCACCACCGTGGCCCCGTCGTCACCGATCCGTCAACATCGTGGCCCCGTCGTCATCGATCAGTCACTACCGTGGCTGCGTCGCCACCGATCTGTCATCACCGTGGCCACATCGCCACCTTTACTCCGTCTCTGTGGTTGTTGCCTTGTTGGGTAGACTTTCAGTTTGGATTTTGATGGTTGTCGTGTCTTCTGATGTGCAAATTGTTTTTTTTTTTTATAGATGAAAAATGTTCATATTGGTTTTATTTTTTTGATGGAAAGATGTTGAGATTTTTGTGTAATGAATTTTGATGGAGAAACAATAAAGTATTTGATTGTGGGAAGTTGTAATTAGTAGTTAATTAAACTATTTATTTAATAAATAATTAATCAGAAATTGAGGATTTACCCGCAGGTAATACCCTAGGGTACGGGTTCCTAAAAATTCTACCCGGGAAAATCCGGGTTAATTATACCCGACCCATTTTTACTCGTACCCGACCGGGTTTTATCCGTACCCGGCGGTTATACCCGATTGTCAGGTCTGCTTTTAGATGATGGGTATTTAGAAAGAACATACCTTTACGTAGAATCGCACCACAGAAGCATTGCAGAAGCTGAAGATCGCAACGGCCTCCAATATGTAGATCGCGACGATTTCCAAGTTGCTCCTCTTTTCCTTCAGCAGATCAGCATGCATGTGGGGTAGGAGATGAACAGACGCAAGAGAAGGAGATGAACAGACGCCAGAGAGGGAGATGAAGGGTTATCTTTGATTTTGAGACAGAAGATGAAATGGGAAAAGGCAGAGAGAGGTGAACAAACACATGGGTTTGGGCAGGCTTCTCGAGAAATTAAGGGTTATATAGGAAGGATAAAAAAGACATTTGACAAAGATCTGTTACGGTCACTTAACTGTGCCCATTTTCTTAAACTGTGAGGGGGTTTAGTGCTTAATTTTGAAGTGAAGGGGGGCAAAACGCACAACGTGTAAAGTAAAGGAGGTCATTCCATACTTTCCCCATCTTTTTTCTGTCAAAGGTGAAGTGCATGATGTGTGCCTGTTTATATCTTATTGAATTGAATTAGGTTGATTTTGTGGGTGTTTGTTTTTTCGGGTATGTATCTGGGTTCGAGCCCCTTCTTGATTAGTACTAGGCTGTTTCGTTTGTTGTTCTTTATATTTTTGTCGGCCTATTCATATGAGGCCACGAAGGGTGTTAGCCCATAAGCTTGTTTGAGTTTTTATCTTTTAGGGTAAGGGACCAATTGTTTTGGACATATGACTAGATAATAATCTTACTAAATTTTCCAGGATTAAATGATGCATGAGGTAAAGAGTTTCCTCGCTGGTTTGTTAAGCCTCACTCATGACGGTATATTGGTCCCTTAAAAGTACAACGAACCCACAAGGCAATACTTCCCTCAAAGGGATAGTCACTAGGTATTGACGTGTTCATAAATAAAATCTTATAAGGTCAACCAAGAATCCCCCAACATTTGATGCGGGATACCACTGAAAGACACGAGAAGCACCTGATCGAGCCTTCACATGTTTATTTGTGTGGCTATAATGTAACTTTAACGTATGTAACAGCTTCTCGATGGAATTTTTTTTTACTATGTTACTTACCATAGATGATGATTTTTAACAAATACTTAATCATGGTTTTTATTTTATGTTACCGTACTCTCTTTTTTTGACACAAATCCAACCCTTTTCACTACTCAAAAACGCCCCACAGGCAAAGGTTAAGGCTTTGTACGCCTTTCCATGATCTTCATTGATTTGCTTCCTTGCCACCCGTTGGATTTTGCAAAAGTAGAACCTGCTCCTTAAAGTTTCAGAGGGTGTCTAAGATTGATATTGGAGTTGTCAAACTTGTTTTAAATAGTTTAAAACATGTTTGTTGATTGTATGACGCCAAAAAAAAAAACCACTCAGATACCAAAAAAAAAAAAAAGTTTTTTAACACTGGAAACGATACTTTTGGTTTTCTGTTAAGCACTTTTTTGGAGAAACAAGTTGACCAAGAAAAGTACAAGATTACACTCATAATCATTCACAAGAAGGACGTTGAATGCTCTTTTAAGACTAATTATTTTATGGCTTACTACTAATCTCTAATGGATGCATTCAAAAAGAAGAAGGGGAAAGAGAGATTTATTCATATACATATACTTATCTATTTTGGCTCTTTACACAGTTTTTTCAAACTTAATTGTTGCCGAGTTGGATTCTATTTACTAACCATTCTTATAAGTATCATAGGGATATGATGATACAAAGGGGTAAGAGAATTTAGCACAATATATTAGCTTCTAATATATAGAGAATCTTATATACGTTAAACAATGACATAATTTATATCTTTGATGCCCTTGCTGGTCACTTTTCTCACGCTAAAAGTGTTTTCAACAGGTTTTACCCGAAGCCTTTTCATGGCTTTCAACAAGAGCTTTCGTTAACTTTGTCAAACAATTAGTCAATGTGTATAAATTTGGTTAAAAAAAATTCTGAAAATTATTTCTTTTTTAATATGAAACTGATTTTAGAATCAACCTCAAACGAACTCTTAATGTCATACAAAAAATATGACATAAACGGGCTTTTCATTTGTCTACCAAAACCAGTTTTCAGACCACATTCTTGCAGTCTGTCTTTGGATTTACCTGAAAATATCCTTGTGACTGAGGCCATTCCAAAGCTTCCTTAATTCTTAAGGCTTTCGACTTGCCCTGCTTACGTTGCATCGCATACTATTGTGCGTTGCGATTTCTATCTTTCCGCCACCGAATGGATAACATGCAAATGGTGACTTTTTATCTTCGAAAACGATTTAATTTGTATATATTAAAGTAATACTGGCATACTGCAGTCTATCATATCGAACCGTTCAATTAAAAAGAATTATTTTTACATTCGTTGTAAAACCATTAATATATACCGGACCACCCTACTTGTTTTGACACTTAGATGCAAAAAGCTTCATTTCACAAATAATACTTGCTGATGAGTGATGTCCACGACTTGGCTTGCGCAAATCCAAGCATACCACGCTGCACTCGATCTCCTTTTTATTTGATTTGATAATAATAATAATAATATTAATAATACGATAATGATTTGATATAAGCGATGTCAAGAGGATAAGCAATCATCAAATTAGAATATTAGATTAGATGCGTGTGTCTACAAAACTCAAACAAGTACTCAATGCTTATCTTCTGATGGCACGTCATTTCGTTATCTACAATGTGCTCCCGTCTAGAAGGTCAATCACCTGAACTTTGTATTTTGATAAAAAAAAAATCAAATATCCTGCATTTTAAAATGTATTAATTTTAAAATTCGTTAATTTATAAATTTATGAAATTACAAATTTAATATTTAGACGACTTTATAAAAGCGAATATTTCATATGTAGATTTATATTTGAAAATTTGAACCAAGATGACTTAATAGTTATGGGTATAAGCTAACGAGAGAAAGTCTCTTTTATTTCATGCAAGAAGTTAGTTAAAATTATGGAAACAAAAAGAATCACTCAAATGCAGCTACATAGTCTGAACTAGTTATTTTAGCCCACCAAATTTTCTTTTCAAATCTCTATAGAATTTGATAAATCCATTTTATCACAATTCAAATAAGGAATTTTGTGCAATGTATTTTCAAATCCTCTATAAAAGTGAAATCGCCAATTAAGTTGCCTTATCTAAAAATGAAAATTTTCAAAGTACACCTTACATTTTAAAAACTATTAATTTACAAATTTATAGAATTACAAATTTAGCGTTTGGGTAGGTTTGTAAAGCGAATATTTTATATGTCGTTTTACATATGAAAAAGTGAACTCAAATAATTAAATGGCGTATCAGTATCGATACAAACTAATGACAGATAGTTTCCTTTTTCAATGGAATAAGGTAACTAAAATTATCAAGAGAAAAAAGAGTCACTTCCTTCCTCATTTGTGGAAATGATTTGCCTAAAAACTAGTCTTGGCTAATTATTTTATAGGAGATTTTTAGCACACCAAATTCTTTTTTAAAATCCCTCCTAGAATTTGGTAAATCCATCTTATCATAATCCAAACAAAAAATTTGGTCTGATGTATTTTAAAATCCTCTACAAAAATAAAATCTTCAGTTTAATTAGTTCATCCAACACACTCTTATAAAACATTGACAAACGATGAAGCTGCTACAAGCATCTTGCAGTGTTACGTTCTTTCCCGTTGTCTTATCAAGAATTGTGATCACGTAGGATTCGATCTAAAAAAGTAAAAACGATGTCGATAGGCAGTGGCGGAGCCATAATTTTTTTTTAAGGTGAGAACTAAAATTAACAATCCCACTAGCAGTAATTATCAAATTCTACCAATTTCTAATTGCATATTGTAAGTTCCAAAACTCAATTGTCGCATTCTAGATTGATACAAAAAAGGAAGGTTCTTAGAAGTAGAAAATTTAAGAATCAACCACTGGATCTTTTCTTACTTTCACAGACTGTCGTGACCATTAGTGTCATCGTCGAGAAATTGACCTGCCGACTGCCGTCCATGAGCGCCGTCGCCGGTGAGCCTGTGAATTGCCCCTAAGGCCATTCCTAAGCACGTGAGGCCGTGACCTTTAGGCTTAGGGTGCCGTGACTCGCAAGTCCGTGACCTGCCGGAGGTAGACCAGCCAGTGGAGACAGTGTCGTTGGCCGTTGAAGGCATGCCGGCGGGAGGTAAGGCCGGTGTGTAATGAGAGAACTGAGGAGGAGGCGGTGCTTTCTTGTCCGCATATGTGCCTTTAAGGCTTTGAAAACCATAAGAATGAGAGTAAAAATCATTTTTTTTGTTGACTTTATGCGTAGATTAAGTTTTAATTTCCATTTTTTTTGGTTTATTTGTTCAAGTTTAACATTTTATATAACTGAAAGGATATTTTTTTTAACCATCTTTGGAACTTTTAAGTATATTAACATGTAAAAACGACCACAAATACATCTCATTTAAGCATTTCTTTAAATTTTTAGGTGGGCACTTTCTCCATTAGAGATAAAATATACCATCTAAAGAAGAAAAGTTCTGGAAAAGCAGGTGGGCACCGGCCCACCGGTGCCCCTGCTCCCTCCGCCACTGTCGACAGGGAATTAAAGATTATTATAAAATGCTAGAAATTTGAGATTAGTTTAATGGTGATCGTGAAAGATTAGCATGGCAATGCCTACTCATAAGTGCAAAATGAGAAAATTTTGCAAACAGGACAAAAGGTCTTGAGCCCACGTCCTCAATCTAAACATCAAAATCACATAACGTTTCCCTGAATAAATCATCTTCTTTGTTGCCAAGTGTGCACCTATACACCTAAATTCCAATCTTTTTGTTGCCAAGTCGCATCTTATATATATATACCTAAATTCTAATCATTTTGTCTCAACCTCATTAGTTGCATCTTTTAGATACAAAAACATCAAGTAAAAAAAGAGAGCAAAGCATGCAAAATCACTTGGTAATGGACCATATATCACATCAAGTGTCACACAAGATAAAATAAAATACATCCGATTAACAATTAAACATAAAAATTATTTAATTTCACAAATCGAAGCTCATATTGCTTTTTAGCGATAAAATAAAAGAGAGATATGTCCAATGAGCGTCGGAGAGTCTCTCTCTACTTACTCGCAAATGTACGAAGTACTTAATCGATAAATCGTCATGTTTCTCAAGAATAAATCATCTTCTTGTTGCGAAGTGTGCACCTAAATTTGAATTTTCTGTCGGTACCTCATTTGTAAAGAGCATAGCAGTGGATCATCTATCACAACAAGTGCCATTAAAAATAAAGTAAAATAAATTCAATTGTCAATTAAATAAGAACAATTGTTAATTTTAACACAACGAAACTCACATGACTTTTTTAGCGACAAAACAGAGATATATAAAAAAATTTTGATTATCAATTAAGTACAAAAATTGTTTATTCTCAACGACACAAAACTCACTTTACTTTTTACCGACAAAATAGAAGATATATATAAATATATATACACACCCACCGGTGGATAAAAAAATTTTCTCCACCCAACCGCATGTAAGAGAAGCGGTTGGGTACGATTTCTTTTTGTCGTGGGCCCCACCACAAAAAGCACTCATTTTTTTTTTTAGCCCAACCGCATGTAAGAGAAGCGGTTGGGTATGATTATCTTTTTGACGTGGGCCCCACCACAAAAAACCACTCCACTCAACCGCTTCTCTTATACGCAGTTGGGACAATTTTTTTTTTGCCCGACCGCTTCTTTTAGAAGCGGTTGGTAAGCACTTTTTTTTTTAACAATTTTTTAAAAAAACCAACCGCATATAAGAGAAGCGGTTGGTGGCTTTTGCGTAACTTTTTTTTGGGTGGCTCTCACACAAAAAATTTCAGATTTTTTGGTTGGCTCCCACAAAAAAAAAAAAAAAATCGAGCACAAGCCTGCCACGTGGCGTCCCCCACGACTGCCACGTGGCCCAACCGCGTGAAGGGGCGCCGGTTGGTTGATGGCCCTGCCACGTGGCCTCCTCAGCTCCTGCCACGTGGCCCAACCGCATGAAGGGGCGCCGGTTGGTTGATGGCCCTGCCACGTGGCCTCCCCAGCGCCTGCCACGTGGCCCAACCGCATGAAACGGCGCCGGTTGGTTGATGGCCCTGCCACGTGGCCTCCCCAGCGCCTGCCACGTGGCCCAACCGCATGAAGGGGCGCCGGTTGGGGCGATGGCCCTGCCACGTGGCCTCCCCCGCGCCTGCCACGTGGCCCAACCGCGTGAAGGGGCCCCGCGGCTTGCCCACGCGCGTCCTTCCCTCCCCCGTGACTGTCCTTCCAAATTTTTTTTTGCAGCCTATTCGGGCACTTTGCAGAGACCACTCACGGGTATTTTTTTTCCCTCTTTTTTCTTCTCTCTTCCTCACTTTTCTCTCTTTATAATCCCCTCCCCCCAACCCTTCTTCTCCACACTTCTTCTCCACAAACCAAAAAATTTTAGCGCTAGAAGATCGGTAGATTTTTCTTCAAATACATCAAGTCACAACAAGTAAGTATTTTGAATTTCCTTATAATTCAATGTTAGGTTTATACAAATCAGCGTATTACATTTATAGCGATTCAAAATAGCGTATTACATTTATAAACAGTTTTTCACGAATTTATAAAAAATAACTAGAGCGAGATTTTGCCAAAGTGCAAAACAGAGACCCTAGTTATTCTGAAAGGATCTGTATCAGGTAAAAATTTCAGATTTTTCCAAAGACTGTAAAGGGGCTAACTGATACGGGGAACCGTGTACCTTCGCAATCTAATTTAAAATACCAAGTTAGCGCGATTTCGCGCGAAACTTTTAATAGAACCCTAGGATGTTGGGAAGTTCCATTCCCCAGGATTTCGCGCCATTCCGGAGCCGTTAGCTATTTTTTTGGCCGAACGGCCCTTTCAGCGCTCGCCCTTTAATTAGACAGTTTTTTCACGGATTTATAAACAATAGCTAGAGCGTGATTTGGCCAAAGTGCAAAACAGAGACCCTAGTTATTCTAAAAGGATCTGTATCAGGTAAAAATTTCAGATTTTTCCAAAGACTGTAAAGGGGCTAACTGATATGGGGAACCGTGTACCTTCGCAGTCTAATTTAAAATACCAAGCTAGCGCGATTTCACGCGAAACTTTTACGAGAACCCTAGGATGTTGGGAAGTTCCATTCCCCAGGATTTCGCGCCATTCCGGAGCCGTTAGCTATTTTTTTGGCCGAACCGCCCTTTCAGCGCTCGTCCTTTAATTAGACAGTTTTTTCACGGATTTATAAAAAATAGCTAGAGCGTGATTTGGCCAAAGTGAAAAACAGAGACCCTAGTTATTCTGAAAGGATCTGTATCAGGTAAAAATTTCAGATTTTTCCAAAGACTGTAAAGGGGCTAACTGATACGGGGAACCGTGTACCTTCGCAGTGTAATTTAAAATACCAAGCTAGCGCGATTTCGCGCGAAACTTTTACGAGAACCCTAGGATGTTGGGAAGTTCCATTCCCCAGGATTTCGCGCCATTTCGGAGCCGTTAGCTATTTTTTTGGCCGAACCGCCCTTTCAGCGCTCGATCCGAACACCGGTTCGCGATTTTTGCGCGAAAAATCCGTAAAGTACTTTTTAGGCCAATGATGAACTCACGAAGCGTAAAGTAGCATTTCGAGGCACCTTTGAGATTTTTCCTGATGCCAGGGGCATTTTGGTAATTTGCCACCCCGCGAGGGGTGTTTCGGTAATTTTCCCGCGCCAAGTTTTTAATTAGACAGTTTTAGTCCAGGAATGTAATCACAGAACCTGAAATGTTATTTTGAAGCTGGTTCGGGGGCGTTGGGGTGATAGTGAACCCCCGGGGGTATTTCGGTAATTTGCCGCTCATCGGGGACTATTTTGCTAGGAAGGATCCAGCTTAAAGGGCCATACCTTAAAATAACTTTTAGTTCAGCAAAGGGTGTCAGACACCCGAAAACTTTTATTGTTCCGGGTGAATTCAGGAACTTGTGACGCACCGGCGATGACTGCCAGGGGGTATTTTGCATAAGTAGCGGGTGTTTTGGTAACTTTCCCCCTTTAAAATTTTTCCTGATATATTTGGTATATAATTGACGTAATACATTTAAAAACTTGACTTCAAAGCGGTTTTGAGGTCTTGGGGGTGTAGGGGCCATCGGGGGGGTATATTGCTATATAACCACGTTGGCGCTAAATTCAGTGAGAACTAGCGTAATTAAGCGTTCGGAGTGGTGGGAAGTGAGGATTTGTTTTAATACATTGAAATAATGACTATTGCTAATGTGTTGGTAAGCTAGGTTAAAGATCCAGGAATGTAGTTTTGGAATGTAAATATTATAAACTGATAGTGAACCCCCTGGGGCATTTCGGTAATTTGCCGCTCATCGGGGGCTATTTTGTTAGGAAGGATCCAGCTTAAAGGGCCATACCTTAAAATAACTTTTAGTTCAGCAAAGGGTGTCAGACACCCGAAAACTTATTTTGTCCCGGATGAATTCAGGAAGCTTAAAATGCCGTTTCAAAGCACTCCGAACGATTTTTTGATGCCAGGGGGCATTTTTTGGTAATTCGTAGCCCCGAGGGGGGTATTTTCGTAATTTTGCAGCGTTACGTTTTTTAAAGGACTTCTTAGTCCAGAAATGTAAGCAAAGCACCTGAAAGGTTGTTTTCAAGCTGATTTGGGACGTTAGGGTGATAATGAACTCCCCGGGGGCATTTTGCTAATTTGCCGCTCGTCGGGGGCTATTTTGATAATTTTACATTATACGAATTTTTTCAGCAATTACGTTTAAATAATTTTTATTCTTCTTTTATTTAATTCTATGACTTGTTGATAATCGTATTGGTTTTTATTTTTTAGATTTCAGTATAAATATGGATGCAACTGGAGGAAATATTTTTTGTGAAGGTTTTGATCCACCTTACTTGGGTCAAGTTTTTCAAACACTGGACGAAGTCGAAGCATACTACAGAGCATATTCGAAAACGATGGGTTTTGGTATTAGAACTAAGACGACTAGAAAACGGGTGAATACCGTTGTTGCCAGGTATTCCATTGTTGCACCTCGTCACCCAACACAGTCAAGGCATTAGCCACCTCGAAGTTCGGCCCTCGACCACCCCTGTATGGCTGCATGTCTACAGCGGGTTTCGGAATCCCTTGTGGACAGCCAGCTTGCTTCATAGCTCGATCGGGCATCTGAAACTCACATTCTTCGAAGTGAATGAGCGGCACCCGAACCAAACCTGCAAGCACGTACGACACCGGAAGTTGCCAACACAACTCATCCAACAGATGCATCACCTTGTCATATGGCTGCCACGCCACCTGGTATGCATCCAGCATCTCTAGTTCCCCCCGATAGAACTGTAGATGGTTGTGAGGGTCTACCCGTCTCCTCCTCCGGTTGGTCGGAGGCCCCCAGGCCCACACCCTAGGCCACGTCTCATCGGAATCTACCAACGGTTGTGGACGACCCGTGGGTAGCCTCTCGTAAGACCAAACCTGTGAACGCAAACATTATATGGAATTAGTAATGAATCCCGAATATATTGACTAAGGATCCGGATAAGAAAATAAATGCTCATACCTGTAATAGAGTCAGGCAGGCGGCAATGGACTTGGCACCGTTTCTCGTAGCCTTATGCAGTGCTTGATATAGGTGCGCAAGGACAGCTGAACCCCACGAATACGAGTATACCTCGTCAAGATCCTCCAATAACACCATATACTTCGGATGCACCGTGTTTTTCGAATGCGTCGGAAGTAATATGGCTCCAATAATATACAGAAGGTATGCCCTCGTATACGTCACGAAATCATGACGAGTGTATTCATCCGGTAGCACGCCATACTGCTCTCTCAGCCATTTAAGCTTGACGCCGTTCGTTGTAAGAGCTGCCCTTGGAATTCCCGGAAAATAATGCCTAGCCATAATCGCTACGGATGTAGACGACACGCTCAGAGTAACGGGTCTGCCGTGACATGGGATTCCAAGTATATATCCGACGTCCTCTAACGTAACAGTCATTTCACCAAACCGGAAATGAAATGAGTTCGTCTTGCTCCTCCATCGTTCAACTAGAGCGGATATAAGGCAATCGTCGTGGCGATACCATTTCCCGCAATCGGTGAACAGGCTTAAATTTTGACCGTGTATAAGGGCTTTTTGTTCCTCGTTTAGTACCCACTCTTCAATTCCTCTTGTGGTTTGAATTGTTTCCAAAACACCCCTATCGACACCGTCAAATACGTGCCTCGCGACGTGGTCATCGTCATCGTATAGGATTGATGTATCATGAGGTCCGGGGTTGAAATCCATATCTCTAAGAACAAAATATAATCGTAAACCAACTTAGCGTCCATAATATTTACATTCCAAAACTACATTCCTGGATCTTTAACCTAGCTTACCAACACATTAGCAATAGTCATTATTTCAATGTATTAAAACAAATCCTCACTTCCCACCACTCCGAACGCTTAATTACACTAGTTCTCACTGAATTTAGCGCCAACGTGGTTATATAGCAATATACCCCCCGATGGCCCCTACACCCCCAAGACCTCAAAACCGCTTTGAAGTCAAGTTTTTAAATGTATTACGTCAATTATATACCAAATATATCAGGAAAAATTTTAAAGGGAGAAAGTTACCAAAACACCCGCTACTTATGCAAAATACCCCCTGGCAGTCATCGCCGGTGCGTCACAAGTTCCTGAATTCACCCGGAACAATAAAAGTTTTCGGGTGTCTGACACCCTTTGCTGAACTAAAAGTTATTTTAAGGTATGGCCCTTTAAGCTGGATCCTTCCTAGCAAAATAGTCCCCGATGAGCGGCAAATTACCGAAATGCCCCCGGGGGTTCACTATCACCCCAACGCCCCCGAACCAGCTTCAAAACAACATTTCAGGTTCTGTGATTACATTCCTGGACTAAAACTGTCTAATTAAAAACTTGGCGCGGGAAAATTACCGAAACACCCCTCGCGGGGTGGCAAATTACCAAAATGCCCCTGGCATCAGGAAAAATCTCAAAGGTGCCTCGAAATGCTACTTTACGCTTCGTGAGTTCATCATTGGCCTAAAAAGTACTTTACGGATTTTTCGCACAAAAATCGCGAACCGGTGTCCGGATCGAGCGTTGAAAGGGCGGTTCGGCCAAAAAAATAGCTAACGGCTCCGGAATGGCTCGAAATCCTGGGGAATGGAACTTCCCAACATCCTAGGGTTCTCGTAAAAGTTTCGCGCGAAATCGCGCTAGCTTGGTATTTTAAATTAGACTGCGAAGGTACACGGTTCCCCGTATCAGTTAGCCCCTTTACAGTCTTTGGAAAAATCTGAAATTTTTACCTGATACAGATCCTTTCAGAATAACTAGGGTCTATGTTTCGTACTTTGGCCAAATCACGCTCTAGCTATTTTTTATAAATCCGTGAAAAAACTGTCTAATTAAACGGCGAGCGCTGAAAGGGCGGTTCGGCCAAAAAAATAGCTAACGGCTCCGGAATGGCGCGAAATCCTGGGGAATGGAACTTCCCAACATCCTAGGGTTCTCGTAAAAGTTTCGCGCGAAATCGCGCTAGCTTGGTATTTTAAATTAGATTGCGAAGGTACATAGTTCCCCGTATCAGTTAGCCCCTTTACAGTCTTTGGAAAAATCTGAAATTTTTACCTGATATAGATCCTTTTAGAATAACTAGGGTCTCTGTTTTGCACTTTGGCCAAATCACGCTCTAGCTATTTTTTATAAATCCGTGAAAAAACTGTCTAATTAAAGGGCGAGCGCTGAAAGGGCCGTTCGGCCAAAAAAATAGCTAACGGCTCCGGAATGGCGCGAAATCCTGGGGAATGGAACTTCCCAACATCCTAGGGTTCTCGTAAAAGTTTCGCACGAAATCGCGCTAGCTTGGTATTTTAAATTAGACTGCGAAGGTACACGGTTCCCCGTATCAGTTAGCCCCTTTACAGTCTTTGGAAAAATCTGAAATTTTTACCTGATACAGATCCTTTCAGAATAACTAGGGTCTCTTTTTTGCACTTTGGCAAAATCTCGCTCTAGTTATTTTTTATAAATTCGTGAAAAACTGTCTATAAATGTAATACGCAATTTTGAATCGCTATAAATGTAATACGCTAAATGTAATACGCTGATTTGTATAAACCTAACATTGAATTATAAGGAAATTCAAAATACTTGTTGTGACTTGATGTATTTGAAGAAAAATCTACCGATCTTCTAGCGATTATCCACCGATCTTCTAGCGCTAAAATTTTTTGGTTTGTGGAGAAGAAGTGTGGAGAAGAAGGGTTGGGGGGAGGGGATTATAAAGAGAGAAAAGTGAGGAAGAGAGAAGAAAAAAGAGGGAAAAAAATACCCGTGAGTGGTCTCTGCAAAGTGCCCGAATAGGCTGCAAAAAAAAATTTGGAAGGACAGTCACGGGGGAGGGAAGGACGCGCGTGGGCAAGCCGCGGGGCCCCTTCACGCGGTTGGGCCACGTGGTAGGCTCGGGGGAGGCCACGTGGCAGGGCCATCGCCCCAACCGGCGCCCCTTCATGCGGTTGGGCCACGTGGCAGGCGCTGGGGAGGCCACGTGGCAGGGCCATCAACCAACCGGCGCCCCTTCATGCGGTTGGGCCACGTGGCAGGCGCTGGGGAGGCCACGTGGCAGGGCCATCAACCAACCGGCGCCCCTTCATGCGGTTGGGCCACGTGGCAGGCGCTGGGGAGGCCACGTGGCAGGGCCATCAACCAACCGGCGCCCATTCACGCGGTTGGGCCACGTGGTAGTCGTGGGGGACGCCACGTGGCAGGCTTGTGCTCGATTTTTTTTTTTTTTTGGGAGCCAACCAAAAAATCTGAAATTTTTTGTGTGGGAGCCACCCAAAAAAAAGTTACGCAAAAGCCACCAACCGCTTCTCTTATATGCGGTTGGTTTTTTAAAAAAATTGTTAAAAAAAAAAGTGCTTACCAACCGCTTCTAAGAGAAGCGGTCGGGCAAAAAAAAAATTGTCCCAACCGCGTATGAGAGAAGCGGTTGAGTGGTTTTTTGTGGTGGGGCCCACGTCAAAAAGATAATCATACCTAACCGCTTCTCTTACATGCGGTTGGGCTAAAAAAAAAAAGGAGTGCTTTTTGTGGTGGGGCCCACGACAAAAAGAAATCGTATCCAACCGCTTCTCTTACATGCGGTTGGGTGGAGAAAATTTTTTTATCCACCGGTGGGTGTGGATCGGTTCCCATATATATATATATATATATAGATAAAGTGGCGCCGAAAGAGCATCCGAGTCAATTCTTGGAAGGGTTAATTACAAAACTGTCCCCTGAGGTTTACACGGTTTTGCACTTTGCCCCCCGTGTTTACAACTTTTGCAATAGTGTCCATCGAGGTTGACAAAACCGTTGCAAATAGCTCCAAAATTGGACGTCCGTTCAATTTTGGACGTTAAGTGGTCATGTGCGGTGCACATGCCATTTTGGCATGGGTAAATTTGTAATTTCCCTACCCCTTCTTCCCTACTGTATTCTCTCTCTGTCTCTATCTGTTCATCCATCTCCAGGAGAAGACCCTCCGCTTCTTCTCGATCTCCTTCGGCAAGAAGAATTGTTACGTCATCCCGGGCTTCCCCTCGGCAGGTACTACATCCGCACCTTCACCATCTACGACAACTTCGACGGCAAGTCCCACTCCCTGTCATTCCACCTGTCAGTCGAGGGCAACCTCGTCTTCTCGTGGCGCTCGTCGTGGCAGGAGGATGTGAGCCGCTCCGGTGGGTACTCTGATCTGATCGCGTTCGTCTCCGACGGCGAGGCTGACATCTACTTCTACAACATTGCCACTGAGCTACGGCAGGTTGACTTGCGTCTCTGACCAATGGGGCCCAGGGTTCAGCAACGACACCAATTTGTTCGGTCGGTCGTGGCAGTCGGACTCCAATCGTCTTCCCTCACCATTTCCGACTATATGAACTCGAATGAGGTCGAACACAAAGTACCAAACTGGTCCACCAACTTCTTCAGTTTCGGAGAAAATGTTTGCAAAGCCAAGTGAACAGCAGGTAAAGGCGGTGGCGCCGGAGGGGAAGGAAGAGAGGAAACATTACAGAGAAGTGAGGCAGAAGCCGTGGGGAAAGTTCGCTACCAAGATTTGAGACCCGAACCGTAGGGGGTCCAGGGAGGCCGCAAAGCTTACGACAGGGCGGCATTCAAGATGCGTGGGAGCTGCAAACACAAAGTAGAGAGAGAGAGAGATATGAACATATAGAGACGGAGAGAGAAGACAGTGGGGAAGAAAGGGTAGGGAAATTACAAATTTACCCATGCCAAAATGGCATGTGCACCGTACATGACTACTTAACGTCAAAAATTGAACGGACGTCCAATTTTGGAGCTATTTGCAACGGTTTTGCCAACCTCGAAGGACACTATTGCAAAAGTTATAAAAACGGGGAGCAAAGTGCAAAAATGTATAAACTTCAGAGACAATTTTATAATTAACCCTTCTTGAAAAGGTCAAATGGGATAAAGTCCCTCTCTAATTACTCGCATAATAAATATATGTACCGAGAGTACCAACAACAAATGTACACTTCCGCCGGAACCAAATGGAGGAAGCCGAAGCAACTCCCAGTCCAGGCAACTTGTCTCGAAAGGTCATCGACATAGCTGCCGGAGAGGCTCACACCCTCGCCCTGGCAGGTATGCGGAGCAGTGCATATGTGTTTAGGGTCTTACAAGCTTGGAGCTTTTTGCGGAATTAATGCTTGAACTTCGTGGGCAGGTGATGGAAGTGTTTATGCGTGGGGAAGAGGAACATTCGGCCGGCTCGGCACCGGTTCGGAGTCCGACGAGTTACTTCCGGTTCGAGTTGATTTCAGCCCTGCAGATGGTCATGAGGAAAAGCGGACCAAGAAGATTGTTGGGATTTCTGCGGGTGCTTATCACAGCCTTGCTCTTGCAGGTCGGTAACTTGTCAATTACTGTTGTTTTCTTCACACTCAACTGCTTCGTAACGTTGCTCTTTGTTTGTTTTTCCCGTTAATCGTCTAAAAGAAGGAATTCTACTTGCACACACACTACACCCGTCTTATACTGAGTGTCTTGTTCGACTTTGGACTCTACTTGAGGAAGCACGTCTGATACAGTTTTCTAGTTTTCAAGGATAATGTAGAACAATTTCGTACTTATTTACACTCAATGCACTGACTAGACATACATTTGGGACAGATCAAAGTAGAACGGAGACACTCAAGATGGGGGCGGAAGGAGTAGGTAAGATTGGTGGATGCATCATGCTTATTTGTTGTATATCCAATAGTTTGGTAGTCTATCCCAAGTACTTACTCCCGATGAGGAGGCACAGTTTAAGTACTTGGCTCACAGTCTGCCCATGAAGTGGCATCTTTAAAATACTTGGGTGAGAGTCTGGCACATCATTTGCAATAAATAATTGGGAATCCTAGCATTACTCGAAGGATAGTAATGCATTGGTTTCAAATTTGGATTCTAGTTGCCTCATGAAGCGAGATTTACATGTGCACATCTATTGCTGACTTAGTTTTAATTGAGCTATGCAATTTGGACCTCTGTTGACTAAACGATTAATACCTAGGATGTTCCCATTGATGGGAAGCAATAGCAATTGTCATAAACGACGTGAATGTTTGGAGCATGAAATTGGCGTAATTGAATCGTATTGGTAGTCGTGATTTGGACGTGCGGTTCACTGTTGAATATCTGGTTCTTTGTGATTGCTTTCAGGGGTTTGATTGGAGTAATCAATGGCTTAATGAAATTTAGAAGTGTGAATCTGACTCAAGAATCCTAAAGTCCCACTATGTCGTGTCTTCATGTGGTTCTTTTGCCTATTTGCTTTGGGCACCGAATCCTTTATCCTGCCATAAGATTCAATAGTACGAGAATGTATGTAGGATTACATACCATAAGCGATATAAGGTGAACAAATTGTGAGGTCGTATTTCCTTTGATTCTTACTGGCACGGTGGTTCTAAATTGTCATTTTATATGTTGGCTTCAGTTTATGTACAACTGTTTCATGAAGAGTTCCGATGTGAGTGATAATGAAGGCGTGAAATGACTAGGTAAGCCCTAGTCTAGGTAGCACGGACACGGACACGGTGTCGGTGTCCGACACCGACGGGGACACCGGACACCGCAATTTTCAAAAAATTAGATTTTGGACACCGCAGGACACCGCTATTTTTTAATATATTTTTATTTTATATATATATAAAATAAATACCAAATATATTTCACAACCTAAAATAATAAACAATAATGAAATACTACTAAAATAAGGAATTCAAATAAATACAAGTCATATTTAAAACATTTATTTGGTAACTAAACAAAAAAACTAAGTAAAAGAGGGAGGGGGGGTTTTTCGGTAGTGTCCCGACAGACTTAAAACATTTATTTGGTAACTAAATAAAAAAAACTAAGTAAAAGAGGGAGGGGGGGTCTTTCAGTACTGTCCCGACAGACAGATGAAGAAAAAAGGAAAAAACAAAGGGAAAGATGGAAGATGGAAGATTGACGAGACAGAGAAGAAGCAGACCTGTGGGTCAGCGACGGGCCGACGGCAGTGGAGGACCTCCGGCGACGACGACAGTGGACAGATCTGTCGACTTCGGTAGCCGGCGACGACGGCGACGACGACAGTGGACAGATCTGTCGACTTCGGTAGCCGGCAACACCTGCGACCTTCAGATCTATTGGCTCCGGCAACATCGGCGACAGATCGGCAACACCGGCGACGATACAAGAAGACGGCCGACAGATTAGAGCACTCGTGAGGTGAGAAAGAAGAAGACGACCCCCAAAAACTGTCCGACACTTCTCCACGCCGTGTCCGACACTCCTCGACGAAGTGTCCGACACGGTGTCGGAAAATAAAAAAAAAATAAAAAAATTCCGACACCGATTGGCGGTGTCCGACACGTGTCGGGCGGTGTCCGGAGGGTGTCGGGTGTCCGTCCGTTTAGGACACCAAACCTCCACCTAGGAGAGGTGTCCGTGCTTCAGAGGCCCTAGTTTTACACTGGATTTAAAAGTGGGGTAGGAAGCTAAAATTCTCCTATAATAAACCAAAGTGTACAACTGGAATCCAAGGTTACTTTTCATTACTGGCTCGGCTGTTGTAAAAAGAGTAAATTAAAATATCTGGGTAAGGAGTGAGAATGGCCCCTATGGGTGTGACTCTGATTACGTCATAATGCTCATTATGGGCTAAACGGCAAACCAGAAGCCATTTTTTTTCATGATTAGAGGGCTCCTTACACCTATAATGGCTTCTAAACAGCGAACCAAACAGGCTCCGAGATGTTTAAGTTCAGAGTCTTAAGTCCCTAAGATGATTTTGTAATGGTCTAATTTCCTTTTCCTTGACCCATACGTTTTGCAGATGACGGATCGGCTTGGAGCTGGGGTCACAATATCTGTATCCTTTATAAGAAATTTTTAGCAATTTAATGTGCTCATGGCTAGAATATCCTTGAGAACATTCATGTCTGTCCTTTTTCCTCCATGTTTACTGCATCTTGATACGCGTATGTTCATCCTTGACTCTGATATGGATGGCCAACTTGGTGCCAACGGAAATAATTCATTACTCCCCCGCTTGTTGGAGGGGTTCCTTGAGCTGGGGTCTCCTGGGTCCTTTATGGACGGGTCAGAAACAAAGAGTAAAACACCTTTGAAGGTATGGAACATTATAATACTGGCAGAGTAAAAGGATCGTGGCCAAGCTTAGGCCTTACTTTCTGTGATTAATATCTCAGGTTTCTTCGGTTAAAGCTGGAGGAATGATGTCGCTTGCAATCGACAATCTTGGAGCACTCTGGATATGGGGTAATTGTCCTCATCAAAACACCTCCAGTGGCAAAGAGGGTGAATTTTCGCTTGTCAGCAGTTCCATCCCAAATCCTGTTTGGGATTTCCATGGCCACACTGTTGTTAAAGTGGCTTGCGGAAATGAGCATATTGTAGCCTTAGTCAGTGCTGGAGAAACTCATAAAGGAGATGACCTTATATGCTATACTTGGGGTAACAACAACCATGGACAACTAGGATTGGGAGATAAAGAGAGCAGGGTAAATCCTGAGGTCGTTGAAAGCTTTAACTTGGAGTCGCCGTGGGCAGTTGATGAGGTAGCATGTGGGGCATTCCACACAGCTTTACTTGCTCATAAAAAGAGACCAAGTGAGACCTTAGTGAGCGTGTGCTGGACTTTTGGCCTTGGAGATAATGGACAGCTTGGGCATGGGACCACTCGAAGCGCATCTTTTCCTGAACCAGTGGAAGAACTGCCACATAATGTCTTCCTGACTTCTATTGACTGCGGCTTATTTCACACTTGTGTTGTTTCATCTGCTGGGGATGTGTGGTCTTGGGGAATGGAGAAGGGCCTTGGCCTTTGCCCTGATGCTAGTTTTACTGGAACGGATGCTGGTGATGCTCTATCTCCCTTATTGATTAAATGCAACGGGCTATATGGCCCTAAATTTCCAGAACCTGTTCAAATTGCCTGTGGGGCTGCACATACCGTTCTTGTTGCGGACGGCGGATTTAAACTTTGGTCTTGGGGCAGGGGATGGAGTGGGGTTCTTGGTAATGGTAAGCTGGTCGATTCTTTTACTCCAAGTATTGTCTTGTGGCCACCACTTACAGAGGATTTCAAGGAAGAGGGACTGGATACTGTTGGTGGAGTTAAAACGAATGTCGAAAAGGACCATGAAGAAATCACAGAAGCGGAGAAGAGGTTGTCTGTGGCAATGGAGGAGATGATGCTCCTTCGTTCGAAACTCTCTGTAATGGAGCAATATGCTAGCGTACTTCATGGTTCAATTTTTGGAAAGCCTTTCGAAGAACAAGATATTCCTATTTCTTTGCGGAACTTGGGAACTTTTGACATTGCAAAAGAATGGGAGAATATGCTAGAGGCGTCAGATCGTGGCAAGCTCGTTCGTTTGGAGATGTTTTACAGAAACATGCTTGCTGGTGTTAAAGATAAGTTGATGAAGAAAAGGATTAAGGAAATTGTTAATGAGTGTCTCAGTTCTTCAACAAAAGGGAAGTAGACGGGATTTGTCGACTTTGAAGTATGATGTGCAACTTGTGAAGGTTAGTCATACGTTAGTTGTGTGCAGATTTATGATTCTCCTCTTGAATGATCTCATGGATGCCTACCTTTATTATATGCTTAGCTTTTGAAATAATAGCAGAAAAGGATAGATGCAGGATGTACAGAATGATAATAAGAAGTTAACACAGTTTACTGCTATCTATTTATTGTCTACATTGTGATTATTTTGTCAAGGTACTGTACCGCCCACATTTTGAACATTATTATTTGGTGAAAGTGATGTGGTCATATCTAATACTTCATTATGCTTATTGTTATAGTTGCTCATAGACAAGATAGTTGGTGATATTGGCTGAGTCATGAAATAAGAGTCCTACCTTTGTTGCAAATTTAGATGTTTGGATGGGAAATGACTTGAAATGGAAAAACAAAAACAGAGAAAGAATGAAGTTAAAATTCTACATGAAGCCAAGTGTTCCAGAAAGATACCCTGTTCCAGAAAGATGCCTTTACTATCAGAAAAGCAAGCATGAGATCCTTCTTTGCCTTCGGAACCCCAGTGCCTGAGGAATGGTTTGGTCAAGCAGGGGAACGCGTCCTGCAGGAGCATTTCAGACCATCTTTATCAATAGCCTTCTAAAATACAGATCCAAAACACCATCTGTCTTCAAAGCTTTACACTCTGTCCATCACATGTAAGTCTCAAATAAGCACATGAATTGACAAGTGAACGGAAAATCGAGGTGAACCACCTCTAAGTGCACAAAGAGGAGCGCAAATTGGCTATTTAAGGGGGGAGGATATGCATGTGAGAAGCCTTGGGCTAAGACCTGTCGAATCATGATAGCATGACAAGTTGCCCTCTGCTAAAGCTCTAGTAAGGTTGAATGCTATGTACGTCGTCGCAGAAATAACAATTTGCTGCTGCTGTTTGCTAATCCTCGGTAGCATGATTAAGCTGTTATACACCTATCTTATATGAAATTAGCATGAAAATCAAGCCATTCAATTATATGATATGCAGCATCCTGAGGGAAAGCAATGAGAAGAGTTGTTAACATAGCGCTAAACATCCACCTTGTAGAGCCTTCAGTTTCTTTACATTTCCAATGGAATCAACTCTTTTTTATGATAGTCATATGAATATTCACTTTGACACAATCTCTTGGACTTTCTCTTTTAGCTTTTTCTTCCCAGTCGCTGCACAAGGAGATAAGGCCTGGGCAAAATTTAGGCCATTAATCAACATTGAGGCAAGCATCCTCCTACCAAGTATTGTGCTTAATATTAGGCAGTCTAAAGGATATGAATAGGAGGTCAATGTGACCTACGAAAAAGGAGTGTGGTGGCTGAAGTCATGTACACTTGAGAGTTTGACTCAGAATGGAGTGGTTGATGGTTTGCAGTACAGTTGTGATGGTTTGTGCCTACCTCTCCTTTGGAATATGAGTAAATGAAGGAAGAAAGAGCACACTCATAATTTCACATGATCATCGTCCGTGTAATAAATTTCGTGAACTCAAAGAATCGGCCAAATTTTCTGTTTCCCATATAGTTTGTGGTGAACGAAAGATATCATCACTCAAGCATGTACAAGAAGCTGTGTAGAAGGGTTAATCTGTGTGAGCATGATGCGCATGAAAGCATATCGAATGTACGCTACAAACTAAGACTACCCTTCCTAGTATTCATGCACTTGGCGGCCTTTTTCCCTTCCGTTTCTAATAATGAACTCAACAGTTTCCTCCAATTGAGATATGGGAGGAAACTAACACTAAATCCTTGTCAAAGTTATCGACTTTCTAACACACAAGAACGAAAATAACTGATTTTCTTTTATTTGCTCCGGATCATAGTAATTAGGGAATTTCCATCGTGAAGGATTCAATCCAGCCACAAAGCCCCTTACTTAAATGGAGAAAAATGCCTGCCATCCGAGGGAAGACCTTGGTTCACGCTTCAATGTTCTGAACGTTGATAGGGAAGAGGAACATGGTACGTTGTTGATCTTGTTAGTGTTGAAGAAACTAGGCAAGGAGATCATCTTCTATGGCATTTGTGAAATATGAAAGAGAAAATATTCTTACCAATTTATAGAATTCTTCGACTACCATCTAAAAATATTGCTAATAAGAATGTTGAAGTAATAGGGATTCCTAATTTGGTTAGCCATGTTTTGAGAATGAGAGCTCTTCTCCCTGAATCTTAGCTTGTTTGGGGTTGAAACTAATCGTTAATTCTTTACTATAAAAAGGTCTAAATTAGAGGAAAGGGCGTTCTCAGACATGTTTTGAGAATGAGAGCTCTCTCCCGGAATCTTAGTTTGTTTGGGGTTGAAACTAATCGTTAATTCTTTACTATAAAAAGGTCTAAATTAGAGGAAAGGGCGTTCTCAGACACGGGAGCCCAATGTCGTCAAAATAAAGCTTCTTGGCAGTGATAATCGTGAATAACTAATCTTCGAGGTAGTGATGAATGTGTATAAGTGTGCGCTATTGCTGACAATACTCAAGAATAGTTGTTCTTGTCGAGCCTACAAATGTAAATCGGCTCTTGGATTCAGAGTTTGAAGAGTACTCCTTTCTAATTGAAGCTTTGAGGTATTAATGACTTCGGCAGTTCTTTAAGCTCAGTTGCCTACCTCTACAATGATTGTTAGTAATCAAGGGAATTTAAGAGCTTTCTGGAAAATCTTAAAGAAATTTAAAGAAATTTAATGAGAAATATTGCTTAGCTATTGACATGATGCACGATGTTACTTCTCGATAGCTATGAAACGATTGAAACGGACAAACGTTGTTCTGGCCTGTAATTAAAAAATCAACATAATGCTGTCAAAAGGTATTAACTAGTTTTGGTGAGTGCACACTGAAGCACTAAAAATATGGGACCAATTATAACAGTAATTTGCTTTTTCTCAGTTTGTTGGACCTAATTTTGCACTAGCTATTTTCTTCTGTCATCGAGCTTTGTCCTTCTGCAAAAGTATAGCTATCTACAAGAACCTAGCAACAATTTGGCTGCTCTTTTGATCGCATATCTTCGTTAGGACTAATATTGCCAATTGCAGTTGATTTTAAGCTTTGCACCTACGAAATGTTCTCTATAACTTTCTAATTCAACATCATGTGTTTCCATATGTCAATACGAATAAGTGTCGAGGAGATAGCAAGCAATTAGTGTCTAGGAGACAAGCAAGGTGTTCATCCACCTCATTTGTTTAATAACCTTGAGAAAAACAGTAAAAAAAAAGTGTTAGAAACTTAGAAATATATACCTTTCCAAAACACAAGTACAAGTCTATCATTGCAACGCTTAAAAATTCAGATGACAATCCCATTTGATAGGGATTATATAACATCCCCATCTGGTAGGTGTATCTACATGACTATGCCATCCCAAAATCCGAAGCTAATACTACTTCATGCATATCTTTATGGAACCCAAAAGGACACTGTAGTGAGAGCAAGAATCATAATACTCATGGTGGAATGAAAGATCTTGGCTGGCACAAGTAACCAGAGCAGGTGCCACACTGCGTAGCAATTGTTGCCAGGGGCAATGTGTAAAGTGCGCAAATAGCATCGGTCATCGAGATCTATCATCACTTGGGGCCTAATAACCGTTGATGAGTTTCGCCCTGGCAACTGCGAAATGAAGAGCAAGGATTGTGTAAGTGAAACACAGTGATAGTAGTTATCATAAGATACCATGAGAGAGCTAATTGAAATGCCCAAAAGTGAGGATTGCCCTATGCATAAGTCACGGACGATGTACTAAGGCCCCAGCCAGCACCCATTTAGCATTATATGCCACTACACCCTCTGATGGTCACGCCTGGGCTTGGATAACATAGATGGCACAGAACACCGGAGTCGGTTAATCTCACAGTTGCATGAAGTGGGGCAGTGCAGTGGATATAACATGCCCCTTCCAACTAATTTAACAAAGGACACGTCGAATTTGAGTTTGGATCCCATCCAAAGCCGAGGTCAGGCAGCGATGAAGGCTGAAATCCTAGTTTCTAAATACCACTTAATTTTGCTCACACCAGACGAGTGTGAACACAATCAAGATTTCCCAAGGACTATTGATGTCGAAGAATCAGGCGAGCTAGCAGGCCTTTATCCACTACGAAACACAACAAAGTAGGTCGAGATTAAGAGGCCATTCTGTGGTAATAGCCTGCCAAATTCGATGTACCTGCACACATTGGAAAAAGAGATGATTATGCGACTCAGGAAACGAGTTGCAAACTGGACAGACATCCAAAAAATCGTGATCGTTTGACCAATTCCAAACGCGGAGGAAGCCTGCAGTAGACCAGTTGCCAGAGGAAGAAAGTAATCTTGCTCGGAAGAGGGATAAGATAAAGCTTCCGCCACAATCGTTTAGCCTAAATCATCAGAGGCAGACATTCCAGTAGACGCTTAGATTGAATCATCTAATATGCAGAGGACACAGAGGATTGGCCACTTCGGTCGAGAGTGCAAGTCTAGAATCAGGAGTAGAACATCCAAATAATTGGACAAGGAAAATTTGTTTGGCAATCTGAGGGAAAGAGGGGCCATAACCTTCCCTAGATCCCACACATAAGTATCAGGAGTTAATAAGTCTACTACTCGCATGTGCAAATTTGTAGGCATCATCCATCTTTGTAACAAAGATGGTCTAACTTTCGGTTTCCACCAGTCATTCCAAAGGGAGTAGTCTATCCATCTGCAGTCTGATGGAGGAAAATCCTTTCAAGAGTCTCCTTGCCAGCCTAGATACTTCTCCACACCCACGAAGCTTGCCCTCGATTGGGAGCATCTAGGAAGGAATTTTTTGTACCAGCGGCGCAACACTTTTTCAACCAAGGATTCAGGCACGTCAGCACTTTAGGGAGGCACAGTGTAGGCCATGCCACCCAGTGAATAGAACAACAAGGGCATGCTCCTGACTGTCAGAAACATGCAAAACTCTGATATGTCATGTGCTTGTATATGGGAAATTTGGAGACCATCATATAATGAACGAGAAAGGAGCCTAGAACTAATTTAATAAGTATAGCTCGACCTGCTTTAAGCAGTAGGCCATCGAATGACTGCATCTCTCTTGCACCAGCAGTATTTGACTTTGGAAGATATCTTTACGAGTATCCACAATATCCAACTAGATTCCGAAGTACTTTCCTAACCCGGGGTAATTCGAGTACCAAAATATTGCTCTGCTAGACAGAATTACTACATCTGTGTTTGAACTAAATATGAGAGTTCATTTTTCCCAATTGATTTGCTGGCGGGAAGCACGACAGTAACTCTGAAGGCGAGCACTAGTAGCCTCCATCGAAGTGCCCTGCTTCTCAGAGAGGCAGGTGAAAAGGAAGGTGTCATTCACATACAGTAAATGAGAAATCGAAGTAAATTTGTGTTCGGTCCGAATTCCACTCAGCTCCCCCCTGATTTCAGCCTAAGTTAACCAAGCAGATTTGGCCTCTGAATGCATTATAAATTAAAAAGGCGACAACGGGTCCCCGTGACGAATGCCATACGAGGGGGAAAGTGCTGGGTGAAGGAACCATTTATGAGAACCGTATAGGACACAGTCGTTGCGCACTGCACGATGAGCTTGATCCATTGTGCGAAGAAGCCAAATGCAGCAAGACACATCTGAATGAAGTATCGTATATGGTTTTATCGCAGCTAGGCTCACCCCTCCCCTTTTGTCTACTCACACAATCCATTAGTTCTACTGCAATAATTACATCATCCGATAGTAAGCATCCAGTCACAAAGGCATTTTGAAGAGGGGCAACCAACGAGTCCATGAGGGTTTCATTTGATTAACTAGCACTGCAGAGACAATTTTGTACATCGCATTAGATAGTGGGAGGTCTGAGATGCCTTCGTCAATGCCGAAGAACAACCGCGACACTGGCAAGCCTAAGTTGAGTATCAAACATCCTTCTCAGCTTAGTGACTATTCGAGTGCCCAGGTAAACCACCCAAAACCTCAAGGTCCTTTTTCCAATTTTGGCTCGAAGACTGGGTTTGGGTGGTAATATGGTTATGGTTTCTTGGATTACAGATGTTGTTCCAGTTCAAGCTTTCACGCCAATGAATCTCTCAGGGTGAAGCCGTCGAGGCTTTGGCCAACCTTGAGTTGTTCAGATCGCTTTGACTTTGGCACATATGCAACTATTAGATACGCACGTGCTTCCATATTCGAAACATGATCGGGACTTCGTTGCTAGGTCGTTCTTGGTTTCCACTTCTTTCATGGATACCAGCTCCACGGGTTAGTGCACCCAAATTTCATTGGCGGCAAACGACAACCACCATCTAGAGCGGTTCTGGCACCTACTACTAACGATGTTTTTGAATGGTTACGATCTTAACAACTAGTAATCGCTGGAAATGATGGGGCAGAGAAGTTTCAAAATTTTCAAATTCTTCCCACCTAGTTGTTTGCCAAACTGGTATAATCTTTGAAAGAATACATTCTTACAAATCTTTGTTACCGGAGAACTGAAATGTGCACATATTACTAGACGATTATTACTGAAATATCCCAAACTGTCGGTAAATTGTGGACCTCTATCCCTACTAGTGCAGACTGCATTTTTTCTTTTTCCAAAAACACTTGCTTTGAATGTGGTACCGTAAAAACTTGATACTTGTTATGATGCATTTTTTTTTTAATTTAGTCAGAATTGCAATTTATATGACCTGTCAGTATGAAGATTCGAACCCGAGACCTCAAAGTTTCTTATGATGCACTTGATGCTTCGACATTTATATAGCTCCACAAAGAAACCAAAAAAGTAAAAAAGGGATACTGGGGGGTCCCTGAACAATACTGATTCCGTCCATCTATGCACACGAAGGACATTACATTGCGTTGCTCCCATTCTGTTATCTTGTTATTCTTGTCACCACAATTGTTTCTGCTGATTTACTTTTGCTGACTACTTATCAAGGCACTATCCAAACCTAAGTTACATGATACTTCAAAAAAAAAAAACTTACTACAAATAATTGCATTCTTCATCCCAGAATCTGTCAATCTACATGGGGACCTCAACAAAGTATAGTACAACTGTTGGCATCATTCGAGCAAAAGCTTGTTCCCTCTTGCTACACTATCAAATCAGCAGCTGTTGGACCGACATGCACATGGTGAAAGGCTGCAAACCCACGATAAAACATTAGAGGAACTATGATATTCACCAAGCTCAGCATAAATGCCTGCCCTAATTGAAAAAATTATTAGATACATACTGCAAAGAATCTGGGCAAAGAACTAATAAACTATCACCACTTACTATCAGCAAAAATGGCAATATGATGAAGAACAGGTTTACCAAAACATCCTGGCAATACGATTGGCCAACCTATTCGGCGGGTATCTTGGAAGCACTCTGGATATAGTCACAAAGACAAAAGACTTCTTTACGGAACTGATTAATAAAGTCTGCAATAGGTGTGCAAGTCGGAAAGGAATACTCCTTCACAAAGCAGGAATGGCCACCTTACTAAAATCTATCATCTCTTCTCTATTGATCTACCACGTGCAAGTATGACTGTCCCTCTAATGTATTTGTAGGAAATTGAATATATTTTCCGCAACTTCTGGTGGTCCAGTGATGACAATAGAAAATCATAGACTGGATCAACTGGAATTCGGTTTGTGGCCCAAAGCACACTGGAGGATTAGAATTCCAAGAATCAAGGCTTTTTAATAAAGCCTTGCTTGCAAAAATCTGCTGGAGATTGTCTTGAGACCCACAATCGTTAATCACGAGGAACCTTTAGGGCAAGTACTGTGTAAGATCAAATTTTCTGGTCTCACCTTGTACTGGGAATTTCTCATTGGGCTGGAGAAGCACCCTTGCAGGAAGAGAAGCACCTATAAACGGTCTTAGATGGCAAGTGGGTAATGGAAATTCAATCCCAATCTGGTGAGAGAATTGGATTCCGTTTCATGGCCAGAGGAAAAACTGGTGCAGATTAGAAACCATAATAGCACCCCACCCTCTGGTTGGCGATCTGATTAAAGATGGCCACTAGGACCAGAATCTGTTTACAGACAACTTCTCACAGGAGGTAGTCGATTGCATCAGTGCTATCTTTATCCCGTCAAACGATTTCAAAGACCATCGAGTATGGAGTCATATGGAGAACGGTGCATTTGCAGTGGCATCAGGATATACAATGTTATGCAATGCAAAGTAACCCTCGCCACCAGCACGCAATCTACTCTGCCCCTAACACATGCCACTATGTCACTTACTCTGAAACCATTGACCACCTGTTCCTAAGATGTCACCTCATTCGTCCTGTATGGGTTTGCCTTCCTGTCGATATTCTTACCAAGGATATTATGGTCAGAATAAGGGAATGGATTGTAGCCTGGACGAGCAAGTATCACAGCGCACAACCAACTTCTTCATGTATATGCACACAACCCTTTGGTGTACCAATGGAAGCAACTTAATCTTTCATCAAACCCCTTTCAATCCAAAGAGTATTATCCAACAAATTCTCAGCCTAACCACTGATATCATTTCTTACCTAACCACTTGTATCATTTCCTTTAGTCATTGGTCACTCAATGCACCAAAAGCCCTACCTCAACCCAATTGCCAGCCCTCAAGAAAACTTAATACATCTGTAATTAGTGATCTCATACCTTATGCCATACACTCGCTAGATATACCTTGTACATTTTCTGTTACATCAGTTATTAGTGCTGTTATGGCTTGCTGCTCTCAAAAAGAAAAATTAAGGCAGGCCTTGGGTTCACCTGTTACAATTGGCAACTATATAGATGTGGATCTGAGGCTATGTTGCTCAGTCCATCAGATATGGGATCTGCGCAAGCCCTTGGAGTTCTGCATGTTATGGGCTCTTAAACAAAAATTACGGCATATTTCTATTCTAACCAATTCTAAAATGTTGCTTTCCCATATGACAGGCATGAATGATATTATGGATAGCGTGGCGCCCATATTACACGACTTTTGCTGTACTTTATCTGAGTGTCACTATTTTGGTATTGACCAAGCTACTATCGTTCAATTAAAAGAAGCAAGAGATCCGGGAAAGTTTGTATCTCAGGCCCGAACAATAGTTTATCACGATTGCGTGCTATCGGAGCATATTTTGGTACGAAGCCTTGTCAACCTACTTCCTATTACTGAAATACTAATTCAGCATCTCTTCACAAGTTAGCATAAAAATTACATGAGGCTTGGGTATGTCGTGACCTAGTATATACCATCATGAAAAACCGTGTCTGAGATATTATCTTCATGTCATTCTCCTATTTACCCAAAAAAAACCTGAGAGGTACCCCAGTCAATTTTTAACAGCCTGCGTTGAAAAATTCAAGATGCTACCGGTACTGAGCAGTTCGTGACTGAATTTCAACCCACTCCTAAAACGGCAACACTAATCTTGTGTGACACTAGATTTGATAATTAGTATTTGATATACTTTTTGGTTATTTAACCTCTTTTGTCACTTTTGTCACTCTTATGTGAAGTGTGCATTACTATGCATTAGCTCTAATTGATAACTTTCTATGTACCAGTTTTGGCACTCTGTGTGCGAAATCTTTTACTGGGCAAGTCGTACTCACCCTTTTGCTTTCCTTTTACATTCCCTTTTAGGGAAAGATTAGCATGAAGTGTGAGATATCAGTGACGCAGAGGATTGCTTTCAAATTTGCATCTGAGAACAAATAATTTATGAATTTTGTTAAATGAACTATTAGTCTAGCTTATTAATTATGGACTTGATATAACTTAGTCAAAAGACATGTAAGTAAAGTTTAGACTATCTTGGAGTGAAGCACTAAAGATTTGGATTATTATTTTATGGTTGTTTTTTTTAATTGCTCTCCTCTACTATTTTGATTGTTACGTTAAATACAGAGAAAGATATTAATTGAGTGATGTGTACAGACCCTTAGGGTTCGGGGCGTTCCACATACTGCTTCAGAAGTTACAAACTCATGGTTAAAACGTGTGAACAAAAGACCAGCGACGAACTCCAGATCCGAAATTAGCACCTACTGGCACATCAAGAGAACAACCAACTCGTACATGAGAACGAACCTGGGGAGAGAAACCAAACCTAATTGGAGAGCTGATAAAGCTTAGGGATGTTGATAAGAACAAGTTGGCCGATGTGAGGAGTGAGTGTCTGTCCACCATTTTGGTGGTGGTGGCCAGGCCGGTAGTCGACGTGGTGAAGTAAGACTAAAGATACGAAGAGAGTTTTTGATACAGTGGTGTTCATGGTGATTGTGGCCATATGGCAATGGTGGTGGCTAGGGTTGCAGTTGTGCAAGTCCTGTACGAATTCTGTAATATACTCTCTCTGTTCTCTCCCTTTCTGAAAGGAAGGACAGTTTTTTCTGAGTAACAAAGTTTTATAGGCATTAAAAACGCACTCCGTTTCATCGATAAGGACACCTTCCAGTACTCCCTCACTTTCCTCCTCCGACCTCTTGATTTTCCCACATGAGATACGGGTCCACTTTTTTGCATGTCATGCAATACATGTCTTTCCCTTAGAAGAATATTTGGGAAGGTTCTGTGCCCCCCTTTTTTGTGTGGACAGCAGCACGAGGGCTGATTTTCAGGCTTCGGTCAACTGGTGTGTGATGTGCTGGAAGTATGCGGAGTCTGTTGATCACCTACTTCTTCATTTGAGGCTGCCCATAGTCTGTGGTGCCTTCTACTTTCTATGTTTCAGCTCCATTGCGTCATCTTGAAGTCAGTTAAGTGGCTATTGCAAGCATGGGTCGGGATGAAGGTGCCTATGAGTTGCGGTGGAGATGGAAGTTGGCAGTATTGTGATTTTTGTGGATCATTTGGAAAGAAAGTGTAAAGGCGTGGGTTCTCTTCATCGGTTTCATGCTCTCTTCATCAGTCTTCTTTTTCTCTGGCTCATCTCAGACTGTCAGTCATCAGATATCACATTTTTAGATTTAGTGATAAGTTTCGAGGTGTGGTGTACTACTCAGAGTAGCCCAATTTTTTGTGGATGGCTTTTTCAGTAAATCCTTTTGTTCTGTCTCGTGGTATACTCCTAGTATCCTTAAAATTATCGAAAGCAAAAATTCCAAGGAAAAAAAAAGCTAACTCATAATTTTTATTTCAACGAAAAAAATTAAAACCCACAAATAACTTTGTTAAAGACCCCAGTAAGATACCTATCCGTCTTAACATGGAATACTATAACGGGGAGTACGTCACATCAAGTCTCTGAACCAATATAGTTGCACCCTGTAGGT
Organism: Escallonia rubra; assembly: GCA_033065855.1. Lineage (NCBI taxonomy): Eukaryota > Viridiplantae > Streptophyta > Magnoliopsida > Escalloniales > Escalloniaceae > Escallonia > Escallonia rubra. Next base: position 97,694 of record JAVXUO010001540.1, on the reverse strand, counting down.
AAGTAAACTAAACCCTAAACTGCCCAACGGAACAAAGACTCATACCCCCTCTCAAACTCACAAAACTGCAGAAAGCATCGTGATTCTGTCCAGTAAGAACTGAAATCAAGAAACGGTACTAGAGTTGGTGAAGAAACTCAGAAGCTGAAAATAAGGAAGAAACATTAGGTAGAGAAATAGATTGCATTCGTGGATGTTGACGGTAAAAATGGCAATCAATTTCAATGTGTTTGGGTCACTCACAGAAACAGAACTGAAAGCAATCTGAATTGCATTTTTGTTGTCACAGCGCATGGGAGTAAGCGATGGGAACAAATACAACAACGTAATGGGAGAAGCCAACATTGCCAAACGATTTCAGCAGTGGTATGTGCCACTGCACAATACTTGACCTCAGCTGTGGAGCGAGCAATAACACTGTGTCTCATACTCGTACATGATATAAGAAAATTACCCAAGAGGATGCAAATCCCAGTAGATGATTTTCCATCGGAAACATCCCCATTCCAATCTACCCAGTGTAAACGCGAAGCTTCAAGGGGGAAGAACAACAAACTCTAAAAGTAAATTTCCGAGATATAACTTACAATATGAAGTACAGCCCAATGAGGAGTCTGAGGAGCAATAACAAACTGACTAACCTCCTGAACTGCATAGGAGATATCAGAGCTATAAGATGGATCCAAATGAACGCCATTAATAAAGAATCTGGCATGCAACTCGAGAGGCTCAGAAGTCATTGTTAGCTGTCGGTCTAGCTCGGTGAATAACCTCATGAGAATACTTATACCCTTGGGAGAGGATACAACTTTACTTTGCTGGAATTTATGTAAAAACCCCACGTCTTACATCTCAAATTCACAAGACAGGTGGTCCTTAACATCCAAAATACAAGCAGGGACAGTTCCAGAAACAATCATATCATAAATGTGGAGAAGAAGAATAATGCGACCAAGAGAAGTATGCACAGAATGAGAGCGCGGCCATGAGCAGTAGGCTGAAATCCAAGAGAAATAAAAGCTATTTGAAACCGTTCATACCAAGCACGAGGAGCCTGCTTGAGTCTATACAGAGCTCAACAAAGGCAACAAACTTCCCAGAACTATGGGGAAGCCAGTGAGGACACCTAGAAACTTCCTCATAAAGATGCCTATTTAGAAGGGCATGGCGTAATATACTGGACCTACATGAGGTTTGAGGTTAATGCACTAAACTACATGAGGTTTCAAAAATTACATCGTCCCTGGAAAGATGGAGGCCCAACCTTAAAGCAGTAGCGGAGTCAAGTCCAACTCATATCGCACAACAGAACCTCATCACAGTACAAACATAACAGCAACCACAAAACTCACCTTCGATGTACTACCACCGACCTCAATCATCTATAGATCACACTGCTAAAAAGGAAAGAACTATAAGTGATCCACCTATATACTACAAATCTTAAATCATGCCTTAGTTCTGCACTTTGTGTCTGAACTACCACCAATACCAACCTCATCACTGTGGAACAACCGCTTGTCCATCTCCTGCAATCACCCTTAGTGAATTCCACGACAACCAACATGGGCCGCAGCCGCAGGAAAGATTCCCAAACTCGACCACCAGTCCGCATCTATCCATATCATCGTCAAGATCAATGGCTGACAGATGAGCGAGAATGCAGCACACGAGGAAGTGGAGATGGAGATTTGGTGGTGGCTAGAGTTGACTTTATTAACGGGCTGTTGAAGGCTCATCCTGGCTGGCCAGGTGGATGTGGAGATGGAGATTCGATGGTGCCTAGGTCTCATTAGTATGTATGTGTGCATCTGAAGAGAAAGAAATATTGGTAAGGCAATAAATATAAGATCCTATAAGGGAGGGTAGATCACAAGATATTCTGAATATAAATGGGGTAAAGCGCAACAAAGTATCAAACCACATGGGATGAGTTTAATTTTTGATACCTTATGTAGTTTAGCGTAATAGCTGCTGAGTGTAACAAAGACCGTTGTACTCCTTAGACACAAAGACCGTTATCACAAAAGCAACTGAGCGAACTATAGTCATTTGAGCAACAGGAGCATGCATCTCCTCACACTCGTCGTACTCCTAAGAGAAGCCCTTGGTCACTAAGAGTTCCCCTGTAGTGCTAAAGAGAAACCGCAGAGGATCCAATAGCAGTTATGAAGTCCAACATACCAGTCCTATGAACAGAAGACAACTCATCCTGCATTGCTTCAATCCTCAGTTAGGATCATCACACGCTTCCTTGTAGGACTGAGGTTCATAAAAAAGATTGAATGGAAGCCAGAAAGGTACGAAAAGTAACTATTTAAGCCAATCTGAGAAGGTGGAGCACGTATACACTCTGGTACCATGCTATTTCAGAAAAGAACTTCTTGTTACAGTCCTAAACCAGTAAGTTACGAATTGAGCAAGAAATTAAACTAAACCCTAAACAAAAATCTAATTCTTCCAGCTTTTCCATCTCCATATTCCTCCCGCTGCTAGGAAAGGAATTCGTCCTCAGACCTTCAGAGTCTGGCTGCAAATGGTTCTTAGATTCACTCTCGTATCGATCCTACAATAAACTATAAATTCCCAATAGGTCCATCCAGTCAGTCCATTTAATATCAATTCATCAATCAGCATTTTCCAGAAATGCTGTAAACGATGCACGAGAGCTACAAACACTTAACAAGAATGGCTCTTCATAGGAGTGAGGAACATAACATAGGAGTGAGGAACAGAATATCCTTCCAAGAAAGCGCTAAGAAATTCTGAAACTTCTTGTCACTGGAGTATACATGGAGACACAATCTTCGAGGTACTGAGCAGATTGAGATGGTTCTTGATCTATGTTACATAGACTCGGTACGAGTGTCCAAGTCGGATACGTGCACAAGTGTCGGACTCGTCTAATTTTTTAAACCCAAGACACTGGGACACGGCAAAGTATTCCTATCTCTTGTCATTTTTATTCCTCAGTTAACATGGTGTTTTATGTGGTGCATATTGTCTTATTTTAAAACTTGTATCATCTCAAAGCAATAACAAACTAGAGGAAACACTATAAGATAGTGTTCTCAGTGGCATATCCTATGTGATGTGTCGGACGCATATCCAATACCCATGTCCAAGTGTCGCGTGTCAGACAAGGGTACTTCACACATTTTTAAGAGTCCATGTACCATAGTTCTTGATTTCAAATTGGTGGCTTACTCCAATCCACCATATAGTTCAGGAGTAGAGGTAGCTACGAAAGGCTAAAAAATAACTTCAAAATTTCAGCATCTTCAGTAGCTCTCCTTTCCAGCTTAAAACTGACCAGGTGTATATGTTCACTCCATGATAGAGAAGGAAGGTGAAATCTGCAAGAAAAACTCTCCTGTTTTTTACAAATTTCGGCGAAATGACATGAAAATTTGGGCAGAAGTGCTGAATAGCAAACTGGGCTGAGATACAAGAACTCTAAATCTGGATAAACTCTACAAGCTCTATCTAGATCAAATTAAACCAAGGGCTTAGCGTCTTAGTGTTTCCAAAAAGTCTAATATCAGTGCTGAGATCTTCTGATGATGATGGTGATGATGAATGATCATGGTGAAAGGTGAGAAGTGGCAGCAAGTATTACTTCTTTTTGTTATCTTTACAGTGACAAGGTCTTTCCACAAACCTTTCGTCCAATAAAGAGGGGTTCCCCAGCAAGATTGATACATGGTGTTTCCGACTCGCAAAGGACCAGTACAAATGAAGGCTTTTTTGCTGTTCTACCAAATTTCTTGCAAGAAAAATCCGGAGAGATAATTCCACCGGGGGAGGTGAAGCGCGAGAAATGAAATTCTCACTCCGTTTCACAAATCTTTCCCGCATAGCAAGGTAACAAATTTTATCCAAAACTTTGATTTGCCAAGTTTACCCTTAGTTTAAGTTGACCTTGCCCAGATTAACCTTTGCCCACTAGTTTTCTATCCAGACTTGCAAAGGAAAGATAGGAAGACAAAGAAAGTATCAATAGGAAGCATAACCCACCATCCAAAAGGAATCAACCAAAAGGATATGAGCAATGCTTATGAATAGATGGAATCCACCAAAGAGATACAGATTAATAACAAGAAAAAAGCTTTCTTCTAAAAAGCCATATGCTCAAGATTCTTTGTGGCTTCCAATACAGATAAAATAGACTTCATATACCAATATGGAACATTCTCCCGCTCATGGGAAGAAAACACACTTCTCTAGAAGAGAAGATGGAAAGACTTGGACTTTAGACCCCAAGATTCTTTGTTGCTTCCAATACAGATACAGTAGACTTAGTATACCAATATCGCCCAGAAGGTTGAGGGAATGATTGGATAATTGGTTTATATTCTCGTAGGGCCGTATATTCTTCATGCTGATCAAGCGATAGAAAGAGATTTCCCTAATGACAAAGCTTTCTGAAATTCCCCGAGTTGGTTTGCCAACATTCTGCCCATCATGGGAAGAAGAAAACATACTTCCCTAGAAGAGAAGATGGAAAGATGTGGATTTTAGACTTAATAATATCAGAATACTAAAGAGAACCTTTACGAAACTAAAGAGACATCTAAGAAAGACTGAACCTAGATATAGTGTGATGAATAACTAGGCTTAAATCAATTGAAGACTTGTTAAATTTGAAGAGAAGAGCCTGCTGCAGTTTCTACGGTGAACCTGGATACCTTTCATGGAAACTTTCTCTCCCTCCTCAAATGACCTCTTAATCGAGCACCATTCTTTTCTTTAATGATGAAAGTAGGCTCTGAGATGTTTCCAACCATATATGGCTCAAAATCTAGAAATGTCCGAGTCAAAATAGTAAATTGATTGAAGTTTACCCATTTATTGATACATTTAGTTCCAAGATAGCAGCTTATTGGACGCCAAAGCTTGAATAGTTGGACCTGACCTTTCTAGAGGACTTCCATCTATTTTTGGGCTATTTCCTTAGGAAACTCCTGTGTCATTGACCATACGAGCTTTCTCTCTCTACTCTTTCTTACTGTGAGCCAAACATTTTCGGCAGCATCCGTTTTTTTTCTATGGTGATGGTTGCATTTCTTATTATAGAACTTGTCCTGCTGAAACGACCTAAATGGGCTTCCTCCTTATCTACTTTATTAATCCCACTGGAGAGCACCTTTACCCATTCTCAACCTTTTCATCAATGATTTTTAGTCTCTTTATCCTTCCCCGCGCTCACCTCATCACGATCAACAGAAAGAACATTGCCTGGAGTCATACCAATCTCTCTTCCCTTGCTCTTCCTTGCTCACTGACGATACATAACTCATCGTTTCAAAGCAGTGCAAATGTGTGTGTGTCTGTTGGGGTGGGGGGGTTCGGGGCAGCAGAGTATTACGTCACCACACTGGTGTCCGCCGGGGGAAAATTGATAGTTCTGGAGTGAGGGCCATTGGTAGGTTGGTTTCTTCGCATTAAAATGGTGCCACCTCACCACTAAAATGCATGCTCAAGATCATGCACCGCTAGATCTGAAGGATAGGAGTCCCATTTGCATATGCCAATGGGCTCTTGATATAACTTCCCATACTTGAAATCACCTTAATCTCTAGTTAGCAGAAATTACAGGAGCCTTTTTCAGGTCACTGCATTTGGTATTCATATTACTAATACAAAGGATCCAATTAACTACTTGCAGTAGCACAAAAGTCGAACAAATTCACCTTGAAATCAACGAATAAATACCATCCACAGAACTTCAATATACAATCAATCTACCACATCACCAATAACCCTTAACTGATTTTCTCAATTAATCCATATCTCTAACTTAAAGATCAATCTCAAGTAGTTAAAATCACCTAATTACCATGAAACCAATCAATACACTAAGCAAAGATTCACTTTTCATGCATCATCTTCCCCCATGATTCAACAGTTCTAAGATCCTCTACAATCTACATACCAAGGAGAGAACACAAAGGGAGAACGTACTTCGAATGAAAGCCAAAAAGAGAAAAAAAAATACCATTCTAAGTGACAATGGTCAGCCGCCGTGGACGTGGGTCTTTGGTTTCTAGAACACGTAAAAGACCAAGATCTACAGGGCAGGAATTTCATAACCATGAGTCTGAAGGATTCACACCTATCTATCCACACAGAGAGACACACAAAAAGAATAAGATGTCAGCGGGCCTAAGCAAGTCAATCCTAGTCTTAGAAAAGTTTGGTGACGAATAAGATGAACACATGATTTTCGTTGGCCTCTTTCAGGCTGGGGGTGCTTCCTCTGGCTATTTTCCAGTATACATTCACTTGTCCAAAACAGAAAACTTTACTACTCTCTCAAAGAATGACCTATGTAACCTAAACTCAAAAAGAAAATATTTGCTGCAAAGGTGACAGATATGAGGCAGTACAACCGAATGACGGGATGGGAGGATACAAAAAGTTGACCTCTGTTGCAATAAGGTAATTCCATTTAACTATTATATCCCGTCCATCATTTGTACCACGTCAATCCTATCACCATTGCAACGAATATTTTCTCTAGAGTACAAGGCCAATGGCATCGTATGTCATTGCTAGATGAGAACCAGTATCCAATATGACTAGAATATCAGATAATACACTCGGCAATTTGTTCAAGGTGCCCATTAACCAGCATGTATATCCACATCTCAAACATCACTCTTCCCATATCTCTCTACATCACATCGCAATCATATCAGCCCACCATTCTATCCTGATTTGCCTCAATCCTACTTTATCTATGACTCAACCCAAGACAAATCTTTGCCTCGGGACTTAAATTGGCCAAAAAAATTGGTACAGCTGTACAGGTACCAAACTGGCAGATAAAGGGACTTTACATCCAGCAAAACTTTTGATGCTACTCTTCTGCATGCACGGGTATTGTGTCTTATGCCACCCTCCAGTAATCACAGTTTCCCCTCGGGGTTAAATTTGGGTGAACTTCACCGCAAGAGCAACATAACTCGTACATTTTGCCCCCAAATAAGCAAGCGCCCAACCAATAAAAACTGACAAGTGCAACCCAGCCGTGCGAAATGTATGACATGCATCTAGAACCCAGTCCTCTGAGCTACAGCACACTGAGAGTAACCTCGCCGCCTACAGTTCTACTCCGTTTGTAAGAAGATCACGCTAAAATACTCTTAACCATCTGCACACCCATAAGCATGGTTAACTTGTAAAAAAGCACAATGCCTTATCTTTTACCAGAAGTCTTGATTTTACGCAATCTCCATGGAAATCTCCAATTTATTAGTTCAGAGGGTGAAGAACCAGAGATGGAAACCACGAAGTCCAAGTAGTATATACACCTGGCACACGACCTGGCCGTGCACCAATGCGGCAGCGAGCCAATTGACCTAGTCATACTGGGTCTCCATCCACTACTAGAAGATGTAGATCCTTACAATACTAAAAGTTACACTAAAGTGTGGTCGGATAGTAATGTGCACAGAGCTGAACTACCATCCACTAAGACCATGTTGTCTGATACCAACAGTTCGCGGAGGATGAGACATACTGGCTCAGAGCCTAATCATGGTCGTTGTAATTTTCTAACCAGGCATTCGCACCTTAATAATCCTTGCTGACTTTGACACAAAATTCTTGGCTGATGGTGCTTAAAGTAGACACGCCTTTTGGGCTGGCGTAAGAATTCTATGCACAGGCAAATGAGTTTTCACGAATGACGTTCAAGAGTCCATCCAGATAGCTATTTTAGTGGCAGTGCTTATCGCGGTTCTAAAATCTGTTTGATGGAGAGTTACACTCAAGTTCTAGCCAGTTCAGCACAGGCAAATCGGTTTAGATGAATGACGTTCAAGTCATGTGATACATATATGAGTTTGTAAAGTAAGAAGGCTTCAAATACATATACACAAATGTCTTTTCTTTCTTTTCCCTTGATAAGTGAGAAGCTTCAAATGTTTTTCAAGCTTGTCAAACATATCCATAACTTCAAAATCAAGAAAAGTAGCACCGCCCACAGCAATCAACTATAAAAATGAAATGAAACTCGCAAAAGTAGACGAGTGAAACATAAAGTACCTTGACTACAATGACAATCGCCATCATATGCGGTTGCAAGACAAGAATCAATATCCAATATCGGCAGGATCTCCCGTATACTCGGCAATCTGCTCAAGTCGCACGTTAAGCAGCTCGTGCGTATCAGCATCTCGAATGACACCAGTTTCCTTCTCCATGTCCCTCTCCACCAGACTCCCATAGACACCCTTATGCCTCCCATACAAAATAAGAACCGGCCCCCCACGTCGCGGCAGCGCAGTCTCTAGCAACTCCTGATCCACCGTGATCACCTCCCTACTCTCATCGATAGACACATCACATGTGGTCGGTCCCACCACGTCCACGACCACAGCCTTCTTCAAATACAGCCTCCCCCCTTTCAACTCCTTGCTAATAATCCTAACCCTAATCTGGCTAGTCAGCCAAGTCACTTCACCCTCCTTCTCCCTATCCTTCAATTTACGCTGACTTTTACTTTTACTAACCTCAACCATACTTTCCCTATTACTCCGATCCCTAGATGAATCTTTACCCTTAACCCCTTCCTTAATCTTGAGCTCCTTCAATTTCATCATACACCTCTCTTCCTCCACAGAACCCAAATCAGCAACATCACGAATTTGCTTTGTAACCTCCTCTCCGCCCCTCGAAAGCTTCAAAACGACCGAATTGCCACCATCCACGACGTCCACAATCCTGCCCTTCAACCCCATTTCCCTCCCACGCATTACCCTAACATCCTTTCCCACATAAAACCCCTCATTTTTCGGTTCCCTCTTTTCACCATTAACTCTTTTACTATTGCTGCTACCGCTTCTCGCTCTGGGCACCGTGTCACCAACAAACCCTAGCCCTTCCCTCCCCACCCGTGGCTTGTACTCAACCACCTTCGCGTCCTCCTTGGTATTTAATCCGATCCCTTTCCCCTCGCGCCACCCATACCCAGCGAGCAAGGCCTCGCCGTAACCCTCCACCGGCATGTCTTCGAACTCCTCGAACCCTCGATCTTCGGGCAATTCTTTCAAATCCGTTTTCAGCCTTTGCAGCATCAACGCATCAGCGGTTTGGTAAGTGGTGGCGTCCGCCGCCGCATCCTTACTCGATTGCTGGCGTAGATTGAGGCCGTAGGAGATGGCGGAGTCGGAGGGGTGGGGTTCAGAATTTGTCACGTCGGGTTCGAATTGGAGGGCGGTGGTGTTAGGGTCGGATTCGGGCTGGAGGGGGATTTGGTGGAGGTTTTTGAGCTTTTTGTGGTGGGGTCGGTAGTGGTTGGGCTGAGGGGGGATTACGGGGCGTTTGGGGCGGGAATCGGTCGGGGTTTTGGAGGGATCGAAGTGGGTCAGGTATTGGCGATCGTTGTCTTCGGTGGCGGCGGTGGTGGTGGTGGAGGGCTTGATGTTGGAGTGGAGCTTTGAGGGTTTCGCATTGAGAGAGAAGGAGAGTTTCATGGTGGTGGTGGAGACAGATTTTGACAATGAAACCACCACCTGACCCTGTCGATTTATGTGCTGCCAAGTCTAGCTCTAGAAGAAGTAGAACATAAAACAAAGGGAGGAGGAGTTGCTAAAACGCTCAAGTTTCCTGTGTTGCATCAGAAGTTGCCCCCTCTAAATTCATACTGCGTTTGTAACCAGGAATTAAACGAAATCTAATCCAATTATATATTATATATACGAGCCACCGTGGTGCGAATATGAAATGAATAATATAAATTTAATTAAAAAAAGCAAGCATCACCACGTATACGTGTCTATTGTCATATTCAGTAAAACATGTTTTCATAAATTAAAAATCAAACACCACGTATACCATAATAAACTTTATTTTAACTATATTTTTTGATGAGTTTTAATTTATAAAAAGTAAACATGTTTTTATAGGTAGTTATTTACCAATTAAGGTTTTTATAATGGTCACTTTTTTAAAAAAAAAATTGGCATGTCACTTGTCACGATTCTAGGTTAGTAGTTATGTAACACCAAATAGGTGTTACATCAAATCATGATTTGACTTAATAAGCAATCTATATATATATATATATGTATATATATATATATATATAGGGGGCCGATCCCCATCGACCGGTGGGAAAAATCTTATTTTCCCACCCAATCGCTGCTCTTTGCGGCGATTGTATGAAATGCAAAAAACCAATCGCAAGTCTTTCTTGCGATTGGAATTATTGAAAAAAAATCCAATCGCAAGAAAGACTTGCGATTGGAATTATTGGAGCAAAAAGCCCAATCGCAAGTCTTTCTTGCGATTGGTGTTGTCCTTTTTTCTGTCCTTTTTTTCTCCCCCTTCTCCCCCCGGTCAACAATCACGGCCTCATGGCCCCCACCCCTCCTCCGGTCAACCTTCCTCCCCCCCCCCCCCCTTGGCCCCCACCCCTCATTTCCCCCGTCATTTATTTATTTGTCACTTAATTAGACAGTTTTTCACGAATTTATAAAAACTAGCTAGAGCTAGATTTTGCCAAAGTGCAAAAAAGAGACCCTAGTTATTTTTAAAAGATATGTATCAGGTAAAAATTTCAGATTTTTCCAAATACTGGAAACGGGTAAACTGATACGCGCAACCTTGTAACTTTGCAGTGTAATTTAAAATATCAAGCTAACGCGATTTTGCGCGAAACTTTTTTGAGAACCCTAGGATGTTGGGAAGTTCCATTTCCCAGGAATTCGGGCCATTCCGAAGCCGTTAGCAATTTTTTTGCCGAACGGGCTTTTAAGCGCTCGATCCGGACACCGGTTCGGGATTTTTGGGCAAAAAATCCGTAAAATACTTTTTAGATCAAGAATGAACTCAGGAAGCTTAAAATAGCATTTTAAAGCACTTTTGAGATTTTTCCTGATGCCAGGGGCATTTTGGTAATTTGTCACCCCGAGAGGGGTATTTTGGTAATTTTACGGTGTCAAGTTTTTCGAAGGACTTCTCAGTCCATAAATGTAAGCACAGCACCTGAAAGGCTGATTTGAAGCCGATTCGCGGGGATTAAATGTCGCTAAAGGTGAAAACTTAATTAGACAGTTTTTCACGAATTTATAAAAAATAGCTAGAGCTAGATTTTGCCAAAGTGCAAACAAGAGATAATGAACCCGCTGAAATGTTGTTTTTCAAATGACTGCTTAGTCCACAAATGTAAGCAAAGCACCTGAAAGGTTATTTCGAAGCTGATTTGGGGCGTTAGGGTGATAATGAACCCCCGGGGGCATTTCGGTAATTTGCCGCTCATCGGGGGCTATTTTGGTAATTTTACATTATACAAATTTTCCAACAATTACACTGCAAATAATTTTTATTCTTCTTTTATTTAATTCTATGACTTGTTGAGAATGATATAATTTTTATTTTTTAGATTTCAGTATAAATATGGATGCCACTGGAGGAAGCAATTTTTGTGAAGGTTCTGATCCACCTTACTTGGGTCAAGTTTTTCAAACACTGGACGAAGTCGAAGCATACTACAGAGCATATTCGAAAACGATGGGTTTCGGTATTAGAACTAAGACGACTAGAAAACGGGTGAATACAGAACAAATTTGTGCAAGACTATTTGAGTGTCATAGAGGAGCACCGCATGTACCCCCGGTCGTTCAGATCAGTGACGAAGGGACAACAAGACAAAGAAAACGGGACACATTTCCGGGTACCGGCTGCAAGGCCCATGTGTATGCAGTACACTGGAAAAATGAAAACCATTGGGTTGTGACGGGAGTGGACACATAGCGAAAGTGTGTGTTGTGTAATAAGATGACTGATCATGACAAGAGAAACTATTATAGAGTGTTAGGTCTCGCACCTGGCAGTATGGTCGAGGAGGACGATGATGATGAAGAGTGTTAGGGTTAATGTTTCAGTTGTATAACGAATAACTTTTATAATGTTTAAATTTGTGATTTGGTTTGTTGAATCTTTAATTTGTGATTTGGTTTGTGGATTATTGATATTTTTGGAAGGGCCTATTCGTGCACACTTTAGCGCCCAATTCATAGCTTCCGAAAAATCTTGTAAATTTTTTGGTTCATTGCACCTCAGGCACGCTAGTTAGCCCATTCGTAAGAATTTCGGCGAAAAACGAGACACGTTATTTTTTGGATTTTCCTATGAATGGCCTATTCGGGCACACTTTAGGGCCCAATTCATAGCTTCTGAAAAATCTTGTAATTTTTTTTGTCACTTTTTTTTCACTCATTGCACCTCAGGCACGCTAGTTAGCCCATTCGTAAGAATTTCGGCGAAAAACGAGACACGTTATTTTTTGGGTTTTCCTATGAAGGGCCTATTCGGGCACACTTTAGGGCCCAATTCATAGCTTCCGAAAAATCTTGTAATTTTTTTTGTCACTTTTTTTTCGCTCATTGCACCTCAGGCACGCTAGTTAGCCCATTCGTAAGAATTTCGGCGAAAAACGAGACACGTTATTTTTTGGGTTTTCCAATGAACGGCCTATTCGCGCACACTTTATCCCCCAGGCCCTGACTCTGGGGCTGAGAGCCGTACGCGTCAGGAGGCAAGCGACTAGACAGCTCCCCTTGGTAACCCCGATACGCAACACTAAAGTTGTGAAGATCAGTCTTGTACCTCTCAATGGAGCTCTTAAGACTGTCAGCCGCATGTGCGACATACGAGTCAAACCGCTCGAGCTGCTTGAACACCTCAGTGCCCTGGTCAACCTAAAAAACATGCATAGAAAAATCACCGTCATCATTTCAGGCATGGTCGAGAAGGTGCGCAAATAAATATTGAAACAACACTAGGTTGACTTACAATGCTCAATGCCCAGAACTGGTCATAGACCTCGCGTGGCGCATACGATTTGGTCCTCACTTGGGAAAGGCGATTCACCCTCGTGCGCGTCACCTTGAGAAACCACTGCAGGTACTCCTCAGTACTGGTGTCGTCGTCGTTGAGCGATACAAGGCTACCATACGTTTCTTGCCAAGTATTCCACTGTTGCACCTCGTCGCTCAGCAAATTTAAGGCATCAAGCACCTCAAAATTCGGACCTCGACCGCTCCTGTATGGCCGCAGGTCTACAACGGGTTTTGGTATCCCTTGTAGACAGCCAGCTTGTTTCATAGCTCGATCGGGCATCTGAAACTCACATACTTCGAAGTGAATAAGTGGCACCCGAACAAAACCTGCCAGCACGTACGACACCGGAAGTTGCCAACACAACTCATCCAACCGATGCATCACCTTCCCATATGGCTGCCACGTCACCTGGGATGCATCCATCATATCTAGTTCCCCCCGATAGAACATTAGATGGTGGTGAGGGTCTACCTGTCTCCTCCGTTTGGTTGTAGGCCCCCAGGCCCACACCCTAGGCCACGTCTCATCGGAATCAGCTACGGTCTGTGGACGACCCGTGGGTAGCCTCTCGTAAGACCAAACCTGTGAACGCAAACATTATATGGAATTAGTAATTAATCACGAATATATTGACACGTCAACCAATAATATAAATGCTCAAACCTGTAACAGAGTGATGCAGGCGGCAATGGACTTGGCACCCTTTCTCGTAGCTTTGTGCAATGCTCGATATAGGTGCGCAAGGACAGCTGAACCCCACGAATACGAGTATACCTCCTCAAGATCCTCCAAGAACACCATATACTTCGGATGCACCGTGTTTTTTTTTTGCGTCGGAAGTAATATATATCCAGTAATATACAAAAGGAATGCCTTCGTATACGTCACCAAATCATGAGGAGTGTATTCATCCGGTAGCTCGCCGTACTGCTCTCTCAGCCATTTAAGTTTTATGCCGTTGGTTGTAAGAGCGTCCCTCGGAATTCCCGGGAAAATACTGCCTAGCCATCTTCGCTATGGATGCAGACGTTTTACTCGAAGTAATGGGTCTGCCGTGACATGGGATTCCAAGTATAAATCCGACGTCCTCTAATGTAATAGTCATTTCACCAAACCGAAAGTGAAATGAGTTCGTCTCGCCCCTCCATCGTTCAACTAGAGCGGATATAAGGCAATCGTCGTGCCAAGACCAAATCCCGCAATCGGTGAACACGGTCAAATTTTGACGGTGTAATAGTTGTATTTGTTCCTCGTTCAGTACCCACTCGTCGAGGTGACTTGTGCTTTGAATTGTTTCCAAAACACTCCTATCGACACCGTCAAATACGTGCCTCGCGACGTGGTCATCGTCATCGTATAGGATTGATGTATCATGAGGTCCAGGGTTGAAGTCCATATCTGTAAGAACAAAATATAATCGTAAACCAACTTAGCGTCCATAATATTTACATTCCAAAACTGTAACTGAATCGTTAACCTAGCTTACCAACGCATTAGCAATAGTCATTAAATCATTATTTTAATGTATTAAAATCATTCCTCACTTCCCACCACTCCGAACGCTTAATAACGCTAGTTCCCTAAAATTTAGCGCCAACGTGGTTATTTAGCAATATCCCCCCCCCCCCGATTTACGGGATTTTTCGCCCAAAAATCCCGAACCGGTGTCCGGATCGAGCGCTTAAAAACCCGTTCGGCAAAAAAATTGCTAACGGCTTCGGAATGGCCCGAATTTTTGGGGAATGGAACTTCCCAACATCCTAGGGTTCTCAAAAAAGTTTCGCGCGAAATCGCGCTAGCTTGATATTTTAAATTACACTGCGAAGTTACAAGATTGCGCGTATCAGTTAACCCGTTTCCAGAGTTTGGAAAAATCTGAAATTTTTACCTGATACGGATCTTTTAGAAATAACCAGGGCCTCTTGTTTGCACTTTGGCAAAATCTAGCTCTAGCTATTTTTTATAAATTCGTGAAAAACTGTCTAATTAAGTTTTCACCTTTAGCGACATTTAATCCCCGCGAATCGGCTTCAAATCAGCCTTTCAGGTGCTGTGCTTACATTTATGGACTGAGAAGTCCTTCGAAAAACTTGACACCGTAAAATTACCAAAATACCCCTCTCGGGTGACAAATTACCAAAATGCCCCTGGCATCAGGAAAAATCTCAAAAGTGCTTTAAAATGCTATTTTAAGCTTCCTGAGTTCATTCTTGATCTAAAAAGTATTTAACGGAGTTTTCGCCCAAAAATCCCGAACCGGTGTCCGGATCGAGCGCTTAAAAGCCCGTTCGGCAAAAAAATTGCTAACGGCTTCGGAATGGCCTGAATTCCTGGGAAATGGAACTTCCCAACATCCTAGGGTTCTCAAAAAAGTTTCGCGCAAAATCGCGTTAGCTTGATATTTTAAATTACACTGCAAAGTTACAAGGTTGCGCGTATCAGTTTACCCGTTTCCAGTATTTGGAAAAATCTGAAATTTTTACCTGATACATATCTTTTAAAAATAAGTAGGGTCTCTTTTTTGCACTTTGGCAAAATCTAGCTCTAGCTATTTTTTATAAATTCGTGAAAAACTGTCTAATTAAGTGACAAATAAATAAATGACGGGGGAAAGGAGGGGTGGGGGCCAGGGGGGGGGGAGAAAGGTTGACCGGAGGAGGGGTGGGGGGGGGGAGGAGGGGTGGGGGCCATGAGGCTGTGATTGTTGACCGGGGGGAGAAGGGGGAGAAAAAAAGGACAGAAAAAGGACAACACCAATCGCAAGAAAGACTTGCGATTGGGCTTTTTGCTCCAATAATTCCAATCGCAAGTCTTTCTTGCGATTGGATTTTTTTTCAATAATTCCAATCGCAAGAAAGACTTGCGATTGGTTTTTTGCATTTCATACAATCGCCGCAAATAGCAGCGATTGGGTGGGAAAATAAGATTTTTCCCACCAGTCGATGGGGATCGGCCCCCACATATATATATATATATGTATATATATGGGGTTCGATACACATCGACCGGTGGGAAAAAAAATTTTCCCACCCAATCGCTGCTCAGTCATGCGATTGCCCAAAAAGGAAAAACCCAATCGCAAGACTTTCTTGCGATTGGAATTATTTTTGGGGTAAAAATCCCAATCGCAAGAAAGTCTTGCGATTGGGTTTGTCCTTTTTTTGTCCTTTTTTTTCTCCCCCTTCTCCCCCCGGTCAACAATCACGGCCTCATGGCCCCCACCCCTCCTCCCCCCCCCACCCCTCCTCCGGTCAACCTTCCTCCCCCCCCCTTGGCCCCCACCCCTCCTTTCTTTATTTATTTGTCACTTAATTAGACAGTTTTTCACGAATTTATAAAAAATATCTAGAGCTAGATTTTCCCAAAGTGAAAAAAAGAGACCCTAGTTATTTTTAAAAGATCTGTATTAGGTAAAAATTTCAGATTTTTCCAAATACTGGAGACGGGTAAACTGATACGCGCAACCTTGTAACTTTGCAGTGTAATTTAAAATATCAAGCTAACGCGATTTCGCGCGAAACTTTTTTGAGAACCCTAGGATGTTGGGAAGTTCCATTTCCCAGGAATTCGGGCCATTCCGAAGCCGTTAGCAATTTTTTTGCCGAACGGGTTTTTAAGCGCTCGATCCGGACACCGGTTCGGGATTTTTGGGCGAAAAATCCGTAAAATACTTTTTAGATCAAGAATGAACTCAGGAAGCTTAAAATAGCATTTTAAAGCACTTTTGAGATTTTTCCTGATGCCAGGGGCATTTTGGTAATTTGTCACCCCGAGAGGGGTATTTTGGTAATTTTACGGTGTCAAGTTTTTCGAAGGACTTCTCAGTCCATAAATGTAAGCACAGCACCTGAAAGGCTGATTTGAAGCTGATTCGCGGGGATTAAATGTCGCTAAAGGTGAAAACTTAATTAGACAGTTTTTCACGAATTTATAAAAAATAGCTAGAGCTAGATTTTGCCAAAGTGCAAACAAGAGGCCCTGGTTATTTCTAAAAGATCCGTATCAGGTAAAAATTTCAGATTTTTCCAAACTCTGGAAACGGGTTAACTGATACGCGCAATCTTGTAACTTCGCAGTGTAATTTAAAATATCAAGCTAGCGCGATTTCGCGCGAAACTTTTTTGAGAACCCTAGGATGTTGGGAAGTTCCATTCCCCAAAAATTCGGGCCATTCCGAAGCCGTTAGCAATTTTTTTGCCGAACGGGTTTTTAAGCGCTCGATCCGGACACCGGTTCGGGATTTTTGGGCGAAAAATCCCGTAAATCGGGGGGGGGGGATATTGCTAAATAACCACGTTGGCGCTAAATTTTAGGGAACTAGCGTTATTAAGCGTTCGGAGTGGTGGGAAGTGAGGAATGATTTTAATACATTAAAATAATGATTTAATGACTATTGCTAATGCGTTGGTAAGCTAGGTTAACGATTCAGTTACAGTTTTGGAATGTAAATATTATGGACGCTAAGTTGGTTTACGATTATATTTTGTTCTTACAGATATGGACTTCAACCCTGGACCTCATGATACATCAATCCTATACGATGACGATGACCACGTCGCGAGGCACGTATTTGACGGTGTCGATAGGAGTGTTTTGGAAACAATTCAAAGCACAAGTCACCTCGACGAGTGGGTACTGAACGAGGAACAAATACAACTATTACACCGTCAAAATTTGACCGTGTTCACCGATTGCGGGATTTGGTCTTGGCACGACGATTGCCTTATATCCGCTCTAGTTGAACGATGGAGGGGCGAGACGAACTCATTTCACTTTCGGTTTGGTGAAATGACTATTACATTAGAGGACGTCGGATTTATACTTGGAATCCCATGTCACGGCAGACCCATTACTTCGAGTAAAACGTCTGCATCCATAGCGAAGATGGCTATGCAGTATTTTCCGAGAATTCCGAGGGACGCTCTTACAACCAACGGCATAAAACTTAAATGGCTGAGAGAGCAGTACGGCGAGCTACCGGATGAATACACTCCTCATGATTTGGTGACGTATACGAAGGCATTCCTTTTGTGTATTACTGGATCTATATTACTTCCGACGCAAAAAAAAAACACGGTGCATCCGAAGTATATGGTGTTCTTGGAGGATCTTGAGGAGGTATACTCGTATTCGTGGGGTTCAGCTGTCCTTGCGCACCTATATCGAGCATTGCACAAAGCTACGAGAAAGGCTGCCAAGTCCATTGCCGCCTGCATCACTCTGTTACAGGTTTGAGCATTTATATTCTTGGTTGACGTGTCAATATATTCGTGATTAATTACTAATTCCATATAATGTTTGCGTTCACAGGTTTGGTCTTACGAGAGGCTACCCACGGGTCGTCCACAGCCCGTAGCTGATTCCGATGAGACGTGGCCTAGGGTGTGGGCCTGGGGGCCTACGACCAAACGGAGGAGACGGGTAGACCCTCACCACCATCTAATGTTCTATCGGGGGAACTAGATATGATGGATGCATCCCAGGTGACGTGGCAGCCATATGGGAAGGTGATGCATCGGTTGGATGAGTTGTGTTGGCAACTTCCGGTGTCGTACGTGCTGGCATGTTTTGTTCGGGTGCCACTTATTCACTTCGAAGTATGTGAGTTTCAGATGCCCGATCGAGCTATGAAACAAGCTGGCTGTCTACAAGGGATACCAAAACCCGCTGTAGACATGCGGCCATACAGGAGCGGTCGAGGTCCGAATTTTGAGGTGCCTGATGCCTTAAATTTGCTGAGCGACGAGGTGCAACAGTGGAATACTTGGCAAGAAATGTATGGTAGCCTTGTATCGCTCAAGGACGACGGCACCAGTACTGAGGAGTACCTGCAGTGGTTTCTCAAGGTGACGCGCACGAGGGTGAATCGCCCTTCCCAAGTGAGGACCAAATCGTATGCGCCACGCGAGGTCTATGACCAGTTCTGGGCATTGAGCATTGTAAGTCAACCTAGTGTTGTTTCAATATTTATTTGCGCACCTTCTCGACCATGCCTGAAATGATGACGGTGATTTTTCTATGCATGTTTTTTAGGTTGACCAGGGCACTGAGGTGTTCAAGCAGCTCGAGCGGTTTGACTGGTATGTCGCGCATGCGCCTGACAGTCTCAAGAGCTCCATTGAGAGGTACAAGACTGATCTTCACAACTTTAGTGTTGCGTACCGGGGTTACCAAGGGGAGCCGTCTAGTCGCTTGCCTCCTGACGCGTACGGCTCTCAGCCCTAGAGTCAGGGCCTGGGGGAGCCGTCTAGTCGCTTGCCTCCTGACGCATACGATTCTGTGCCCCAGAGTGTGGTGTGGGAGCTGTCAAGTCGCTTGCCTCCTGACGCGTCTTTGCCCCAGAGGGAATTCTGGGAGCCGTCTAGTCGCTTGCCTCCTGACACGTACGACTCTCAGCGCCAGAGTCAGGTGACCCAAGTAGGAATCCAGGCCTCGCGTCCAAGCATCCGGTCGGATAAAGGACAAGCGACAAAGCCATTGAGGCCGAACAAGCGGGATTGGATCGACCGGCACTACTTCGGGCCTGAGCCTGTCGATTCAACGGACTTTCCTCTTGGAACATTGCTAGGTCACGCGGATGTGAGAATGTTGGCACCGGAGACATATATTTCAAATTTCGTCATGAACGCTTATATAGATCTGCTCCAGATTAGAGAGCTACATTATAACCAGTGCGAAGATTTGAAGCTTAACATGCATCCCACTTACTTTGTCACATTAATGGTGACCAGCATGAGGGAGTTAACAGAATGGAGGAGGCGAGGGGCAGGCAAGGGTAAGTGGAAACCATCTGGAAACGTATTAGGCCTGTTGAACGCAGACTATCAATGTCACGCTGCTCATGCGAACCTTGTCATGATACCTTGCCATCATGAAAACCACTGGTTCCTATTAGTTCTCCATCCAGCGAACAAACATGTCAACATATACGATAGCCTAAGGGAGGACTATCCTGGGCGGTCGCTGGCACAGATGTATAGCGAGTACATCACTGCAGTGGTTAGTTTTTATCGGTTGACCTTGGCTCATAGTATATTCTTATTGTAACATAGGCTTGATGACCTTTTTAATTGTTGGATGCAGACTACTATCTTCTCGCTAGCGTGCCGAGATTATTCGGGGGAATCCATCACCAGGAATTCGACGGTAGAGCCTTGGACGGTCGTGATGATACAGGACCGACCAAAGCAATATAACAGTCACGATTGCGGGATTTACGTCCTCAAGTACATGGACTACATTGCTCGCTCGGAGGTGCTCAGATATACGTCGTGGACTAGGAAGGCTGCCTTGACGTTTAGGTATAGGATAGCCTGGGAGCTGAAAAAGAATGAAGCTAGATGCCTTCATTACCATTATCCTAACTAGCGTGACTAAGGTGCAATGAGAAAAGAACCCCTTAAACAAAATGTACATGTATTTTCGTAAGCTATGAATTTGACGATAAAGTGTGCGCGAATATGCCTTTTATAGGAAAACCAAATATATTATTTGTCTCCATTTTCGCCGAAATTCTTACGAATGGGCTAACTAGCGTGCCTGAGGTGCAATGAGCGAAAAAAAGTGACAAAAAAAATTACAAGATTTTTCGGAAGCTATGAATTGGGCCCTAAAGTGTGCCCGAATAGGCCCTTCATAGGAAAACCCAAAAAATAACGTGTCTCGTTTTTCGCCGAAATTCTTACGAATGGGCTAACTAGCGTGCCTGAGGTGCAATGAGCGAAAAAAAAGTGACAAAAAAAATTACAAGATTTTTCGGAAGCTATGAATTGGGCCCTAAAGTGTGCCCGAATAGGCCCTTCATAGGAAAACCCAAAAAATAACGTGTCTCGTTTTTCGCCGAAATTCTTACGAATGGGCTAACTAGCGGGCCTGAGGTGCAATGAGCGAAAAAAAGGTGACAAAAAAAATTACAAGATTTTTCGGAAGCTATGAATTGGGCCCTAAAGTGTGCCCGAATAGGCCCTTCATAGGAAAACCCAAAAAATAACGTGTCTCGTTTTTCGCCGAAATTCTTACGAATGGGCTAACTAGCGTGCCTGAGGTGCAATGAGCGAAAAAAAAGTGACAAAAAAAATTACAAGATTTTTCGTAAGCTATGAATTGGGCCCTAAAGTGTACCCGAATAGGCCCTTCATAGGAAAACCCAAAAAATAACGTGTCTCGTTTTTCGCCGAAATTCTTACGAATGGGCTAACTAGCGTGCCTGAGGTGCAATGAACCAAAAAATTTACAAGATTTTTCGGAAGCTATGAATTGGGCGCTAAAGTGTGCGCGAATAGGCCCTTCCAAAAATAAAATTCTCAACAAGTCATAGAATTAAATAAAAGAAGAATAAAAATTATTTGCAGTGTAATTGTTGGAAAATTTGTCTAATGTAAAATTACCAAAATAGCCTCCGATGAGCGGCAAATTACCGAAATGCCCCCGGGGGTTCATTATCACCCTAACGCCCCAAATCAGCTTCGAAACAACCTTTCAGGTGCTTTGCTTACATTTCTGGACTAAGCAGTCATTTGAAAAACAACCTTTCAGGGGTTCATTATCTCTTATTTGCACTTTGGCAAAATCTAGCTCTAGCTATTTTTTATAAATTCGTGAAAAACTGTCTAATTAAGTTTTCACCTTTAGCGACATTTAATCCCCGCGAATCGGCTTCAAATCAGCCTTTCAGGTGCTGTGCTTACATTTATGGACTGAGAAGTCCTTCGAAAAACTTGACACCGTAAAATTACCAAAATACCCCTCTCGGGGTGACAAATTACCAAAATGCCCCTGGCATCAGGAAAAATCTCAAAATTGCTTTAAAATGTTATTTTAAGCTTCCTGAGTTCATTCTTGATCTAAAAAGTATTTACTGGATTTTTCGCCCAAAAATCCCGAACCGGTGTCCGGATCGAGCGCTTAAAAGCCCGTTCGGCAAAAAAATTGCTAACGGCTTCGGAATGGCCCGAATTCCTGGGAAATGGAACTTCCCAACATCCTAGGGTTCTCAAAAAAGTTTCGCGCAAAATCGCGCTAGCTTGATATTTTAAATTACACTGCGAAGTTACAAGATTGCGCGTATCAGTTAACCCGTTTCCAGAGTTTGGAAAAATCTGAAATTTTTACTTGATACGGATCTTTTAGAAATAACCAGGGTCTCTTGTTTGCACTTTGGCAAAATCTAGCTCTAGCTATTTTTTATAAATTCGTGAAAAACTGTCTAATTAAGTTTTCACCTTTAGCGACATTTAATCCCCGCGAATCGGCTTCAAATCAGCCTTTCAGGTGCTGTGCTTACATTTATGGACTGAGAAGTCCTTCGAAAAACTTGACACCGTAAAATTACCAAAATACCCCTCTCGGGGTGACAAATTACCAAAATGCCCCTGGCATCAGGAAAAATCTCAAAATTGCTTTAAAATGTTATTTTAAGCTTCCTGAGTTCATTCTTGATCTAAAAAGTATTTTACGGATTTTTCGCCCAAAAATCCCGAACCGGTGTCCGGATCGAGCGCTTAAAAGCCCGTTCGGCAAAAAAATTGCTAACGGCTTCGGAATGGCCCGAATTCCTGGGAAATGGAACTTCCCAACATCCTAGGGTTCTCAAAAAAGTTTCGCGCGAAATCGCGTTAGCTTGATATTTTAAATTACACTGCAAAGTTACAAGGTTGCGCGTATCAGTTTACCCGTCTCCAGTATTTGGAAAAATCTGAAATTTTTACCTGATACAGATCTTTTAAAAATAACTAGGGTCTCTTTTTTGCAGTTTGGGAAAATCTAGCTCTAGATATTTTTTATAAATTCGTGAAAAACTGTCTAATTAAGTGACAAATAAATAAAGAAAGGAGGGGTGGGGGCCAAGGGGGGGGGAGGAAGGTTGACCGGAGGAGGGGTGGGGGGGGGAGGAGGGGTGGGGGCCATGAGGCCGTGATTGTTGACCGGGGGAGAAGGGGGAGAAAAAAAAAGGACAAACCCAATCGCAAGACTTTCTTGCGATTGGAATTTTTTTCAATAATTCCAATCGCAAGAAAGTCTTGCGATTGGGTTTTTCCTTTTGGGCCAATCGCATGACTGAGCAGCGATTGGGTGGGAAATTTTTTTTTTCCCACTGGTCGATGTGTATCGAACCCCTATATATATATATATATATATATATATCGAAGTTGAAAAAATGTTATCCAATCGTCGCTTACTTGCATAATTTCTTATCTCGTAATATATACTTTCCTATTTTGATTTTTTTTAATATTTTAAATTTACTTACTAGATACTTTTTTTCTCTTCCTCTTGCTTCTTCAATTTGATTTTAATTCGTTTGTCATTTGAAATTTAACCAATTATACATATGATACATTTTTCTATCTTTTCTATGTTAAAATGTTCCACTCAAAAATTTTATTTATATCATTACAATTCCATTAATTCTTAAATTTTACTAAAAATAATTATCTATATATTCTTTTTAATCTTAAACTCAATATTCTCCATCAGTTTTTCTCTCTAACTATCATAATCTCCTTCATTTTATTTCATTACAAGTTCATATGTGTAGCTTACTATCCTATTTTATTTTCAACCATTTATTATATATCTTTATTCTTTTCTTGGTGACCTTGAGTAATACAAATTTCAATAAATGGTTATTATTGTTAGTATTATCACTATAATTACTATTAGTTGGGAGAGACTATTTCTATAATTTCATATATTATTTTTCAATTTTATTTGTTGCTAAAAGCTAATAATTATTATTCAAGTTCATCTTTAACGACAAAAAATTGGTTGGAGAACTCATATAAAGAGATAAAAATAAATTTTTAATTTTTTTTATCACTATCAAGTTTGTTATTTGGGCAAATTACACTTATGTTCCTGAGGTTATGGTGTAATTACAATCAAGAACATTAAGTTTCAAAATGTAACATTTCATGACCAAAAATTCTAATTTTGTAACACTTGTGTCCATCTGTTAAGGTTCCGTCCAAAAAGTGTATTTTTTATGATGTCATGGTTACATATTTTCAAAATGGCAATACTGCCCTCTACTGCATATACTAAATAATTACACATATGTCCCTGAGTTAGGGTATAATTACATGTAATGACAATAGTTTGAATAAATTACACTAATGTCCAATATAATGGTTTAAATGTTCAAATTAGGATTTGATTTTTTTATGCAAATTACACTTATGTCCAATATAATGGTTTAAATGTTCAAATTAGGATTAGGGTTTTTTAAGGTTTGTATAAAAATCCTAATTTTCAAATTAGGTTTCCAAATTATCGCCGGCGACCAATCTTCTACCGGCGTTGCCCCCATCGCCGGCGACGTCGCCTTTCCCCCTCCATCTCTTCTTTCCCCCCACCTCACCCCCGCAGCAGCCCCTATCTCGCCCTACGCCGGCAGCTCCATCGCCCCACGCCGTCGGCAGCTCCATCGTCCCATCCCTCCCTGCCCTACCACCCCCCACCCCGTAGCCGACCCCCCACCATACTTACACACCACTGCCAACCACCATGCCAACCTCCGTGACCTAAATACCCGGCATCACCGCCGTTACCCACCACCCCGCACCACCGCCATAACCCACTCTTCTTTCTTCCCAAACCAAAACCCATCATCAATTCAAAAACCCAAGAAAAATATTATTCCCAACCTATTTTGGTCGCACCCAAAAGCCCATTGTGGTTCTATTTTGCATGACACGTCCGCACAAGTAATAGTCAACATTCAACGCTCACAACCGATCAAAGCGTGCACGCTCAAGTCACGTGCACTTCTTACTTCTTCTACGTGACTTCGTCACCAAGAAACTCATCCTTGCGCGACTGCTCATCACGCTCCGACCGTCGCACATCGCCCGTCGCCTGTCGACGCACCTTGGCGCTTGCCGAATGAGGTATGCCTCGGCCTTGGCCTCCCCCTGGGGGTCGGCCTCGGCCTTCCACCTGGGGGTCGGCCTCGGCCTTCCCCCAAGGGTTGGCATTTGGCTTCCATACTTAGCATTTTCACTTATCTTCAAGGGACCATACATCACTCTGCGACCTCGTCGCCCGGACATCGCTCCGCGACCCCGTCGCCCGGACATCGCTCCCTGACCACGTCGCCCGGACATCGCTCTGCGACCACATCGCCCGGACTTCTCTCCGCGACCCCATCTCCGGACGTCACTCCGCACCCCAGTCGCCCGGATGTCACTCCGCGACCCCAGTCGTCCGAACGTCACTCTGCCACCCCAGTCGCCCGGACGTCACTCCGCGTCCCGTGCCCCCAGGCTCTCTGTCACACTATCATGCCCCCGGCACCTTACTCACTTCACCGCGCCCATGCGCCACAATCATGTTACATGCCCCCCGGGCACCACACTCATTCACCACACCATGCACACCTTGCCTTGGTCGTGGAACATGCTTCGACCCACTCTCCGGAGTGTGCAACATCCTGCGGGGATAGGCGAATCCTCCGAGCTACTATCTCCGCCAGGGAGCTCTTCAACTCCCCTTCTGCCAGGTAGACGGCTCCTCCGGGATACTACCTTGACGCGCTTTGAGTGCTCTGGCACAAGGACTCACCCGCGGGGATAGGCGACTCCTCTGGGACACTATCTCTGCCAGGGAGCTCTTCAACTCCCCTTCCGCCAAGTAGACGGCTCCTTTGGGATGCTACCTCGGCCAGTCGGGTAGACGGCTCCTCCGGGATGCTACCTCAGCCAGTCGGATAGACGGCTCCTCCAGGATGCTACCTTGACGTGCTCTGATTGCTCCAGCACAAGGACTCACCCGCAGGGATAGACGACTCCTCCGGGACACTATCTCTACCAGGGAGCTCTTTTCAACTCCCCTTCCGCCAGGTAGACGGTTCCTCCGGGATGCTACCTCGGCCAGTCGGGTAGACGGCTCCTCTGGGATGCTACCTTGACGCGCTCTGAATGCTCCGACACAAGG
The DNA here is from genome assembly GCA_033065855.1 of Escallonia rubra. Lineage (NCBI taxonomy): Eukaryota > Viridiplantae > Streptophyta > Magnoliopsida > Escalloniales > Escalloniaceae > Escallonia > Escallonia rubra. The sequence continues at coordinate 71,909 of JAVXUO010001540.1, read as the reverse complement.
ACTCACCCGCGGGGATAGGCGACTCCTTCGAGACACTATCTCTGTCAGGGAGCTCCAAGTGCTCCGGCACGAAGACTCTTATTCTGCCAGGTAGACGGCTTCTCTGGGATGCTACCTCGGCCGACCAGGTAGACGGCTCCTCCGGGATGCTACCTCGGCCGGTGGAATAGGTGACTCTTCTGGGACACTATCTCCGCCAGGGTGCCTGCGTGACTAGCCTACGTGCTTCGGCACTGGGGGCTTGTGTCGGCACCCCTAGGGACTATGACCCCCGGGGTCACTCTGAGACGGGAGCAGGTCTTCGGAGGGCATCGCGCCTAGTTCACCTGGCAGTTGGGCGTCGGGTCTTCCCCACCGCTGGCAGGCCTATGGGACTCTACAAGGGCTTGGATTGGAGGCTAGATCAAGGGGTTCTCTGGCCACACCGACGATGTGGGAGCCAGTCTTTCCAGACAGACAGAGCGACGCTGTGCAGGGTAGGCCGGGTGAATATGCGATCCGACAGTCCGTGGAGCACCGGCACCCGTGGACCCCCTGGTGACGTGTCACTCCCGGGGAGCGCCACGTTTCGGTTAATGACATAATCGTCTCAACCTCTATAAATAGAGGTCTTGAAAATTCATTCGGGAGGACTCTCACATTTTCACTTTCTCACTCTAGAATCCTAGAGAGAGAAACACACAGGACCCTGACTCTAGATCTAAGCATCGGTATATTCATTCTACGCCATCGCCCTTGCAGCACTGCCACCTTCAGGCTCTGTCTGGGAAGCCCTTGGTCTCTGCCCTTGGTCCACCCTTGTTGTGTCCTACATCAACATACTTGGCATCTGACTCGGACTGCATTCCTTGTGGCACCTCCACGTCGACTGCGAACCCACTTTCCTTGGCATCATTTTGGCGACTCCGCTGGGGAGGTGAGGATCGCAGTGCAGTTCGTCCCTGGCCTGACGCACCCAAGCAACCGTGCCTCAGCAATGCAGGGCTACCAGGACTACCAGCCAAAGTCTTAACCCAGCCATCCAAGAGGAGCATCACCTCGAGGATCAGGAAGAGACTAGCCACAACCAAATCCAATCTTTCCCCGGGATGGATGCACCCAATGTGGCCACGATCGTCAATGCCACAATTCAACACCTTACTCCTACCATCACCGAGCTCCAGGACTCTCAATCTTTTCTCATGGCTGTTATCTTAGATATGCAAAAATCAATCCAAGTCTTGACTTCACAATCGTCGACTTCTCGAAGCCTCATAGCTCTGCACCCTGTGCCTACTACTCACCCCGTGTCATCCCAAGCTCCAGGTTTGGCCCCTCCTGCTCATATCCAACCTTCAAGGCTTGAGCTAGTTTTGGACACTGCTCAGGTCCCAGTGTTACGACCACCGCTGCCTTGGTCCTCCGGGCCCTCGGCAATAAGACTCGCGGCACCTCAGCCCCCGGCACCACGCCTTACCCTTGCTCGAAGCACTTCGGGGCTCACGAAGCAATTGAGATGGAGCCTAACCCGAACATAACCAGCCAAAACCTAAACACAAGTCAGTCCCCCTACTTACTCCAGTCGACCTTTCCTGACGACCGGCCTCAAGCAGCTGACACTACCCATATGCAAACCATGCCCCAACAAGTTGCTCCCTATCACCAACCCCTCTCTACCATCGTCAACCCCTCAATGCCTCAGGTTGCACCGTCTGGGGGCTCTGGTGCCCGGATCATCCCGACAGGGCACAAACCCTCACATGCGTTGTACGTCACCAAACATGACCTTAATGCCCTTATTCACTGTCTCAAGCAGTCATCCTTACCCCACTCCCCCTCTAAGCTGTCAGGTCATGCTCCCTACTCTGGCAGCCTCGCTACCAAGCCCTACCCTGTCAAGTACAAGCAACCATCTTTCACCTTGTTCAACGGCAAAGAGGGCAATGCCCGCGAGCACCTCACCCGTTTTGCTGGCTCCCTGGAGCACTACGGGGAGGACGACACTTTGAAGCTTCGAGAATTTCACAAGTCCCTGACTGGTCTCGCCTATTCTTGGTATCATCAGATTCTCGACAGTACTATCCATTCCTGGTCCGACATGGTACAGCTCTGCCTTGACAAGTTTCACTATGAGACAGAACGTGTGACCATAGTTGACATTACCGGGATCCGTCAGAATCCCGGGGAAGACCTCAACACCTATGTTACACGATTTCATCACAAGTGCTTGGAGTGCACTGACTTCAGCAAGGATGAAACCCTTGTACCCATTTGCATCAAGAATATGAAGGACGTCTACAGGGTCTACCTTAAAAACCTCCAGCTTCGGTGTTGGGGACATCTCAAGGAAGCTGCACGATGCACCTATGACGGGGTCGGTCCGTCAAAGACCCCAAAGCCCCAACCTAATATTGCCTTGGCCGCGACGGTGTAAGTAGCCAGTATCGACGACAACAACCGCAAGCGTCAGTCCCAAAGAAGGGACTGGCACCCTGACAAGAGAGGGCAGCCGATGCCTGCCCCCGAATACCCGTGTGACTTGAAGACTGTTAGAAATGTCCTCGAGACATGGATCGACGACAATGCCATAACCCTGCCCAATGCCGACACTGAACCTACCCCGGAAGACTTAGCCCGTCCCAACTAGTGCCCCTATCATCAAAAGGTCGGTCACGGCCTCAAGTGGTGCAGGGGCCTCAAGTTTGTCTTCGCTGACAAGATTGCGTGTGGAGAGCTCAAACTCTAAATGCGGGACATATGACCCACCCGACCAAGCCTTGGTATGCCTTAGTGCATTTTCCACACTTGTAATTTTTTCGTTCATTTTGCAAGTTTCCATGTACGTCATACCCATGTATCAAGGCATATTGTCTATCCTTCGTTATCAATGAAGTTACAATTTCCAGACTTAGAAAATTTTCGAGCTACATTGCTCTTGCACAAGTCTATCGACACCACCCTTCATACCATCACCCACCCCCTTGGGGGCTTCACCCCTTCCCAACCCCTTCAGCCTCACATTACAACAACTTGGTACGTGGTGCGTGGGGTGGCTCGAGCCGCGCTACTACAGTCGCATCATCATCCTTCATTTACTTTTCTTGACACTTAAAAAAAAATTCATTTTTTTCGCAACCGGTCATTGATGATCACCCTCAGCTGTCTCCCTCGGCACCCTTGTTTGAGCTCAACATTTAGTGGACTGCCCCCTTATCGCGCCCCTCATGACGATGTCCCTCGACATCAATGTCCTTGGTAGGTGGTGCGCTAGGTAGCTCGAACCACTTACTCCTACTCATTGTCCATTGTTCGGCGCCAACACCCGGGCGCCGACTCCGCGACCCCCGTCGCCGTCGCCTGGACACTGTCTCCGCGACCCCCGTCGCCAGCACCCGGGCACCGACTCCGTGACCCCCGTCGCTGTCGCCCAGGCGCCGTCTCTGCTACCCCCGTCGCCAACAACCGGGCCCCGACTCCGCGACCCCTATCGCCAGCGCTCGTGCGCCGTCTCCGTGACCCTTGTTGCCCATCACCCGGGTGATGTCTCCGCGACACTCATCGTCCGTCGCCCAGACGCCGTTTACGTGCCCGCGTCCCTGCGCCTTATCATCGTGCCCTTATCTCAACCCCCAAGCATTCCAAGGTTTCAGTAGGTGGTGCACAAGGTGGCTCGAGCCACCTACTCTCCACCTTCGTCATTCAGAGACGACGTCAGCTACTCTCCGGCCAACTAACATCAAAATCTTACTAAGTGTTTATGCGTGCGGTGCCCGCTCGAGTTGCCCCTCTGCGCACACCACACGCAGGGGGCTTATGTTCCCAACCTATTCTGGTCGCACCCAAAGGCCCAATGTGGTCCCATTTTGCATGACACGTCCGCACAAGCAACAGTCAACATTCAACGCTCACAACCGGTCAAAGCGTGCTCGCTCAAGTCACGTGCACTTCTTACTTCTTCTACGTGACTTCGTCACCAAGAAACTCATCCTTGCGCGACTGCTCATCACACTCTGACAATCGCACATCACCCGTCGTCTATTGGCGCACCTTGGCGCTTGCCGAAGGAAGTCGGCCTTAGCCTTCCCCTTGGGGTCGGCCTCGACCTTATCCTCCCCTTTGGGGTCGGCCTCGGCCTCCCCTTGGGGGTCGGCCTCGGCCTTCCCCTGGGGTTGGCCTTGGCCTTCCCCCAAGGGTTGGCATTTGGCTTCCATACTTAGCATTTTTACTTCTCTTCAAGGGACCACACATCACTCTGCGACCCCGTCGCCCAGACATCAATCCGCGACCACATCGCCCGGACATCGCTCTGCGACCCCATCGCCCGGACATCGCTCCGCGACCCCGTCGTCCGGACGTCACTCCGAGACCCCAATCACCCGGACGTTACTTCGCGTCCTGTGCCCCCAGGCTCTCTGTCACACTACCGTGCCCCCGGCACCTTACTCACTTCATCGCGCCCTTGCGCCACAATCATTTTACATGCCCCCCGAGCACCACACTCATTCACCACACCATGCGCACCTTGCCTTGGTCGTGGAACATTCTTCGACCCACTCTCTGGAGTGTGCAACATCCTGCGGGGATAGGCGACTCCTCCGGGACACTATCTCTGCTAGGGAGCTCTTCAACTCCTCTTCCGTCAGGTAGACGGCTCTTCCGGGATGCTACGTCGGCCAGTCAGGTAGACGGCTCCTCCGGGATGCTACCTGACGCGCTCTGAGTGCTTCGGCACAAGGACTCACCTGCGGGGATAGGCGACCCTTCCGGGACACTATCTCCGCCAGGGAGCTCTTCAACTCCCCTTCCGCCAGGTAGACGGCTCCTCTGGGATACTACCTTGGTCAGTCGGGTAAACGGCTCCTCCGGGATGCTACCTTGACGTGCTCCGATTGCTCCGGCATAAGGACCTACCCACGGGGATAGACGACTCCTTCAGGACACTATCTCTGCCAGGGAGCTCTTCAACTCCCCTTCCGTCAGGTAGATGGCTCCTCTCGAATGCTACCTCGGCTAGTCGGGTAGACGGTTCCTCTGGGATGCTACCTTAAAGCGCTCTGAATGCTCCTATATAATGACTCACCCACGGGGATATACGAATCCTTCAGGAAACTATCTCTGCCAGGGAGCTCCAAGTGCTCTGGCACGAAGACTCCCCTTCTGCTAGGTAGACGGCTTCTCCGGAATGCTACCTCGGCCGGCCAGGTAGACGGCTCCTCCGGGATGCTACCTCGGCCCTCAGAATAGGCGACTCTTCCGGGACACTATCTCCGCCAGGGTGCCTGCGTGACTGGCCTATGTGCTCCCGCACTTGGGGCTTGCGTCGGCACCCCTAGAGAATATGACCCCCGGGGTCACTCCGAGACGGGAACAGGTCTTCGGAGGGCATCGCGCCTAGTTCACCTGGCAGTTAGGCGTCGGGTCTTCCCTACCGCTGCCAGGCCTGTGGGACTCTGCAAGAGCTTGGATTGGAGGTTAGATCAAGGGGTTCTCTGGCCACACCGACGCTGTGGGAGCCAGTTTTTCCAAACAGACAGAGCGACGCTGTGCGGAGCAGGCCGGGTGAATATGCGATCCGACAGTCCGTGGAGCACCGGCACTCGTGGACCCCCTGGTGACGTGTCACTCCCAGGGAACGCCACGTGTCGGTTAATGACATCATCGTCTCAACCTCTAAAAATAGAGGTCTTGAGAATTCATTCGAGAGGACTCTCACATTTTCACTTTCTCACTTTAGAATCTTAGAGAGAGAAACATACAAGACCCTAACTCTGGATCTAAGCATCGGACTGTGACTGTCGTCGTATATTCATTCTATGTCATCGCTTTCACAGCACTGCCACCCTCAGGCTCTATCTGGGAAGCCCATGGTCTCTGCCCTTGTTCCACCCTCGTTGTGTCCTACATCAACATACTTGGCATATGACTTGGACTGCATTCCTTGTGGCACCTCCACGTCGATTGTGAACCCACTTTCCTTGGCATCAAATACCTACTGTGATTCCGAGTCATGGCATGAGAAAGAGAGAGAGGGGCGATTCGCGGTGGGTCAGAGAGGGGTCTTGCGAGAGAAAGGGATCTTACGGCGTGGTGGGGAGGGAGGGACAACGGCGGCGTGCGAGGGGAAGTGCGGGGGCGGTGTCGGCGTAGGGGGAGTGTGCGACAGTAGGGTGGGGAGAGGGGAGGGGGCGGGGTGGGGTGAGGGTGCGGGGAGATTGAATCTGAGAGTGAATTTGAGAGAGAAATGAGAGAAAACAAAAAAAAAAAGATAAAAAGAAACATGGAATTTTAATTTTAATTTTAATTTTAATTATAATTAGGGGCAATAAAGACTTTTTGCTAAAATCGTTAGGGTTTTTTGTATTCCGTCTGGTCAACGAAAATAGGTGTAATTTGTCAAAACTATTGTCTTCGCCTGTAATTATACCCTAACCTCAGGGATATAAGTGTAATTTGCCTTTTTTATTTTTATCTGGCATATAAGTAAGAGATCGGTCAATAAGTACTTTGATAGTTGTTGTCCTCGTGTGCAATGTACGGGATCCTAAACTAATATATATATATATATATATATATATATATATATATATATATATATATAGACACACACACACACTACCTGATAAAAGTGTGAACCTTGTAAATCATTTTATTTCGTTTTTACCCTTCATTAATCACTCCAGCAACAATCATATCCTGTCATAAATACTATTATTAATTACTAATTTGAAATTATCTCCGGTTTTGCCCTTCGTTAGTTATTTTAATGAGAACCCCTATCCTTAATTAGTTTTTTGTAATGCGTTTAATGAAAATTAGGCCATAAATTTAATCTAAACCTACATTTACACATTGGGAAACAAAATGTGTGGTTGCAAAAAATACATTTATGTGTGTACTATCTATAAAAGTATGAATGTTATAAATCACTTTTGGACGATTATGCCATCCGTTAATTCTTACCCTTATTTTATTAGTCCCTTTTAAATTTTGATGAAATTAAAATAACATTAGGCAGTGAATCTATTCTATACATTGGAAAAGAAAAAGTGTGATGAGAAAGAAAAATAGAACAAAGAAATTCTTTTATTATTCTCTTTTTAATTTAGTTAAAATGAAATAAATATTAGATATGGAACTGGTTAATGAGAGCTGTGTTTTTTTTTAAAGGTTAACAAACAATTAACCAATTGAAAAACTGAAAAACAAAAACAAAATAAAGAAACTGAAATACATGAAAAAATCAAGAAACAAAAAATTGTTGGAAAAACAAAAACAGAAGGAAAAAAAACGAAGAAGGGTTAAATCTGCATAAAAAACATGGCTTAAATATGGTGTCAATTTGAATTGAAAATATGTTCGGTTATTGCAGTTAAAGACCGGGTGTTTTGCATTTCTTATTGATGAAATGCAAAGCACCTGGTCTTGAAAATTACAAATCTTAACCATAACCCAATTTAACAGATTATAAAAATAAAGACGTAGATTCATTCTTTTATTTTCTCCATTTACTTTTATTTTCAGCAGTTCCATCAAACATTTCTTCAATCCAGAAGTCTACAAAGAATATTTTCAAACATTAAACTGATTACAATTACGAACATCAAATATACATTTTTTTCTAAAACAAGTCACAAAAGAAATAAGAACATAATTGAATTACCTTATTTTGATTCCAAAAAGATAATAATATCACCTCGAACATTATTCTCGACTATATCCACGTGCGACGCACGTGCTTTATATATATATATATATATATATATATATATATATATATATATATATATATATATATATATGGGAGCTGATATGTTGATAGCGCTAGCAAAATAGGAGACTTTAATAGCGCGATCTAGCCGTCCATCCTTTAGAAAGGACGGCCCAGATCTTTTTTTTTTCAAAAGTTGTCACTCGTCCGCTACATAGTGTGGCGGACAGAGCTTTTTACCAGATTGCCCCTCCTCCTTCGTCATTACACTGTGTAGCAGACGAATTTTTCCCTGACGGTGGTCAAGTCATCTACATCCCCCCTGACAGTTGTCATATCAGTCATGTCGCCCCACGACTGTTACGACAGTTATTTTGTCCTTATCCCACCGTCCGCGACACAGTGTAGCGGACAATCTTTAAATAAATACTATCCGCTATACTGTATCACGGACGGATTTTACTGTCCACTATACTATGTAGCGGACGTAACATATACACTCAAACAAACCTAACTTTGAAACTCTTATTCATTATTTCTTCTCACAAATTTTTCTAGCGGGCGTTGGCAAGCAGATTTGCGTAATTTCTTCCCAATAAATCCTTTAATCGTCTCATCAATCACGTAAGTTCACAAACCAATCCTTTATTTGTTCATAATTTAGAGTTGTTATGAGTATTGCGGCTTATGCATGGTTTTGAATATGTAATGAGCATGTACTAGTGTTTGTCAATATATATATATACATATATATATATATATATGTATATATATATATATATATGTGTGTGTGTGTGTGTGTGTGTATTGCGTATTATTTGTTCATGTGATTTCAGTTGCAAAATTCGATTCCGTGTATGTATGTATATATATATATATATATATATATATATAGTAAGGGAGCAGCCGTCTAAAACCCTTATTCTCTAGTTTTCTATAGTAAGGGAGCAGCCGTCTATATATATATATATATATATATATATATATATATATATATATATATATATATATATAGTAAGGGAGCAGCCGTCTAAAAACCCTTCTTTCTCCCTCTCTAAATCTCTCTCTCAGTCGTGGTATCAGAAAACTAGAGAATAAGGGTTTTAGACGGCTGCTCCCTTACTATATATATATATATCTAAAACCCTTACTATATATATATATATCTAAAACCCTTATTCTTTAGTTTTCTAATACCACGACTGAGAGAGAGATTTAGAGAGGGAGAAAGAAGAATGGAGGAAGAAATTCCAGCGATCGAATAACCTTTTTTTGGTAAGTTTTTAGCCTATTTTCTCTTGTTTATTTAATAATTTAAGGGATTAAGGGGGGCATGGGGAGGAAACTATGAGGTGTTTTTTTGTGGGTGAATGACATGGTTGCCGTAAGAATAGCGAGGGGGTGTGTATGTAAGTGAATAGGTTGGTGTATTTGTGTGCTCATGTGAGGATATATGTGTATAAGAGGAAAAGAAGAGACTGTTGTGACGAAAGTTGTGTATATGTGTGTGGGTATCGTGTGTGTTTTGTGTTAGACGGTGGGTGTAAAATTGTGGGTGATTGGCAGAGAGAAGAGAATGAAGATGTGATATTGCCAAAAATATGTTGCATAAGATAAGAATCTGGGAGTTTACAGTTTAGAATGGGTTCTAGGCTCATTGGACATGTTTCTTTTTTAAGCTGGACGAATGCAATGGTGAGGGCTGATGTATGAACTGCCATGAGGCAGTATATGGATGTTGTTGTGTGCTTCCCGTGCGTTTGAATATGTGTGTAAAGGGCAAGAGAAAAGGGTACTACCATAAAGCAATATACCCATGTGTATTGTGTGTGTGAACTGTGTGTTTTGTGTGTGCAATAAGTGGGTTTTGTGCATGAAAAATGAGAAGATGAAGAGAGTAACAACACTACTATTGTGCTGTTAGGTGTGCATGTGTGTTTGGAGGAAGGTGAGTAAATTATTAGTGTCTGTGCGTGTGTGTGTGTATATATATATATATATATATATATATATATATGTGTGTGTGTGTGTGTGTGTGTGTGTGTGTGTGTGTGAGAGAGAGAGAGAGAGAGAGAGAGAGAGAGTAAATTGTATGTAAGAAGGGGGAAAAAAATGAGGGGCTGCCATGAGTGGACCTGTGTGTGTGGAGTGTGAGTTTCTGGTTGTGGGCAGAGAATATGAAGGAGGAAGAAGTGGGTATGGTGTTTTGTGCAATATGTGTGTGCTTGTATGTGTGTGTGTGTAAGTGTATGCATGTGTGTAATGTGTATAAGGAGCGAGTGAATTGGGAGAGTACTGATTGTGAGTTGATTTTAGGAATAAGACTGTGCATAGAGGGAGGAAAGAAAGAAGAAAATGAACGGAAAACTGGGTATGTGCAGCTTGGTGGTCCACTGTGCTTGCACAGGTGTACCACAAGTTCGCGTTAGGTACGACACGTCCATGGGATAGTGTATAGTGATTGTTAGCACAAGAAATTTTATAGTATAATACCTTAGGCTATATTAGAATTTCTGGTAAAATTTTACAATTTTATGAGATCGTATGTATTTTTAATATTTTCTATAAGTTCAGATTTGTAAAATCTTTTGGAGTCTTTAAAACTCATGAAAAAGTTCTATAAAAATTAGAGTAATTTTTTTATGGTATAAATAAGTCCTATTTTAAGTTTGATGATTTTTAGAGTTGATTTGTTACCATTTCTGTTTCGCATTAGTTTTAGCAAAATGAAAATTTTAAAAATAGTTTTTATGCCTTTTAAATTCTGATTTTAATTTCTATAATTTTTATACATATTTTAAACTGTTATAAAAATTATGGGACTTTATTTTCTTCTAGATACAATTATGGCTATTTATGGGTTTTTCTTGCATTTAAAGAAATTATTTTAATTTGAAAATATTCAAAAAAATATATTTTTATTTCTTATGTGATATTAAGCCATAAAGAATGCTTAATGAAGATTAATATCATTTCTAGGTTATTTTTGGGCCTCGAGGAGTGTGTCAGGTCTTCTGGGTATGTTGGTCGTGTGTGGGACCCGCTTTAGATTGCGTCATTCTAGGGTTAGAAGTGAGCACCATTCAGGTAATTGATATTAGGGTTATGATGTAACAGTGTAGATTGTTTTATAATAAATGAATTGCCAATTTAGGTTAATTCAAGGATTTTGGATCGAGGCGTTGATTAGCTTTGCGTAGCTTGGATTGAGGTAAAGAATTACATTCGAACCCTACTTCATCGCTCTGATTTCAAATGTTTTATTTATATCATCTTTACGAATTCTATTGAACTCTGATTTTATAATTTTCATTAAAGGATTCTATCTAAAACCCCATTTCATCAGATTAATCGCATATGTTTAATTCTAAATTGTTATCGAATTGCATTAAACTCTGATATTTTGTTTATTTGTTATGAAAATATTTTGAATTGCTATAAAGCCCTATCTTGAGCCTTAAAGCGATCGATTAAAATTATGTTAATACTTATCTATTTTATTGATTCGATCACTGTAAAACATTTTGAATTGTACTTATTTCTTCTCAATATTGACATGAGTTAGTAAATCTGGGAAGTTATCAGGAAGTTTGTATTGCTAGCATTATAAGGATGGTCTGTTGGTTGGTTAAACTAGTACCTAAATGGACTAGTTAGTGTATATATGCATATGTAAAGTGTATCGAGCACTGCCGGGGTGACTTTGCTATAGCGTACTGCTCATGTTCAATGTTACATGTATTTGTTTTATTGTACCTGAAATGTTTGGAAATGACTATTGATTGAGGGATTGAGTTAATACTCGTCCCTATGTTTATATCTAAATGCTATGATTTTATTTGAAAAATCCTTTAAAAAAATTATCATTTGACTCTATATAAAAAATTGTCTGAATCGTTTTGTTATTTTTAATCCTTGATCGACCTTATTGGGCTCTCAAAAGCTCACTCTTGTTTAACTTCCTTTTTGCATGTGATAACCAACATTAGGTTGCCTGAGAGTGGATTAGAGCCGAGCGAGTGAATTAAATTTTTAGTATTGATCAATAACGTGGGTGAATGTTATCATTTAAAATTTTCCAGACTTAGATTTGATGTTCTTCGATAATAGTCTACTGAGTGTATGAAATGGTTTAGCTGCTCTGATAATAGTCATTCATTTGTTTGAGATTGAGGGTATTATTGTCTTGGAGTGAATGATCGAGCGAGTGTCTAACGTTCTGAAAATTTCCGAGATGTTATAGACGACGATGGCGAAAGGGTTGTAACAATTACAGTGGTGATGGTGGTTGTATTAGAGCATCATTATTAGAATGAGAGTTAATGATGCAGTGGCAGCGGTGGTGGTGGTGGAAGTGTGACATTAAAAAGAAAAAAAGCGGGCTGGCCTACTAATGGTAACACGGATAGTGGTGCCAGTGATCAAGGCGTCACTAGTGGTAGTGTTGGTAGTGATAGTGGTCACAATGGTAGTGGTGGTGGTGGTGTGGTGTCGGCAATGTTGGTGATTATATGGCAACGGAGGCAACCGCGGTAGTGTAGGGCAGTCAAGTGATGGTAAGAGTGATAGTGGTAGTGGTGGTATAAGAGTGACACTAATGGTAGTGTTGGTGACACTAGTGATGATAGTGGCAGCAACGACAATGGTGGGGCAGTCTAGTAAGGGTAATTATGATGGTGGTGGTGGTGTATCACATTAGTAATAGTTGTGGTAATCGTGGTGATGGTGGGGATGGTAGGGTGCTGGTGTACACACCCTATTTCTATATTATTGTCATTTATTTATTATTAGTGGGCTTTATAATCAAGGTTTATTTTTAATATGGGTGTAGGCCTAGTAATAAGTAATGAACTAAATTTATTAAGACAAGTTCAATTAAATCCACTCTAATTTTGTCTAGTCTAGTTTGGTTTGATCTAGTCCAATCCAGTTAGAAGATTGTAATTGCTTAGATAATTTAGAAATATCTTGTGATTAATCTCTGATGTATGCAAATCCTCTTGATCTAGATGAAATTTGGAGATTATTTTCGAAATCTAGTATATCCCATTTGTTTGACCATATATAATTATCAAATTAATGACAGGTAATGTCCCAAAATTCGATTTTTGTTTTTTTAAATATTAAGGATGAACCGGTCAGTTCTCGATAAATCGGGAGGTTAGTTGATTTTTGTTCAATTTGAAATTTCAATCAATACTAATTTTGATCTCGTACATTGCACCCGGGAATAACAATTATCAAAGTATTTATTAAGAGATCTCGTACTTGTATGCCTAATAAGAATAACAACAGTGTGAGCGACAAAAAAATAAACTTGAGTAATAATTGTTAGCTTTTAGCAATAAATGAAGATGAATAATAGTATACGAAGTTATGGAAATAGTCTCACCTAACTAATAGCCATTGTAGTGATAATACTAATAATAATAACCAGTATGTTGTGATTTGTATTACTCAAGGCCGCCAAGAAATGACTAAAAATATATAATGAATGATTGAAAATATAATGGAAGATATATATAAGCTTGTAATGAAATAAAAGGAAGCATAATATGGTAGTTAAAAAGAAAAAGTGATGGAGAATATTGGGCTTCTTTAAACAATAAAAGAAAATTTAAGATTAAAAAAAATATATAGAGAATTACTTTTGACAAAATTTAGGAATTAATTGAATTGGAAGCATATAAATAAAATTTTTGAGTGGGACATGTTGACATTAAAGAGAGAAAAATGTAAAATATGTATAATTGGTTGAACTTTAAATTGCAAAAAGGAATTCAAATCAATTGAATAAGAGAGAGGGAGAGAGCAAAAAGGAATCCAAATCATTAGTACAAAGATAAGTAAATTCAAAATGTTTTAAAAAGTCAAAATAAGAAAGTCCATATGACGAGTTAAGAGAATGTCCACATAGGGAATGACGTGACAACATTCTCTCAGTTTCGTCTTATATATATTAACTCTATTAGAGTTCTTAAACTCCAAAGTTATCTGAATCACTGTGATTTGCCTTAGACCTTTATAAAAAGCACCTTTTAGCTACAGCACGAATGAGAGGCTATTCTCTCTAGAACTTTTGTACCATTTATCTGTAGAGGTGGTCTATCATTTCTAAGGATAAATTCAGCATTTCATATAAAACTCTTAAAGTTGGTGATCTACTTATATCGTGAATTCATTCCGAGGTGGTTATAAGTTCTCTAAGCCATCGCCAAGTAGAGGTAACTTTTTAGTGCTTGCTAGTCTAGAAAAGTCTTGAATATATCCCCTTGCGATGACCCAGTCAACAAAATAAACTTTATAAAAAGAGTCTTTCGACTCCATTTACCATACTCGTGTCAAGGATCCAAGTTTAGGTCGCCTCCCGTAGGGTCTGTGTCGAACTACGATTGTTTTGATCCCGATTTGTCCAACTGGGTACGTAAGTCATTTGACCCCAATTGTCGAATTCAAACTAAATCTTAGGACTAGGTTAGATTTTATTTTATGCATATTTATGTATTATGGGTTAATAGGGAAAAATCATTAAAACAAAGTAGAGACCGTTAGGGTATAACGGATGCCTAACACCTTCCTGTTGTATAACTTAGTCTGCTATACCATCATTTTTGTTTTCAATAGATTAGGAATCTAGTTGGGCCTTTTAGAGTCTTTCAATGTCTTTTCTTATTTTCTCTTTATCTCATCCAATAAGATGGTTACTCCCAGACTCCCAGTTTTAGACCTCCGTGGGTCCTAGAACCTTTTAGGTAGTTCGCTATAGTGGCGACTCATCTGGGACCAAAATAAGAAGAATAGAATTTAAACAATTTATTGCTTTTTTGGCCCTCTTGTTTCCTTTATTTAACTATGCTAATTGTGCTTTTTTTTATGACTTACACACTCTCACAATTCCCAAACCAACCCACTCGAGGGCAACAGTTGAAAACCTCGGACTTCCAAGTTATCAAGGTGAACTTGACGGTACACTAACCTCCAAGGCCTAGTACTGAGAGCGTCCTGGTATCTTGGTATATTAATGATTGTGTACATGCACCAGTCATCACTCATCATTAGCTACATGAGTTACGGGTGAGAGGTACATAGTGTAAGTCAACCCGAAGGAGTAACCTTATACCTGGAGCTCAGAAGAAAACCGCACACCCAGACCATTTATGTGGTTTACCCTTTTAGGAAGAATACTTGCCAAGTTTAGGGCATAGCGGCTAGGTAACCGCCGTATACTATAAACCAGCTAGTTTTTTTTCTAAAGGAAGCTTACATAATGATTTGGACAATCAGATAGTTTACCAACAGTTTGACTGCACGATTAGTCAGTAAGTGATCATCTTGCAAATCCAAACCAACCAATTTATACCCCATGTTTTTACCCAAGGATGCCACATAAAAGGTTAAGTGGACAGTTAGCCAGTATCCTAACTTTTTCAAACACTTTACCAAAAACCCAAAAACAACCCACTGAATAACCGGACGGTTAGTCAGTAACCATTTTCCAAAGACTTTTTCGAAACACCCAAAAACAACCAACTGAATAATCAGACAATTAGTTGGTAACTATCTTTCTAAAAATTCTTTTCAAACATAAAAAAATATGCGACAGAGTAGCTGGTCGGTTTACCCGCAAGGATAACCCGACGGTTAGTCAGTATTCAATCTCCCTGAATAAAGTGGCTGGTTTGAGATGTGTCTTATGTGACCACATTTTTGTATATTATTCTCTATTCAGTTAAGGATAAAAAAAACTCTTGAATCAGAATTCGTTCAAGAAGCTTACAGTAACCCCAATGACCGAAGAACTCCCTCAGGTTAATGTGGTTCGCATCCTTAGCGAATTCCATAAAGATTTTCAGACCAATTTCGCAGCTCTCGCAGCTCAACACGCAAAAACTATCTCAGATATAGAATTACTCACGAAGAAAGACAGAAAGGATTAAGAGGGATAACCTAAGGTGAAAAAGAGGGAAGAAAGGAAGAAAGCTGAATTTGATTGGCAATACCAGCCAGAGGATGTTGAAGGAAAAGCCACCACCTCGGAATGGAAATAAAATTTGGTCGCCCTTGAGTCCCAGGTTACCAGGATGAGAAAGGCAGACGACCCCATGAATCTTTGTTCCCTCACCTTGAACCCCAAAGATAGGCTGTCCCCTAAGTTTCAGATACCCGACGTGAATAAATTTGATCATAGAACTGATCCTCATATTCGTGTTAAGATGTACATGCGAGCATTGGCTCCTTATGGAGTTAATAAAACCCAGTTGATTCAATTCTTTCATCATAATCTAACAGGAGCTGCCTCTTGATGGTTCCTTACCCTTGATGAGGCCTGAATATGAACATGGGAAGATATGGTACGAAAGTTTGTAAACCAGTACGAATCTAATGTAGATTTTGACATCACCTGAAGAGCTTTGGAGACCACTAAACAAGAGCCGAGAGAATCTGTGTCAACATTTATAATGAGATGAATCGGCCCTCGAAGGAAGAACAATTTAACATAGTAATGAATAATCTTTTGTCGGCGTATCACGAGTACATATTTGGGCATCATCACGCTTTTTTTAATGCTTTGATGGGATCCTTTATACAAATTGAAGACGCTATCAAGAAAGGAACTATATCTCATGAGACCAAACCCGAAAGTTATCGAGTCAGTACAAAGAACTCCATTGCTCAGCCAAAACCTGCCAATACCAACAATGTTAACAATGTCCAAAGCAAGTTGTGCATGGTAAGCCAGTAATAAAGCACGATGGAACTTTACTTCGTTGAATGCTCCCTTGCCTAAGGTGTTTAAGCAATTACTACGGAGGGTAATGATCTCCAAGTTACCCCCCTCCTCCTACACCAGCAGTTATTACCCGAAAGATATGATGGTCAGGCATTTTGTGTGTACCACCAAGGAAAAGGCCATTCCACGGAGAGATGTGTCCCTCTCAGACATGTTATCCAAGATCTTATTAACAAGGGTGAAGTATCCCCTCCATCTAAGCTAAATGTGAGAAAATAACCCTTGCCTGTTAACAGGGTTAATATGATCGATGATGTTCCATGAGTGTTAGATCCTTTGCCACTCATAACACAGTATGTTAGTACGTTGATGTTTTGCTCGTTCCCTCATAATTTTGCAATGTGGTCTCTTGGAAGGAATTGATGGAAGGAGAAGCTTATAATGTAAGTGAAGAAGAATATGACGAAGATGCAAGTTTCATCTTCAGACCTAACACTATCGTGTCACATTTGACTAGGTCTGGGCGAGCTTACAGACAACCAACCAACCATCTCAGATCATTTGTTCTTTCAAGACCCATCAGACAACGAAATGCTTTGACAATTGAAGAAACTCAAGCCAATAGTTATATTCAAAGATTGTTGTCCACCTCCTACTCCTACAGACAGGCTCTTATCAAACCCCTCAGCAAAGCCCGGTCCCTATCTAAACCCAACTTGAAGAGTTGTCTCTTGTGTTCATGGCGATTCATCATAAAAATGTTCTTACATTCTTCGAGGTCGATTTGTCAAAAGTGGGACCAAGCCAAAATGACCCGTTTCACATCACTATGCGGGCTCTCGATAAGAGGATCCCTTTAATCCTCATTAATAATGGTTCTGACTTTAGCGTTTGCCCTTTGTGTATTGCTCAAGCCTTTGGTATTAACCCTTTAGAGTTCACTCAGTCCAGCCAAGCAGTAAGAGCATATGATAAAACAAGGCATGAGGTCATTGGTATGATTAAGCTTCTCATGCCTGTTAGAATAGCTACTTTTGAAGTTGAATTCCAAGTGTTAGATATTTCCGCCGCCTTTAATCTCTTGCTTGGAAAGCCATGGTTAGAGCAATACCTTTTGTTCTGTAGCAAAATGTCAAGTTTGTACTTGACAAAGCTGTTTTCACGATTATGGGAGATTCCTAGCTACCATAAGTATGGCAAGTGGAAAATGAGGAAGCTACCATAAGTAGGGCAAGTGAAAAATAAGGAAGACAATGTTACGATCTCGTACGATTCACCAGTCCTACTTTTTAGTGGGTTAAGATTGATAGTCCAGTACAACGCTTAGAATTTGAGGAAGTCTGCCAACGTGAGGATTTTCTCGACTTTGGGCCTCAGAGCAATATCTCCGTACTCTAAATGATGCGAAAGTTTCATTATCTTCCAGTAAAAGGATTAGGCCACAACTGCCAGGGCCTTCATAGCTTCCCTATGTTGGAGAATAAGAAATATCAGTTCGATTTAGGATATAGGCCTACAAAGAATGAAAAAAAAGAGGCTCCACATTGAATGAGTGTTTTGTCAAGGAAGGCGAGAAAGGACCTTATTATGAACTCCTCGAGCCGATCTACAACATGGAGACCAAGAAGCTGATAAGTGGATTAGAGATTTTCTCTGTCCGCGAGTGGATTAAAGATAAAGAAATGCCATGATTGATGGAGCCACGTGAGAACAATGCTTCAGAATGGATGGATTTCATGGAGCCGGATGAAATGACTGCATGCTTTGACGATATGCACATCCTTGTGCTTATCTGTACGTGAGATGGACGGTCAGACTCATGACCTTGCAAGCCTGATCACCTTAGCCCAAGGCAAAAACTAGAATTGGAAGTTCGAGTATGGAACGCTAGTGATTGAGGAGATCACCAAGGACGATCCTAATGCTAAGTATAATTCTGAATCGGATTTGCTAGATGTTTTTGTTTCTCTTAAAAATATGGACATGCTTTCTTATTATGTTTTCTCGACTTTTTGATTGATAAAATAATGGTAGATTTTGATTACTCCATGGTTGCTGATCTAAGTTATGATGAATTAATCCACACGGTTAATAATGAATCATAACTAATAGACGAAAAAGAGAAAAGATATTTAAAAGAAATGATGAAAGAAGTTGAATACGGAGAGTCAAATAGTGTTAGGCCAGTGGCAGAAGAGAGTGTTGTAGTCAACATAAGCATGCCTGAAATTAAAAAGAGATCAAAATAGAGGCTAGCCTATATGAAGTAGAAAGAGAGAGAATGGCCGCACTCTTAGAAAAATTTATTTATGTCTTTGCTTGGTCATATAGCGACATGCCTGGTATTGACCTCTCGATCGTCGAGCATCACTTATCCACATTTGTGGAAGTTAGACCGGTTAAGCAGAAACACTGCGAGTTGAGGCCAAAAATGGTCTCCCAAGGTCAAAGAGGAAGTCATGGAACTCCTCCAAATAAGGTCCATAAGAGTTGTGGAATACCCTGCTTGGTTAGCCAAAATAGTACTTGTTCGTAAGCTAAGCTAATAACTCCGGATGTGTGTCTTAACTGAGCCTCTTCCAAGGATGGCTTTCCTCTTCCTCTAATTGATTTGATCATAGAAAATACCACAAAACAAGAGTTGGTTTCCTTTATGGACTATTTTACGGGTATAACCAGATAAAGTGGCTCCCAAAGACCACCATAAGACATCCCTTACTACCCCTTGGGGCACCTTTTGCTATACAGTGATGCCTTTCGGATTAAAAAACATGCAAGTATCCTACGCTTCCTCCCACCCTCTATAGACTGACCTAGTCCAGGGCTACCTACCAGAGAGCAGCTACTACCCTTTTCCATGACATGATCCATAAAGAAGTAGAGGTCTATGTAGATGACATGATCATTAAGTCCAAGAAGAGAGAAGATCATTATACAGTTTTGAGATTATCTATCGAAAGATTGAGGTGATACTACGTGAGGCTTAACCCCTAGAAGTGATTATTTTGAGTTACGGCTGGTAAACTGTTAGGATTCATGGTTAGTGAGTGTGGCATAGAAATGGATCAAGCTAAGATCAAAGCCATAATGGAGATGCCCCTGGTGAAGAATGAGAAAGAGATCCAAGGGTTTTTTAGAAGAATCAAATGCATTAGCCACTTCATATAACCAGTTGATAATGATTAGTGAACCGATTTTCAAACTACTAAGAAAAGAGTCAACCAAGAAATGGAATCTCCTCATCAAGAAGCCTTCGATAAGATCAAGAAGTACTTGCATAACCCTCAAGTCTTAACCCCTTCAATGCCCGGTAACCCTTTATTGATGTGTTTAATTGCGACCGACACAATCGCCAGAGCAACGCTAGCCCAACATCTCGAAAATTTGTTTAGAGAAAGAGCCATTTATTATGTTAGCAAGAAGTTGTCCCAAGGTGAAGTTAATTTTTCTATTTTGGAAAAGACATGGGTGTCGCTGGTATGGGTGACACAAAAGCTATGACATTACATGTTGCCTCACCCTATCAAGTTGTTGGCTAGGATGGACCCGATGAAGTACCTGCTTTTTAAACCAGTCTATCTAATCACACGGCTAAGTAGGGCCTAGTGCTTTCTGAATTTTATATGACATATGTCATCCAGAAGTCGATAAAAGGAAAAGACGTGGCAGACATGCTAGCAGACTGTCCCACGGAATATGTCAGTGAATGGGAAACAAAGTTTTCAGATGAGGACGTTTGTTCATGGAGGAAGAAATCAGATGGCAGTTGGATTTTGATAAAACTGCAAAGAACAAAGGATTTGGAGTAGGAATTCTTCTGATCTCACTGGATGGAGCACATACCTCCATAGCCATCAAACTAATATTCGACGGTACCAATAATGCCACCGAATATGAAGCATGCTTGATCAATTTGGAAATAGCCTTGAGCCTATGTGTGAGAGAGGTTACGGTATGCGGGGACTCATCCTTAATCATCCAACAAATATTCATCCAACAAATATATGGAATGTGGAAATGTGAGATGAACACCTACTAGCTTACCATGCTCATCTGAAGAAGATCGTGGACAAGTTTATGGACATAGAATTTCAATATTTTCCTCAACTTACTAATAATATTATCGATGCGTTAGCAACAAGCGAGTGAAAGAGCACGGTTTGAAAAAAAAAAGGATTTGGTTTTAAAAGAAAATACGTCTGGAAACCTCGAGGAAATTTTGAGTCTAATTGGTCGGGAACCTAAGTTTTTCTGGGTAAGCTAAAAGTGTTATTCAATGTAATTTTGTATACTTAGGGGTTAAATTTGATGCTTCAGTGTTATACATTTTATTATCCATTTTCACGAGCCAAGCCAAGTAAAGCTAGTGCTCATTTTTCCTTGGCGAGTCCGAGTTCGAGATGAATTTTGAGCTGGGTACTCGGCTCGTTTGCAGCTCTACTTGTGACATGACTGAGTAAGGAGAAGTGGTGAATGGTGCACATTGTACCATACAAACATCACGGGGCGTGATTGCCCAAGGTAGGAATGATGGTCGTGGGAAGGTGCGGCACGAGGAGTGTTGGGCAATGCACGTGGTGGGTCTTTGCATTGGTGGGTTCTTTTATTTTTTCTTTTCTGAAGAAGGGTGTTCATCACAATGATAATGAAAGGAGAGAGGTTATGGTAGAAGGGTGAGAGCTCATGTCGGGGGGGAGGGCGTTAGCCGAAGGAGGGATGGGAAGGCGTGGCCGAAGGAGGAAGAAGAGAAGGAAGAAGGGGCGAGAAAAGGAGAAGATGGAGAGAGGGGGCGGAGGTTGTAGACACCCCATTTATGTAGTCTTTTTATTTATTTATTAGTATTGGACTTTATTGATGTTGAATTTTTTTTTACTATTATGGGTGTAGGCCTAATAATATAGTGGGCGTAATGTACTTAATTAAGTCTAGTCCCAGTCCAATTCAGTCCAGTCTAATCTAATCCAATTCAATTCAATCTAGTCTAGTCCAGTTCAATCCGGTCCAGTTTGGTCAAGTCCAGTCTAGTCCAGCGTGAGTCCAGTCCATGTAGAAATTATGATTTGGTTAGATTATTTAGAAATATCTTAAGACTAATCTTTTATGCATGTGAATCTCATTGATTTATATTAAATTTAGAGATTACTCTCAAAATATGTACATCATTTATATAATCAGAGATAATTACCAAAGTAGGGACAAATAGTGTCCCAAAATTCGAGAAAAAACTAAAATATTATGGGATAAATCGGCCGGTTAGTTGACTTTTGTCCAATCTACGACTTTTATCAAAGATCTGACTTTATCTAAGATTTCAGACACAGAAATTATCTTTATGACCTTGGTTAGCCTCCGACCTCTATAAAAAGGGCCTTTTGGCTACATTTCAGATTAGGGTAGTTTTTCTAGAACTTTTGTTCCATTTCTTTCTAGAAGTGATACATCATTTCTACGGAGAACTTCAACATTTTCAAACTCTCTTTATAGTGAATGGACATTGCATTGTGGATTCATCTCAAGATGGTTCGAACTTCTCTAAGCCATCATCTTCTAGAGGTACTTTTACATTTTACATTGCTTTCTACTTTAGTCTAGAGAAGTCTAGTGTATGCCCCTTTCCGGCGACCAAAATTCGATCACCAAAACAAGCTTTTCTAAAAAGAGTTTTTCAAATCTATTTTCTTATTTTCATGTCAAAGACCAAAGTTTAGGTCGCCTCCCGTAGGGTCTGCATCGAACTAAGGTGGTTTTGATCCTAGTTTGTCCGACTAGGCACATAGGCCATTTGACCCCAGTTGTTTAATTCAAACCAAAACTATGTGTTAACGATTACTTTATGCATGGTTACATGTTATACGTTTTAAGGCAAAAAATAAATAAAAACAAGGTAGAGACTGAGGGGGATTCTGGGTGCCTAATACCGTCCTGCTATATAACCTAGTCCCCAACCTATCATTTCTGTTTTCAGTAGATTAGATTTTTTTTTTTGCATTTTAGAGTTTTTTTAGGTTTTTTCTTACTTTTCTTTTATTTTGTAAAACAAGATGGGGACTCCCAATTCCTCTTGGACCTCTGGCGGATCCAAATAGGAGTTTTTTTCGAGGCAATTCGCTACAGCAGTGACGGTGCCACTACCGGTGGGGTTGACAGTAAGAGATGAACATGAAGAGAGGGAGAAGAATGGGGCATCGCCGGTAGGAGGGGGCTGAAGTGGGGGGGGGGGGGTGACTGCACGCGGCCTTTGCGGCACAGGTTAGGGGAATCAAGTTTTGCGGGGTTTCGGTGGGGTTTGTAGAAGAGGTCGACCCATGAGGTTGGCATGGGGGGTTTGGGCTATTGGGTCGGATCCATGGGTTAATTAAATCGAATCTTTTTTTTTTTACTTTAGTGTTGTTCCTCAGGGAAGGGGGGGAGTTTTTTTTTTCTAAGTCCAGAAAAGGGTATAAAAAAGCTCGGGCAGGGTGTAGAGAGAAGAGCCTGGAATTGGTGATGTGACCGTGAGAGGTTAAGGTAAGAGGGGGAGATGTTAGGGGTGGGGGTCAACCTGAGTTGACGACAAGGGTGACTTTGGCATGATGAGGCCGGAAGGGGTGGGGGTTAGGGGGATAGTAGTTGCTATTCAAAATCTGGCATAGGGTGAGCGCTCTAGCCTTGGGGATGAGGTAGGAGAGCCCCTAAGGAAGAAAGCTATGCACTTGAGGTTGGTGCTAGTAGACTTGTGCATGAACAATCGTAGCTTGAAAAATGGTCTAAATCAGCCTTGCATTAATAACACATGTAGGTAACATGCCTTTGTACATGGGAATGAATACATTGAAACTTACATAATGAAAGAAAAATTACAAGTGTGAAAAAATGCACTAAAGTAGGCAAGGGCCTGGGCTGGTGGGGCACAGGTCTTGCATTTAGATTTTGAGCTCTATGGATGTAATCTTCCTGGCGAAGGAGAACTTGAGGCCCCTAGAGTTCTTGAGGTCGTCGGCAACAATTCGATGATAAGGGTACTAGTTGGGCTTTGCTAGTTTTGTAACATCTCAAAATTTTCAGAACGTTAGACACTCGCTTGATCACTTACACTAAGACAATAATATCTTCGTAACCCAACCAAATAATGCCACAAGCTGTCAGAGCAACTAAACCATCAATTAAATCATACTCCTGATAGGCTGTCACAAATGGAACATCAAATCTAAGTCCGAATTTTTTTAAATAATAATGTTCACCCACGCAGGGGTTCTAAAGAGCAATGCTAACTTAAATCAGTTACCCTCACTCGTCTCTAATCCAAACTCAGGCAGCCTAATATTGAATATCACATGCGGAAAGGAAGTCAAAGGAGAGTGAGCTTTTGAGAGCCTGGTAAGGTCAATCAATGATTTAAAAACAACAAAATGATTCAGAAATTTTTTCATATAGAGCCAAATGATAGTTTTTTTTAAAAGGATTTTCAAATAAAACACAGTATTTCAATATAGACGAACGATTCGAACGATTTTACATTCAAGTCAAATAGCATTTTCTTGAAGAACTTTTAAATGAAACCACATTTATTTTGATATAAACATTGGGAAGAGTATCAACTCAGTCCCTCATTTAATAGTCATTCAAAACACTTTAGGTATAATAAAACATAAATAGATAACATTGAACATGAGTTGTACACTATAGCAAAGCCACCTCGGTAGTGCTCGATACACTTTACATATGCATATGTACACTGACTAGTCCATTAAGGAACTAGTTTAACCCAACCAACAGACCATCCTTATAACGCCAACAATACGCACCATCCTTATAACTTACAGGATTACTAACTCATGTCAACATTTAGAAAAAAAATAAATACAATTGAAAATTCTTTACGATAATTGAATCAATAAACAAATGAGAATGAGAAGAGATAAGTACAACTCAAAATGTTTTACGATGATCGAATCAATAAACATACGAGAATGAAACAAGAATTTCAAACGATCGTTATAAGGCTCAAATTAGGGTTTCATGGGTAATATCCAAATGTTTTTATGGAAATTTAATAAAATCATAGTTCCACGGAATTTGCAAAACAGTTAAGATTAAACACATGAATTTAGAATGATGAGTATGGTTCGGATAGAATTCCTTACCTCGATCCAAACTATGCGAAACTAATCAACCTCGATCCAAAAATTCTTGAATTAACCTAAATTGGCAAATTCATTTATTAGAAAAATAATCTACACTACTATACTATAAACCTAATAATAACTATCCACAGCATACTCACTCTCAACAACTCAAAACGGTCTCGCACATGGCTAACCTAACTGAAATCCCTATACACTCTTTAATGTGTAACAATACTTCAAATACATATTAATTATAACAAAACACTGTTATAGCTTAAAACATTACAAAAAGTCAAAATATGAATTTTCTGAAATTTTGAATATTTTCAAATTAAAATAATTTCTTTAAATGCAATAAAAGCCCATAAATATCCATAA
Source organism: Escallonia rubra (assembly GCA_033065855.1). Lineage (NCBI taxonomy): Eukaryota > Viridiplantae > Streptophyta > Magnoliopsida > Escalloniales > Escalloniaceae > Escallonia > Escallonia rubra. The sequence goes on along the minus strand of JAVXUO010001540.1, from coordinate 47,008 downwards.
TTGTTTTAGATGAAAATAAAGTCCCAAATTTTTTATAATAGCTTTAGAATACCTATAAAAATTATAGAAATTAAAATCAGAATTTAAAAGACATCAAAACTATTTTAATTTTTTTTTTGTTTTCCTATATCCATTGCGATACAGAAATGATAGCAAATCAACTCTAAAAAAACACCAAACTTAATCTGGGACTTATTTGTACCATAAAAATATTACTTTTTTCAGAACGTTTTCATGAGTTTAGAGGCTCCAAAAGATTTTTACAAATATGAAATTACAGAAAATACTAAAAATATATACGATTTCAGAAATTTATAAAATTTTGCCAAAAATTTTGATATGGCCTAAGGTACTGTACTGTAGAATTTCACATGCTAATTATCATTGTACACTATCCAATGTGCGCAACGTACCCAACGCTAACCCGTGGTACACTTGTGCTTGCACAGGGTATTACCCACTGTTGTGACCGAATACCCACTTCGCTCTCTTCTTCTTCCCCTTGTTCACTGCACTCACAGACCTACGAGACTCACACTCACAGTTGTTACATTCATAAAACACATACACATATACATACATTACACACACCATGCATACACCCACACACCTTTCCACACATCACACACAGGCACACAAAAACCTCCCCGCACTCACACAGCCACACATTCATTCACACAAACACACATGCACACACATATCTCTCACACACACAGTTGAACAAAACACACACACATAAACACAAACATCTCACTGCTACACAGCTGTACCATCTCTCTTCTTGTTACACACTCCAACATACACCATAATTACACCCACAAAATTACATATGTAACAGCTGCACAAATTATTACATAAACACACATATACTTAAACCCATCGTACAGCAGCACGTACCCCCACCCACGGCTGTGTTTGCGGCAGCCGTGGCCATCACCTACAAATCTTCACGGCCAACACCAAACACACACAGTCAGTATCACTCAAACCCACACTAAACGCATAGCAACTCCATCCCTTCTCACGGCTACAATCCCACCAAAAACACCTCATGGCAGCTCCTAAAAACCATTGAACCAACATAATGAAAAAGGGTTATAAGACTTACCGAAAACCAACCCAATCGCCGGAGAAGATCCGAGTTTTCTTCACTATTTCTGTTTCGGTATCCAGGGGCGGAGCCAGAATTTCATCCCAGGGGGTGCTAAATATATATCAAAATTAATAATTTTTTTTATTAGTAAAATAGCAACAACAACAAAAAAAAGTGCATTTTTCGAACTAGGCTGCACTTCTTCAAACTTTGGTTTCTTTTTATAGTACTTATCCATTCTGAAAATAAAGCACATTTTATTTTCAATATCAATCCATCAATTATCAATCAAATAACCTAATTAATCAAAAATATTTTATTCTTTTACTTTTTCAGTCATGTTTCATTATTGCGTTAACCTAATTTCAACCCACCATTCAACTAAATCACACATTCGATATCTCAATCCAATTGGGTCTCATCCTCCATCAATCTCAATATCTCAATGCTAAACATTAACCATAATCAATATCTCAAGATTATCCATAATCAATGCTAAACATTAACCATAATCAATATCTCAAGATTATTCATAATCAATGCTAAACATTAACCATAATCAAAGCGCAAGATTATCCATAATCAATGCTAAACATTAACCATAATCAATGCTCAACATTATCCATAATCAATCGATTCAATTCTCAAGATTATCCATAATCAATGCTAAACATTAACCATAATCAATGCGCAAGATTATCCATAATCAATGCTAAACATTAACCATAATCAATGCTCAACATTATCCATAATCAATCGATTCAATTCTCAAGATTATCCATAATCAATGCTAAACATTAACCATAATCAATGTGCAAGATTATCCATAATCAATGCTAAACATTAACCATAATCAATGCTCAACATTAACCATAATCAATGCTCAACATTATCCATAATCAATTGATTCAATTCAATGCTAAAGATTATCCATAATCCATTCCTAATTTCAGCTATGATACTAAAAAGATAACAAACAAATTTTATAGAGATGGCAACTAGATCAAGTCAATGAAAGGTGAAATTAAAGTTTGGAAGTTGGAACATACTTGTCACCGACTCGCCGCTTGCCGCTCGCCAGAGTTCTTGGCCGTCGGTGGACTATTGGAGAGTTGGAGTGAAGACCGAAGTCGCCGTCGGCGTAGATCCTGGGTCAATGGGTCGTTGCCGACTCGCCGTCGGCGTAGATCTAGAAAACGAGATAGCCCAGATTGTGTCGTCAGTCGTGGGTTTGTCGCGGTGCCGTCGTGGGTTCGTGGCTGCCGGAGTGAGTCGCCGGCCGCGCCGTGAGAGGCTTAGTCGGTCGGTGTCTCGGTGAGAAGAGAGAGTCAGATCAGAGAGAGAGAGAGAGAGAGAGAGCCGAAGAAAGTGTGAAAATTATGAAAAAAACTATATATATATATATAATTTTTTTTCAAAATCTGAGGGGGGGCTATAGCACCCCCTTGTACAACAGTGGCTCCGCCCCTGGGCCTGCAGAAGCAATACCCATGTTGTTGATGGTGGGGTTGGTGGTGGTGGTGGTGGTGGTGGTGGAGGAGGAGGAGGAAGCTCCATTTGTGGTGGTGGTGGTGGTGGAGGAGGAGGAAGCTCCATTTGTGGTGGTTGCGGCCGCTTGAATTCTCTCCACCAACCTTGGCATCCATAGGTAGCGCATGGTGTCCTTGAATTGCTTGTTGTTCACGTCGCATTTAAGTTGCTTAGCATGTTTCTGGACACGCGTTCTCCAGTAATTCTTGATTTCGTTGTCTGTTCTTCCGGGAAAGTGTTGAGCGATCTTCGACCACCTGCAATTACGTTCATCGATGAGTTCTCTAACGCGTCCTCTAAAATCTTTGCGGTGTAGCAACGACTTGTATATTTATACATGCATTGAAACCAAGGAATCAAGTAAAAAAAAAAGCGAAAATGGACTAGGAAATGAACATACCGGTTGCCCCAACGAGAATGAAGCTCAAGAATCAAGAGTTGTTCTTCAAGAGTGATATTTCCACGTCGAACATCGGGGCGTAAATAGTTTAGCCATCTCAATCTGCAGCTCTTCCCAGTTCTCTTCAGACCTGGTATTGCACATGAATTTTGGTTCATAAAATGTGGAGAAAAATTTGGTAAAGTGCTTTATGATGGCAAGTTTCTTATGAGAACTCAATATATATGGAATGAGTGGATCATCTCTCTTTAACTTTTTGGTGTACGTCTTATGCTTTTCCATTTACACTAAAGTCTATGCCTAGCTAAAGATGCATCATATCTGATCATCACCAGCTTTCAATTTCATGGAAAATGAAGCTTTGATTCAGCTTATCTTTTCATGCCCTTTTGGACAATTCATCAGAGACAAACCCATTTCAATCAACAAACCGTTTAAGAAAAAGTACAAATTTTCGTTACCATGCTGCTTAAAACTTAAATAATTCAAGTGGATATATTGTACGAACGAAGAAGATACTGCAACAATAGCGTACAAATTTGACGATGCACGTAGTACAACTATGCACGTCTGTATTGTATCTTGACAACATTCTTTCAAGTCGTGTATGATCTTTCATACCTGCGCAACGAGCGAGAGAGTTCTAGCGACCTTCCCCGTGGTGGGTGATGTAATTGATGAGCGCAAAGTCTTCCTCCACGGTCCACGGGCCTCTTCTCAGCTCCTCCAACTCCTCCTGATCCTCACTTTGCAACTGCACGGCCGCAGAGCCGTGGTGGTGACCATTTCTCATACTGTTACCTCTCACATGATCCATTTCCATATGTGGAGAGGCTGATTGATTGACACAAAAAGGGTCCTTCTTGATTGATTGACACAAGGGTTCTGTTGGGGGGGAGATAGAGAGAGAGAGATGGACTTAGACAAGAGGATAGGGAAGAGGAGGCTTTATATAGAGATGGGCTTTTGGAAAAAAAGTGGCATGTGGGAGAATTTGCAAGTAGAACAAAGAGTCGCAATGGGAATAACTTGGGATTTCTGTCAATAGTTAATTAGCTTACTTTAAAGCTTGTTGGCTATAATGGTGAGCAAGCGGCTTTGAAGTTTGACACTTTGACTTCAATTGGCCTATTTGGCTATTTTCCTCCTCCTTCTCTCTGTGTGTTTGCCAGTGAGATGAGAGGATTAAAACTGCAGTCCTGTCGGTATCACACATTTTCTCTCTCAGCCGTTTTTCAGAAGAAATTTTTTTTTGGATGAACAATTAGGGTCGGCTGCCTCTCAAAAGTATGTGTGTGTGTATATATATGTATATAAACCATAATTGGACATTTACCAAAACACCCCCTACACTTCCGTTAGTTATAAAAATTTACCTGAAGCTTTCTATTATTACAAACAGGTCCAAAATATTTATTTATTATAATTTATGTGCTAGAAAAAATTTAATGGGTTTATTACGCTACCCCGCTTCACTAATCGTCGCTAAGAGTTGCTACATAAAATAATGCTAACTTTAAGAAAATTCGTCGCAAAAAACTCTTAAAAATATCGTTTACGCTAATTGTCACTAATACCTCAATCAATATCACTTATATTTGCCATCTTTAATTTATAACTTATGGTTTCCAAAATTTTGTTGCTAAAGGTTACCGATAAAATTTCGCTCATGAAAATCTACGCTAAATCTTTCGTATGGAAGTCACGCTTTAAAATAAATTAAGTGGCTAGGTAATAACAAGGTTTGGGGTGCTACAAGTTCATTTGGCGTAGGCTTATCATTGATAGGGAGAAGGATTATGGATCGTTAATCCAAGCCTTGAAGAAGCTCCATCACTGTGTTCAAGTCTCATGGGTACTCTGGGGCAGGCTTCAGCTATCTTTTATTGTCAGGGCATCCATCCCGTCCTTAGTACTGACGCTTTCAATTTTTGTCGTCGCTAAAAAGCTTTTACAGCCGCAGTCAGAGCATTTTGAACTTGGGGGTTTGGGGTCCTTGACGGACGGACCGAGTTATAAGTGCGTCGTGCAGCTTCCTTGAGATGGCTCCAAGACCTAAGCTGGAGATTTTCAAGGCATACCTTGTAGGTGTTTCTCATGTTCTTGATACAGATGGCTACAAGAGTCTAGTCCTTAATGAAATGAGTGCACCCTAAGCACTTGAGATGAAATAATTTGACATAGGCGTTGAGGTCCTCCATGGGATTCTGGAAAATACCCGCAATGTCAACGATGGTCACACACTTCACTTTATAGTAAAACCTGTCAAGGTCGTTTAAAGACTTGTGAAATTCTCGAAGCTTCAAAGTTTCCTCCTCCCTGTAATGCTTCAAGGAGCTAGCAAAATGTCTAAGGTGCTCGCTGGCATTGTCCTCTTTATTGTTGGACAAAGTGAAGGCTGTCTGCTTACACTTCACAAATAAGGCTTGGTGGCAAGGTTGGCAGAGTAGGGAGCACAGTCAGATAGCCTAAATGAAGAGTGATGTAAGATGATTCCTTGAGACACCGGAGGATGGCCTCGAGATCATGCTTGGGGACATAAGGAGTATATAAGAGTTTGTGCCCGGTCGGGATGATCCTTGCTACTGAGTCCTTGAAAGGGCGACCTGGGGCATTGGGGAGATGATATTGGTAGAGAAGATCTAATGGTGGAAGCATCTCTTTGGTGTGTGGCTTGCATAGGAGTAGCGCTAACGACACGAGGCAATCAGTCATGAAGTGCTAATTGGAGGAAGTCAGGGGCATAAATAGTATGCAGCTGTCGGTTGGAAATGTTGGGGTTGGGTTCCATCTCAATTGAGTCGTGCATCTCCAAAATACTCCAAGCAAGGGTAAGGGGGGTGCCGCTAGCAGACCAAGGTAGCGATGATCGCTACACTAGAACCTATAGGCCCTCAAGGCTGATCTGTGCAACATGGGCCAACCCTAGGGCTTTGGATGGCACGAGAGGAGTAGTGTGAGCACGGTAGGCGGATTTGAGGCCTTAAGATTTTGGATTATTTTTTGCATCTCCAAGATCATGGCCACAAGAGACGATTGGGAGTCTTGGGGCCATTGATGATGGGTGCGAGGTGTTGGACTGCAACATTTAATGGTGACAACATTGGTGCTTCCATCTCGGAAAGCCTGAAGTCGGACAGACTAATCTCTTCTTGGTCCTTGAAGTAATACTCCTCTTGGATGGATGGGTTGAGGCTATGGCTATGGTTGGTAGTTCTGCATTGCTGAAGCATGGTGGTTTAGGTGTGTCAGACAAGGGACATACTGCACTACGATGCTCACCTCCTCATTGATTCTTCAAAATGACACCAAGAAAGTGGTTTGCAGTAGACATAGAGGTGTCACAAAGAATTCTTTCCGAGTCAAAAGCCCGGTGTGCTGATGTGGTATAGAGCAAGGATGGAAAAAGGCCAGAGACCAAGGCTTCCCATTTAGAGCCTGAAGAGTTGCAGTGCTTCAAGGACGAAGTCGCGAGGTGAATACACGACGACAGTCACAGTTTAATGCTTAGGTCTAGAGTCAAGGTCCAAAGTCAAGGTCTTGTGTGTTTCTCTCTCTAGAATTTTTAAGCTTTTAGATTCTAGAGTGAGAAAGTGAAATGTGAAATGAGTCCCAATCTTCAAAATCAAATCCAAAGTCCACTATTTGTAGGTAAAGATACGCATGTGTCATCACGTGACATGTAGAATCCTAATGAGTGACACCGCACCGAGGGGCCATTCATACCGGTGCTCTACAGTTTGTCGAATCGCATATTTACTTGGCCTACCTCGCACAACTTTGCTCTATCTGTCTGGAAAGACATGCTCGCATAACAAGAGTGTGGCTAGAGAACCCCTTAATCTAGCCACCAGCCTAAAGCCATTGCTGAGTAACACAAGGGCACTGTGAGATGTAGATGACCTAGCAACAGTACGGAAGGCCCAAAGCCCAACTGCCTAGCCGACTAGTCACGATGCCCTCCAAAGACCTGCTCCCATCTTGGAGTGGCCCAGAGGTTATAGTCCATAGGGATGCCAATGAAAAGCCCCAGTGCCAGAGCGTGTAGAGTAATCAAGCAGATACCTTGGTGGAGATACCTGAGGATTCGCCTAGCTTGTGGCAGAGTCTGTGCACCGAAATACTCGGCGCGCGCCAAGGTACTATCCTAGAGGATTTGCCTACCTGACGGGTCAAGGCAGTGTCCCAAAAAAGGTGCCTACATGACATGCCGAGATAGTGTCTAGGAGGAGTCTCCTACCCAACGGGTCGAGTTATTGTCCCAGAAGAGTCGCCTACTAGAAGGGAGGGGAGTCCTCATGCTGAAGCACTTGGAGCTCCCTAGTGGAGATACTATCCCAGGGGAATTGTCTATCCCACGATGAGTCCTTGTGCTGAAGCACTTGGAGCATGCCAAGGTAGTGCCTTGGAGGAGTTATCTACCGAGGGGCCGAGGTAGTGTCCCAGAGGAGTTGCCTACCTGGAGGGAGAGGAATCCTCATGCTAGAGCACTTGGAGATCCTTGGTGGAGATAGTGTCGCGGAGAAGTTAGCTACCCTTGCGAAGAATCCTTGTCCGGAGTACTTGGAGCATGCTAAGGCAGTGTCCTAGAGGACTTGCCTACCCGACGAGCCGAGGTAGTGTCCACGAGGAGTCACCTCCTTGGTGGGAGGGGAATCCTCGTGCCGATGCACTCGGAGCTCCCTGAAGTAGTGTCCTAGAAAAGTTGCCTACCTTAAAGAACGATGCACACTCCAAAGAGTGTATCGAAGCAAATGACATGACCAAGGCAAGGTGCACATGGTGTGGTGAAAGCATTGACGAACACTGGGGCATGGAAATAGAACAGAGTGTCGACTGGCGCGACTATATAAGCTATACGGAGCATGGGCGCAGTGGCATTCGTGGGATTCTGGGGGCACACTCAATGGAGACGACGTGGGGGAGCACACGATACAATGACAACGTATGGGCGCAGCCGAGGGGATGAGTGTCGGGGAAACATATAGAATGAGGTGACACTGGGGCGCGAAAATGGTGCACGGGTGCATTGATGGGTATTGTGGAGATGAGCATCATACCAGGGGCACGTGACAAAAAGACGGTGCTCTGGCACGGTCAGGCATTGCAGCGATCGAGCCAGCAACAGGTGTTATGGAGATAAGCATGGTGTTAGGGGCACATGACGCAGCGACGAGTGTTGTGAAGCTCGGGTGTGGGGACAGACGTCATGGAGCAAGGAGGTCCCAGGAAAAGGAGAGGCCCACAATGATGAGCCCATCCCTGAGGGCAAAGTGCCCCCACGAAACCCCTAAGGGGGAAACTTAGCCAACCTCTCCAAGGGGAAGACACAGCCATTGGCTGACCGCTTGGGGGGAAAGCCATTGGCAGACCCCTTTGGGGGAAGGCACACCGTGGGTTCCAACACTTAATAATTTTTTGTGCCAGAGGCATGACACGTGACGTACATTTCAACACTCAAAATGTTTTGTGCCAGAAGTCTGACACCTGACTCAAGCATACGCCTTGTGTGGGTTAACCGGTTTGGTAGCATTGAACTTTGACCGTAGAATACTCGTTGAAGTATTATGAAAACGAGTCCTAAGATCGGTCAAAAGTGTGTAGCCAAGATAGGCTAGCAACAAAAGCTAAAAATCAAAGAGATTAACTTTAGAAAATAAACAATCCCTTTAAACTTTCATGGGCCGCAGAAAGACCACAAAATTAGGGGTGTGTGGTCTTGTCAACAATTAAGAAGCCAAATGCCATTATTGGGATATCGATGACAATGAGGGGAGGGCCTGGGGAAGGAGGGAGGGAGAGGGAGAGAGAGAGAGAGAGGCAAATTGCTCTTGTACACATTTTACGAAAATGTGTACACATTTTACGAAAATGAAGTTACTTACCAATAAAACCTAAGTAATGTGTAAACAACTATAACATCTATTGGAACTTTTTGAATTTTTTGAATTTTACAATTGCATCTTTTTATTTGAAAATTATCTTACCATTTATTTGTTTTAAATTTATTCAAACATCTAACTCATTCAACCGACCAATGCGCGATTCTGTTATGATATCCATGAGTAACAGAAAAGTCAACCAGGTCCAAAAATTTAGATTCTCCCTTTTCTATGTTTGCCCGTTGTAGTGGGAAAACGATGAAAGCCTAGTCCACCCTTATCACGAATGGATCACCAACATAATCAAGAATTTTATGACTATAGCGAGTTGTCTTGTGAGTGGTCAACACTCAACTATTCAATCGTCGATATCGTTTTGAAAACTTTTATGAGCACTTGCCCAAGGATGGGGCTGCAAATGAATTCTTGTGCATCAAGAATTTTACTTAACAAGCCGAACTTGATCCCGAACATATAGCTCGTTTATAAATGAGCTGAGCATGAACACCACCTAGAGTTCGTAGATAGGATTGTTAACTTGTGTAACACTTGACAAAAGTGCTGTCGGTTAAGATCAAGTCAACCGAGTTAATCATGACCATGAGCCTGAATATGAGCTTGAACACGAGCTCAAACTCGTAAGCTCGAGTCACTTAACTAAACAAGCCGAAATGAGCCGAGCCGATTACCATTCTCATTACACTTGACAAACACAAAGTAAATCAATATTTTTGAGCTTTATACCAGAGCCCAAACTTGAGCTGAGTTTAACTAGCTCGGATATGCACAAGTTAATCGAGGCTTCTCGGCTCATTTCAGCCCGGAGCCAAGGAAAATCCTGATTCTTGAGCCCTTGTGACTTCAGATCTAAACAATTGCTCTACTGATGACTCCAGATTGATCAAATGCCACAAGACACAGTAGTAAATGCAGGGAAAAGGAAACAAGGGTGAAGCAACACAGGCTTTTGCCAAATTTACTCCCTTTTATCACAAAAAGAAACATAGTGACACATTTTTATTCTTTAAAGGCAATAAGGTCTTTTCTTAAAAAAGGTGTCAACTTAACCGCACCCAAAGCAAAGAGAATACACTGAACGAGGCTATATTTCAAGAAGAGAGAGTTAAATGATATTAGGTGGAGAAAATGCCAACATAAACGTACACGCAACGGTGAAGTCAAGAGTGTCAGGATCACCTAGATCCTATTCAAGCTTGTTATTGCTCATTTGTAATTAAACAAACAGAAATGTTACATTTTCACAAACAGGCAATTGTAACGTAGAGGGTTATAAAAATGGCAATGCATCAGTGGTCAAGTATAGCACGTCCTAGATTAGTGGCAAGAGCCAGCCTGACCGAGCTCAAGGCCTGCAGTGGCAAATCTGCTTCAATGAAGTCTGGACGCAGCCTTACCATTGACAACTCTTGCAGTTTATTCAGCAACAGGTTAGTCTGAGGGACATTCAGCAGAGGACACTCCTGCCAGTTGAACAGTTTCAACTGAACGGAACACAAGAAAATGTTAACAGCAACGGACAACTTAAAAAATGCACCTTTGCGCGAAAGTATTTATTAAAACAAAGTCATGCAGTAGAGATCAATTTCATGGGTAGTTGTAATAAGAAAATATGTTAGCACTGAACAACTTAGAAAACACGTCTCCATGACATTAATAAAAAGTAATGCAACAGAGATTGATATGCATAAAAGAATGCTAACTTAACCCCCTTTACATGCCTTTCCACCCCCTTTTTGTTGCTAAAAACATACTTTAGCAAAAAGTGTTAAACCTTTAGCGACAAACAAGGGGATGTATTAGCATATTAAAGGGTCAACCCCCCCCCCCACAACCAAAAAACTAAAAGTAGATAAACACAACACCCACACAAACACGATACATTCACGAAAGCTTCCCAAAACTTGACATCTAATGCACAAGCAATTTTGGGACTTCAAGACTCAGAAAAGCTCTTCCTTTTCCTTTCCAATTAGATACCCCTGAAACAATATGTAGTAACAAAAGAGCTCACCGAGTCATATAGCAGAGGCAGCCAAAAACGATGAGGTGTTGAAGGGTTTTTCATAAGCTGCAGAAGCATAAACGGGGTCACAAACGAATCGATCAGTGTATACATGCCAAAATGAACTTTTCTCAAGTACGAACAGAAGGGATCATGATCCTCTTCCAAAGATCTTTTCTTTCTTCCATAGTACAAAAAAGCATGACCAAATTCCAAATTTCTTCGTATCTCTTATGACGGAGAAAAACTTTCGAGTCCTATCCTTTCGCCAGTGAAAACTCAACGATATAAACCAGAATCAGTCCAAAAGTTCAGAAAGATGGTTCAATTGGTTTTAAAGCTTATATCTTTATGTAAATTAAAAATGCTATCAAAACAAAAATATAGAGTATATCTACTGAACAACAAATAGTCTGAAGTGGGTGAAACTCATCATAACAAAGTACCCAGTAAAAAACAAAGGAAAATAAAACCTGCTCCACCTGCTTTTTTCAACGTCTTTACATTATCATATACTCTCTTCGTCCACAAAACTGTCCTCTCTACTTTGGGATGTCCACAAATAATTGTCCACTTTAAAGTCCAACCATATATATCATCATTTTTCCGATCTATACCCTTAGTTTTAGCCAATAAATACGGTCAGCTAAACCAAAAAATTGTACCAGACCCCATTAATAAGGGCATACATGGAAATGAACACTATTAAACGAGGTACAATTTCAGTCTGTGCATAGTCAAAAGGAGAATTCCCTGTGGACGGAGGGAGTAGCTTTTATTTGAATGCTGCACACCTACGGACAGCGATCTCTTAAAACTTGTGTAATATGGTTATAGGCAATAGAAAAGACCATTAACACAACCACAAGTTGGGTCCAACGACCTATAGGTTCATTACTGTTGTCAGAGTCCAGGGTCATACTAGCTTCAAAAGGTAGCAAGGTTAAACTACTCGGTCCATTTCTGATCCAGTTTAGCCAGTTCAGGCAAGCTCGTCAAATTCTGATGGCACAAGCAACTCCAACAATAGAATCAAAAGGAATTGGACAATCCAGTCCATTAGTACTACAACTAGAACAGTCATGGATAAACCTTACCGATATAAGGGCTTCAGCAGCTCTTTGAGCAGCATCAGTAGCTGTTCCATCATGAACCTGCTGGAGGGATCTCTTAAAATCCCTATACCTATGCAGCACCAGAAGTATAAGAATGGGATTAAACCGGAACTGGAAAAAAGAAGGTGAAATGCATCTTCTAATAAGAAGAAAAAAAGGTCTTCCCATGAACCAAAGGAAACAGCAGAGATAAATGGTAACATACTTGTGCAGAAACTCAAGACCGCCAGCAATCCTAGAGTCAGAGCCCAACAATTCAATTAATCCTTCCCATTGCTGGAGGAAGAGGGAACAAGTGAGTACAAATTATAGATGATATTTAATGTGCAACAGTCAGGCTGTTTAAATTTTGTGATAGTGAAGATGTCCGACTGCATGCATATGAACTGTATTAAATAATCGTATCATCAGATTGGGAATGTCAATTTCCACCATGTTATGTTTTTCCAGACACTTATTTGTTGCTAAAAGATTAATATTTTATCCTTAATGCACTTTTAGCCACAAAATAAGGGTGTGGAACAGCATATAGGGTGTGGAAATAGACGCTCCCCGTAAGATTTACCTTGAAACTTTCATCAGAAACTGACTTCCCAACAAAATCAAATAAATGCTGAGCAATTCTGTTTAAACGAAATTCATCCCGAGCTTGCTGAAGCCAGAAGACTCCAGATCCTTTCTTACCATGCTTCCAGTGATGTACTCCAGCCATCTGTTCAACGAAATTTTAATATAACTTATGACAAACGAGTATCCAACTAAGAAACATTTGCTTGAATGCGTATAGTACGTGCATTTCTCACAAGCATGATATTTTTTAAATGACTCGTATGATACCTTCATAATGTTTGAACTAACTCTTTCAAGCTCATATAGACGGCAAATCTCTAAGTTCTGATTAAAGACACAGTGCAACTGGTCAGTAAATCAGAACCACATGGTCAACATAGACACCATCGGCTCAAGAGGAAAATGCACCGAAACGACAAAAAGGTACACGCAGATAGAGATCATTCACCTTAAGCAGTACTTGATTGTGATGCACAGGTTGCTTGGACAACAAAATCTCCAACAAGCCCATCCCTTGCTTTATACATGATGTCAAATATATCGGAGCAATCTGCAGCAAAGCAAGTAATAATAACGTTTAACATAAGAAGATAAGATAATCAAAGGGAAAAAAGAACAACAAGATAGTGCAAGGACAAAGTTATGAATGGTTACAGAAGAACAAAGCAACACACAATTAGTGTTATACGCTAGTTCCTAACAATCTACGATAGGAGGGGTTCCCCTAGTCCAACAAGTCCGAAAAGTGATGGTGTACGACATGTGTCTGACACACAGAAGATAACTCAAAAGTTCATGCTTCTTATGAAAGGCCTATGAAGAAATTCTTGGCTCGCTACAAGCATACTTTGTTGAAGTTAGCTCAGACTGTGTCTGAATAATTCACTATGGCCGTATCCACATGCTGGGCAGTGACACTTTACAGACACTTGGGGACATGATGTCTGAATCCTCCTTGACGGATTCAAAATTTACACGTTCGACAATTCGTGCACACTCCTAAAGGTTATCTTGGTTTTGTGGCTGATGCTTCTTCGACACTAGCCAACCTGCAACCAGTAAAACCTGGTGAACCGAGACATATCTTTTGGCGGAAAAAAGTTACAATCTTAGAGATCAGAATGAAATTTGATCGTACCTCAACAGACAAAGACTGCACATCTTTGTCCTTAATCCTATCAGTCTATAGGTGGTATTGATCATCAGAAAGTGTAAAAAAAAGTTCCATACTACTAATTAATTGACTCTTAATATAACATTCGGTTTCCATGTATCGGTGTCCTCCTTTCTCAAAATTACCCGGGTCAGCTGGTATATGTTATCCTTCATAGACAATTGCACCAACTGGGTGAATATGGATGAGTTTGGAATGCGCACAAGCTGTAGAGAACTGAATAATATGATATATCAATACCATTTGAATAGGGGTTAAATTAACTACAAACCTGCCAAGTTAGTGCATGAGAAGATAGAAATTGAGCATAGACAAGTCGATGAAGCTCTTCAATGCTGATTCCTCCCAGATTATCACGCTCCTCATGTAAAACAATATCTGCTTGAGTGCTCCCAGCAGTCAACAGTTCTACAGCATGGGCAATCATCCTATCCCAGAGACAACAATAGATTCATAAAAGGATGTCAACAAAGATATTACTTTTTCGGCAGAAGGTGGTTGTTCAAACTTAGCAGCTATTACCCCTCTACCATTAAATTACATAAAAATTGCACCTCTAAGTGCGACGGTTATTTTTTCCAGAAAGAATGGTCTCATCTACTCTCGACCCTATCAATTGAATAGATGGCAGCAACATAACTATACCAGAACGGGTGATGGGTCGTTTAACCATGCCTAAACCCATCAACATTAAATAAGCTAAAAGAGCATCTCACCAAGGACCAAATGACTTTGAGCACTCTGCTAACACAACCTGAACCAGAAAGACAAAAGAAATCTTCAAGCTAAATAAAGGGCCAGCTAGTGAAAAATCATTAGTAACCTCAATTAACATTCCACACCTCTGTATTTTCTCCAAGAATTCCAGTAAAAAGTTTCATCAACTTATGGGGACGGGAGACTGGTTTTACTTGCAAGCATTTCTGAGCTAGGGTATACATGCTTTCCAAACCCTGTATCAAAATAAGATAGCAGAAGCCTAGTATATCAACAGAGCAGTTGCATCTGACAAATAACTTTAGCTCAACATGGCAAAGATGACGGGAGAAAAATAGGCACTAACCGCAGTGAAAGGCCTGATGTATATAAAGTGAGCAATATACAACTCTAACCAATGGCAGGTCGAAGCAGAAAGCGTACTAGCATTGCCCAACATGATTTGTAGGATGCTTTTCAAGCCCTCCATAGTCTGATGATGACCACATTGGAGCCAGAATGCACTGCAGTCCAGTTTGGTTATTTGTGCCCGCCATTTCTCCAATGCCTTGTTGAAAAAAGTGCACCCAGATTAACCGCAGAGGAATTTGAGAAAATTAACATTTACCACAGAGGCACAGACCCAAAGTTACCTTTATAAAATCAGGCTTGCTTTTAAAGCATTCGCCCAGATTTCCTGCTGCTGATTTAGAGCGCATGCGCGGCATTTTAGAGATGAGAACAGCAACAGCCTCTACCAGTCCATTCTCTGTCTGACCCGTGACCAGTTGGGGAAACACATATTAAGATCCAATAGATATGTCAGTTCTAACAAAATTACTCAAATTACGGGTAATGTTAAAGCAATTAATTTGCACCAAGTCAAAAGATTAGCAATAAACTGAACCAGTCAACAATGGTACAAGAACAAAGATAAAGCCTATTAACCTAGGGTATAGGCCAAGGTGTCATGTCAGACACTTGACACCACGAAACCTCTCGGACACCTCCAAACAGGTGTTGAACACTTCTGTAAGGTGTTCAAATATTGCTTATTTACTTTATCCTTCTCGAACATGTAAAGGACGCTTCTGGATGAGGTGTTGGGCACCTTTGAGAAAGGAAAGGTGTCGGACACCTCCGAGAAAGGTGTTCTACACAAATGGGACAACATTCTTTCTTATTTAGATGGTCATTCTGGAAGATGTTAGGATACTTTCTTTTTTCTGCTGCTTCTTCCATTGGGTGCTTCTTCCCCTTTATTGAATCATAGTTCAGCAATTGTGATGTATATCTTTTTGTCGCATTAAACTTATCAAATTGGTATTGCATATACATATAGAAACACGTGTGAGTGTGCGCGAATACATCCATACAGAAATACAGCCTTCATACATACACACATGTATGTGTTCACACACACACACGTATTTGTATATGTATATATGTACATAGTATGGCGCTGTGTTTCCGTATTCAAAATTTGATTTTTTTGGAAATTGGAAGTGTTGGTGTTCCGTCGTGTCAGTGTCGGACAGTGTCCATGCTACTTAGTCATCTACAAGCTATTGCCCTACTTTCTATTTCGGATGTCTACTAGATATTGTCCACAATAAACGGTTGAGCTCTTATAAAGTCTAACCTTTGCATAAATCAATATATACTCCCAACTGTAAGAAAATATTTCACCACAACCATTAATATGGGGTCTAGCTGGAGATGAACAGTAGGAACTGTTACTAATTACTGTCAAGTAGCTCTGTGCAAAGTCAAAGAGGACAACTTTTCGTAGATGGAGGGAGTATCTGAATCAGATGCATCATACAAACCGTATCAAGTTTGAGCATATCCACGAAACATAATGTACTCTTCAAATAAGCCTATTCCCAAACTAATTAGGGTCATTGCCCCGCTTTCCTATGCTTATGCCAATACTGGGCTACACGAATCCTTTTCTTCCTTTCTTCCCAATTTAACCACAAGTTCACTATTCCTCCCCAGGTTACTCTTGGTCTACGCGCAAATTCTTATTGGGTAGGCATTAGGCAACCCATATCATCACTTGCTGTCCTTCTGCGGGGATTTCCGAAGACTTGATGCTCTACGTAGTTTTGACGATGTGATTAACAGAGATTTAGATCCCCGAATTCAAAGTAGCGAAATGAAAATAGAACTGTTGATCCCTCATGTATGTTTGTAGATATGCTCAGGCAAGATCAGGCTCAAATGGAATTGTTACTTTCCAAAAATGCTTGCCTCTCGAAAGAAGTCCGAGCTGGGTTCCTCATTCCGTATCTGTTCCAGGAAATGAGTGAACGGTGTTCTCTTTGTTTAGGAGCTCATTCTTCACCCAGTGTCGGTCACTGGATGTAATACAGGAGAAAGACAACCCCATCAACAAGGTAACTGCACTATTTTTACCAACCAACAGGCTTGTTAGCTCTTAGACTCATGGTAGATAGTTCAACTTAATAAAAATAAACCTTTGGAATGTCTACTTCCACACCTTAACATGCTCGTCCATACATCATTTGCTGCTAAAAATTTTAATAGTTTGTCTCCAATGCACTTTTTAGAAACAAATGATAGTATGCACAAGCATCATACGGCGTGGAAGTAAATGTTCCCCTGAATTAAAGAACATTCTCAGTACCATAATTATAATGAATAGTGAGAAGGACTTGGAGCCATAAGTGCACATTTCAACACAACATGACACTCTTGTGTCAGATTCGCTATAAATTGTATCTGACTTCAGGTTCCTCGTGTGGGAAAAAAGATCAGGAGGATAAACTCCTTATTACAATAATAATAACTAGCGCTTGGTTTGGCTAGAGCTTCATTTCTTGTAAATTTAAGCAAAAAAACCCAATCTTTGGCTGCAAGAGCATGTGGATTGGGATTAATTTGGCTAAAAAAAATGAGGATCTCTGGTAGGTGGCCTTTTCTATGCCATAATTTGGCGCAATGAGGTTTATCAAATGTTGAGGTTATACATGACCACTCCATGGACCCGCTCCATAGGGGTCGCCATATCCTTAGACACCTACATGAACTGCCCCGACCATAGCCTCCAGTGACCATCCACCTCCACAAAGAAATAACAGTGATTGTAAACATCTCCTCTTGATCTGTGTACCAACTGAGCATCAAACTGATCCTAATTTTTTTAGGAATAATCCTCCCTCAAATGAATCTTAGACTTGACTAGAACCAGCTTGCAGAGCAGATAAACAGGTCCTGTTGAACTGGTTTTTCTACTTTCTAAGCAGTTACTTGTGCGTGATAGGTTATTTGGTTACACCAGTGGTGGCCCTTGGTCAATTTTCAAAGGTAAAAAAATATCCAGAAAAATAAAAAAGCAGAGAACCTCTTAAATATGCTATATTTAATTACATGGTCTAGATATAGAGAACAGAAAATAGATTTGCATGCAAACTAATGCAAGCATAAAATAGAACTCAACGCTTGTATCTGATGGTGCTGCGACCACATACAGTGCTTTCTGTACAAGATTCCCAAATAACTGCTAGTGGTTGCTTATGTTCAACACACTCAGAATCGCTTAACAACTTACGCATCGTTGCTCACCTCACGATTTCCTAGCTGATTAAGCTGATAAGATCCGTGCAAGCGCAACAATTTGACCTGCAGGTGAGACCTATAAAAATTGCATGATCCCAAACATGGAATAACAAAGCCCAAGTAACTTGAAACGACATTTGTCTCTATAATTTTCCTGTAAATTTTATTCGAAAGTAGTTTTGTTGCACACTTACCGCAATATCCAGCCAACCAACTGCCAGTGCCGATGATATCGCTTCCCAATATCTAGGATCATCTTCAACTGCCTGAGAAGAAAGATGTAGATGAAATGTACTATCTTGACTTCAGCAAAACCACATGCAATAAGGACTACAAGAAGAAATATCTTGAAAGAAATTAGTTTTTTTTTTGGGTAATAAAAACAGATATATCCAAAGCCGCCAACGGAGCGAAGCCAAGATTACCCATAATACAAGAAGAAGCTGAAATCTATGTAAAGATCTATACAACCTACTTAAGTGTCCAAGAATTCCAAAAGTATTCAAAAAGTATACTCGGACCACAAAAATTGTGTTTAGGACATTAGCGTCAAGCTCAGACACTGCAAACTCTTTTGCACCAATGCCCTACTGTTTCTTTTGCGCCTTAGACACCAAAATATACACAAAGGAGAAACATCCCAAAGAACATTCTTTCCTCCCTCCCTTTTACAAAAGGACCAGCTCTATAACAAAGCGACAACTGACTTCGGCATGACCCAAGACATGCCAAACAGGGAGAAGACCAAGTCCCAAATCAGCTTTACCACCCTGCAATGCAGCAGAAAATGATCCACGCTCTCCCTGTCTGCTTTACACATATAACACCAATTTACATAAATTATCTACCTCTTTCACAGGTTGTCCCCTGTGAGAGCTGCATTCAGCTTTGCTTCCCAAGCAAATAAACTCCACTGAAGAGTGGCCATGGTACGCAAAACAGCCTCCAAGGGAGGGGGATACCTTCTTTAGAAACCAGCAATCCACAAAAAGGATTTCACTGTTATTTACCCAAAGAACTTCCAGCCCAAGCCACCTTATCCCCTAACCCTGGATCACACTTATCAGAGTACAGACGGCTGAAGAATCAACCACCATGTTTATCTTCCAGTCCTGGAACTTCTGCAAACATGGGGACCCATCAAGCCACCTCACCACCGTGACCAAATTAATCTGCCACCACGGAACAACAGACAACCTGAAATGAAGGAAATGATTTGCTAAGTGCCTCCTACCCACAGTAAAGATCATGCCAAACCGAACCCTCGAACACTCCCTACGGACACATGGATGAATTCCGGAAAGCATCCATGACATGGCTTATACCCACTCACAAGCTCATACCATAACGACCCCATTCCTTTTTCGGCCACCATCACCACAACCAATTTCCAGAAGGAACTGTTCGCTATGTTACATGGACGCTTCACTTTGGGCTGAAGGGGAGTCGTGTCGACGCCAATATGTGACTCGTGTCGATTCCGTCATATGCCGGATGGATACACCACGTCAACATTCAGGCCAGAGAGCCACAGTGAAGATCGAAGAAAGAAGAAGCTCTAAAGATTTTTAAGAGAGAAGAAGAAGATCCAATTGTTTTTAAGAGGGAAAAGAAGAAGAAGAAGATCTGGTCGTCGACTTACGAAAAAAAGAGAGAGGAAAGAGGGAGGGAGAGAGAGACTAGATCCTAATTCCTCCTACCAAGAGTCAATTGCCACATGGGTCTCAGTCTTCTTTGCTTTTTGAGTTTTGACAGGCTGGATATATCCAGTGGATAAGACTACACTGTACACTCACATTTTCTTTCTTTTGCTTTTCTTTTTCAATTTTTTGGCACTGCCTTATCCCAAAAAGGTACAAAATATCTAAATCAAAACAAAATGTATATTCTCCAACCAACAATGAAATAACCCATTTATTCTTAGCGATACTAATTATAATCTCTGCGGAAATTATATATACCCTTACAAACATACTAGTTTACACTCAAATCTCATTCAGAGCACTATACCTATTTTAAAAGTTTTAGCCGTGTCCGTGTCCACTTTCGGATCCCTGTCCACGTATCCCCGATTTTTCAAAATAGGCGAGTCCGACACTCGGACACTTATCCAATCAGGACACCGACACCGAGTCCATGTAACATAGACTACTCTTTGACAAGAATCTCCATAACCATTTACCAAGCAACACGGCAGTCTCAACCTTTTCATCCCTAACCCGCCAAGAAGAAATGGTGAGCAAACCCCATCCCACTTTACCAAATGATACTTCTTCTCCACACCTTAACCTTCCCATAAGAACTCCCATTCTAGTCTTTCCAACCTCTTGACAACATAAACATGAATGATAAACAGGGACATAAAATAAGTTGGAAGACTAGGGACAGTACTCTTTACAAAGGTAAGCCTCCCACCTTAATGTCTTTTCCAACCCACCGATCTTAGCTCAAAACTGGACCCCAACAGGTTGTGCTTTTATATGAAGCGCCCAAGGGAAGACCCAAATAAGAACAAGGAAGACTCACCACCCTGCAGCCGAAGGCCTCAGCTGAACGATTGAGATCTGGCACCACCCCCACGGGGATCATTTCACTTTTGGCAACAACAATGCGAAGCCCTGTGCAACATGGATAAACAACAGTAGCATCCTTAAAAATATCAGTCGGTTCTCCTCTGCCCCACAGAAATGAAGGTGTCATCAGCAGATAAAGAAGGAGAAACCATATTTCTTCCCTCTTCCAAGTCCCCCGCTTCAAAGCCCTTAATAAAACCCCAGAACAATGCCCGGTCCATCATCCCGCTAAAGCCTCCATAACAATATGAAAAAAAGGAGAAAGCAAATGCCCTTGCCTCAAGCCCCTTAACGAAGAAAAGAAACCCACAAGGGAGCCAATCACCCAAAACTGAACCCGAGCTGTAAAAATATAAGACTTTATCCATTTCCTCCAAAATATCCCAAAATCCATCCTCTCTAGCATTTAAAGCAAAAAATTCCAGTCTACACGATCATACGCCTTCCCAATATTTAATTCACATAACAGACTGGGGGATCCAGTCTTTAATCTAGAATCCACACATTCGTTACCAACAAGGAGAACATCTAAAATTTGACGTCCCCCCAAAAATGCACTTTGAGAAACAAAGAAAACATTAGGAAGAATAGATCTCAATATAATCGATAAAACCTTCGACAAAATCTTGTAGACACTGCTCAACAAACTGATTAGCCGGATATCTATAATGTCTCCCCTCCCCCCAACCCCCTCCTTCCACCCCCGTGTAACCAACACCACGAAAGTAGCATCGTGACTACGCTCAAAAGAGCAATGACTGGAAAAAGCTAGAAAAATTCCAGCATATCCATCTTAACGACCGGCCAACATTTCTGGAAAATGTTAACGTGAACCCACCGGGACCAGGGGCTTTATCCCTGTTCATGCTTCTCAAAACACCATCACTCCTTCCTAAAGGGCCTCCCATAGAAAAGTCTAAATCATCTAAAAAAGGTCTCGAAGAGCAATCATCATTAATAAGCTATCACAATTAGAAAGTTGTTCATAAGACAATACCCCTCTTAACATCAGCCTTATCTAATAATAGCTTACCACTAATTTTAAACTTCTCAATCTGATTCCTCCTCTTATGAGAACTGGCCCTTTTGTGGAAAAAACGAGTGTTCTTGTCGCCCTCTTTGACAGACAGTACTATGGTTTGTTGCCTCCAGAAAATCTCTTTAGCCACATAACCTGCCTACCTCAATCTTCAATTCTGCCCTTTTATGCAATTCGTCCTGCACCAAACCCCTCCCCTTCCTGCACATCTAAGATATGTATCTCCTCAAGAGTACGAGCTATTCGAATTTCCACCTTCCCAAAAACCTTTCTATTCCGTTAATGTAATTCTTCCTTTAAAAGTTTTAATTTTTTTGCAAGACAATTACTTGGGCTACCAGCCACCACGAAGCTCTTCCATTTCTGCTCGATCAACTCAAAAATCCCCGGCTCCATCGACCACATATACTCAAAGTGAAAAGGAGACTTACCCTTCCTTAGGCCTCCACTATCCAATAAAAGAGGCACGTTATCTGGAGTAACATGAAGAAGGCGAGATTGCATAGACCTTTTGAATTTTTCCTCCCAATCTAGAGATATAACTACATGAGAAATCTACCCAACCTAGAGCAAGAGACACGTTCTGAATTTGTTGACCAAGTAAAAGTACCCCCTTCCAGTGGCAGATCCATCAATTGCTCATCCTCAATTAAATTACTGGATCCTACCATAGTGTGCGAGAAGGATGAGCATCCTACCCTCTCATGAGGAAGCCTAATAACATTGAAGTCACCAGCAATGCACCACGGCTATCCACACATTCCGAGCCATCGAAAGCTCATTTTACAGCACCCTGACCCCCTCAACATCACCAGGACCATAAACCCCAACTTCCCTGATCATAATCAGTTGAGCACTTGAGCTTCTTCAACTCCCTCTCCCTACAAAAATGTGTGCACTCACCTTCTTATATCCTCCCTCTCTGCTAAAACTGCTATGGGTACAAGATCTTTTAATATCCAAGAGGAGATCCACAATGCTCTTCTCAAACCCTGCCATTGACACCCCCAAAACTTTGCCAAGGCCATTAGCCCTTCTTTTCACCCAAGATGATAGCCCAACCTCTTCTCTAGCTGCTTGCCTACTACGGTCTCCTTCCAACTTGCCGGAACAGAATCTAAAGGCATTACCACCACTGACACAACTAGCTGCAAATTACTATCCACGGAGCCAACCCTCTCTTCACCTCCTGAAGTAGACCCGACATCACTTGGCCCCAGAGACGAATCCCAGAAAGTATGAACTCCCAACGAGTTAGAATCAAAGCAAACCACCAAAGCTGCCTTTTTAGCCATACACCTTCTGAGACCCTTAGCTAAAACACCCTTATTCCCAGCACAATTACCGAATTTCTGCAAAAACTCCTGATCCACCCAATCTCCCCCCACCTCTACAAACCACCGAAGAAAGAGGAGGAGAAGAAAAAGGAGCCCCATCAACTTGCTTATTTTCAACAGGACGCCCCTGTTGGGTAGGGATCTGGATGAGCCTGGCCAACCCGATAATTCCAATGTTTAGAGACCGAAAGTGACATCGCCTTCTTTACAGAACAGAAAGAATTTAGCTTGGTGACCGTCCCGCGTGATAATCTTATCCCTCCTCTCTCTTTGAACCCTACGTGCTCCTTTTTTACCAAACATAGGACTTTTTGCAGCCACCTATCAAATAACCGACTGTCTCCATATGATAACCTTGTCCCTCCCATCTCTCTGAACACCATGTGTTTCCCCTTTAATGTTATGCTTCCACCTACCTGTACGGTCATCTTTGAAGCCCAGGACACACAGAAGGCACATGGATGCCACGGACTTCTCTTTCACAGAATGGAAATAGACCCCTTCCTCAATACCATTCTCTCTGGCAACAAACTCACAAAAACGAGCAGATTCAAACATAAGGGCACATGGAAAATCCTCCTCCCCACACCAATAATCACCCCTAGCTTGAATAGCACCCCGCAGCGCACTATATACAAGCCCATTGCAATCCTCCCTCCCTGAAGTCTTCTCATCAACTGAAACACCACCACCACATCTATTAGACAACTCCTAAGACTACTGATGAAGTGGAAACCCTAAAGCTCGAATCTGCACATTATTGGGGGAAAGATCCTTTTGCTAAGTATTTTCCAAAAATTGATCATGTAGATTGTGTAATGCTTACTCTTAAACTTTTCGTTTCCACAGTAGTGATATTCTTTATTTCTCTCTCACTTTTGAATTCCTACCTAATAATCCAGGCTGAATCCCGGACGTGAAGAATAATTAAAAAAGAGAGGTTTTCGTTTTCCTTGCTAGATACTTAAATTTTCTTAGGATTTGATAATATTGTATCTAATCCCCACGTTAGAACATATAAGGGATTCGACATGCAAAAATAAGGATACCACCTCCTCGGTATCAACGGAACCCCGCTACAAACCCACTCTTTAGAATTCAAAATACAACTAGGCTCCTTCATGGACGGAAATTAGAACAAATACTAAGAGTGATTGATATCCACCACACAAACACCACCCTCCACCCTCTAACTCTGATCGATCCATTTCTAAATCACCGACCCGGTAGGGATCTCCGACGGAATCACCTGCAGGCGACCTACCAAACAACATCCCAAGTAAGCTACTCGATTGGTTAATGTTTGCTCTCCCACCACAAAGTCAGCACCTCAAACTTTCTGCCCCTCCGGAAGGTTAACATGCAGACCTGGCCAAGAATGGATCTAGGCTACCTCCGAGAAGGATGGTATACGAGAAACCTTTGCTGATATATTGCCATCCAAGAATCTACCCATTTTATCTGCCACCAACTTCCACCCGGCTTCATGCCCTACATCCGGCATACAAAAGGAACACGGTGCGACCGTCTCTAACCCCATGCAAAGAGAACGACCCCCACTGCTTTCTGGCCTCTCCACTTCAACACGTCTGGTTCTGCCCTGGAGGCCCTTGAAATAGCTCCTCAAACCAGTAGATGCTTCCACCAAACACCTGCAGAGTCAGTTACGTAAATAACTCAGGAAGAGAATCTTAAAGACCCGATCCCTGCCTCTTTCGACGAGCTTAACAGCCAATCTACCCAGAAAAGAGTCCAACGAAAGTCTTCCAAGCGACTTGGAAGATCTCTTTCATCATCCCGATCCCCTCAGACGTATCTGGACGTCGCCGACGGTCGCCTATAGTAGCCGGTTGTCGATGATGGTCGCCGCTTTAAGTAAAATACACTGACGTTATTACTTGGCTATACTGCCTAAATGATCAAGGGAAAACTCAAACGACTTATACTATACTGATGTTGTTACTTCGCTAGCTTAAGAAATGTTGCACTATGATAAGAGGCATAACCCAGTTACAAAAAGCTAATTACAGGAAGTATCAACGCACGAAAAAGTGAAAAACTACAAACAAGGATCTCCAAAAACTAAAAACTAAAACAAAGGCATCCATAAGGAAACAAGTTAGCGCCAGCTACAGAAACCCATGAAGCCCACCTATATGTGGCATAGATCCATGACCAAGCCGTCCTCAACTTCGGTACAGACTATCCCTTGAATTATTTCGACCAATTCTTCTATATGTTTAATTACTTGAATTATTTCGACCAATTCTTCTATATGTTTAATTACTTTCTAAATAGAGCTTCGTAGCAGGACTCTTGACCTGACCCCACTATATCGTATGCAAATCACTTATCAAATAGTGTGCTAATAATGGTAAAGCTAATTATCATAAGTGAAAATTTCAGATCTATTATGAACATTAAGAGTCTGGTGTCAACTTAAGAAAATGTGCAACTAAGCTGGCATAAACATAAGAGACGATTCGTAATAAAAGGATCAACACTATCATCAAGTTACATAACATCTTAGGCATTATCGTGCCCCTATAACATAGCTTCCTATACTCACCTCGCACCTATCCTTCTTTTATCTCTTGATACATATGCTCAGCAACCAAAGGTGGGTAGAGAGACACTCCCAGAAGAGGATCCCCTACTGCAGCAAAAACTCCAGCACGTGTTTGTCGTTAAAGGGTCGTAAACGACGAAAAAGGTGTAACATTTGTCGTTCTAAGGTGATTCGTCACTCTCCAATAGCGGCACGTGTAAGTTTTTCTGTAAAAAACTGTCCACTCCCCCGAATGACACAACTGGATTCACTTTCTAAATAGGGAAAAAAACACTTTAATGAAGGATCACAAATTTTGGCCACACAGCTGAATTTTGTCTCCGCTATATCTAAACTTTCGGAAACAAATAAGAAATACTGAAACCTGTAAAGTCACAAGTTCCTCTTGAAAGTCCAGAAGTTTTGAATGGATTGTTGGCTGTGTCCCAGAGAATAGACTATCAAAGTCCTGTTAAGAAAAACTTCCATTAAATTGGCAACAGTAAATTGTCCCAAAAAACAGAGAAATTTCCCTGCAGACTAGGGCTGACAAAAATAAGTGAAGTACTTACAGCTAACCAATCAACGAGTCTTTCAGGGAGCCAAGCTTGAGATTGCTTGTCTGCATAAAATACTTCCATCAGCTCCCACGCAGCTTTCAAACAAGTTGGCTCCTCGACTCTCTATGCAAAATTTGAATGAAGGCACAACTTTGGTAAGGAAGCTTTCACATATAGACATGTATAGCGCCACAAACAACTCATGCAACTTAAACTCACCTTTAACACTGTCCTCGGGTCTTCAATAGCCGGACCAGGAGGCAACCGTCGGTAACCAAGAAGAGAATTTATCTCCCTACTGTATTCAAGAACGTATGCCCACCTGATAAGAGTAACAAGTGTTAGCAAACATCTTTTTGAAAAGACTAACAAATATCATGGGATCTTAAAAAGCTATTACATGTATAAGATGCGAATCCCACATTCCACACCTAATTATTATGAGATATCAAATGTGGCTTTAGTTGGTCTATAGAAAAATCTCTTCACTCCTCTCTTTTGCTAGTACTATGCAGCAGAAAACCAACCATTTACTACTCCCCTTATTCTATAATTTTGGTCCCCTTTGACTTATTGCAAATTCTGAGATAGAAACGGAACATATAAGCATTGACGTTACTCAATTTTTTTGGACTGGGTTGAATTGTCAGACAATGCTTATTTGCTTTTTAATTGCTACTGGGGTTCAATTTGATACTAAAATAATCGATATACCTTATTGCAAAAAAATCAAAGTGGACAGACATTATGAAATGGGGGGAGTATTGGATTGTATGATGGTGAGAGAATTGTGCCTCATGTTGTTTAGTTTTCTGCATTGTCTCCACAATTAGGTCTTTCAAAGCTGTAACATCCGGAGACGAGAGAGGTATAGAAGGACATAAGATCCGGGACATCTCTATCTAACAGGGCAGTGTGGAATTCGAGGATTAAGAGCTCTGCCCCTGCCTACCAACTCTGTAATTAGTCTAGCCGTGAAGTTTGGTTCTAAACATGTTTTTACATATTTTTCGCAAGGCCAAACATATGCTTAAGAGTGTACCTTGCTTGTGCATACTTTCGTAAGAACACTCTACATGTTACTACAATAAGAATATGAAAAGGCTTCTCTGCAAGTGGTCTATGCCATGGACATACACTTTCTTTCTTTTCTTTCCTGTTTACCTAGTGTTCTGGAACCTAGAGTTCAGGATGAACCTTGATGCAATCTGCAATTGAAAGGTTGCTTCACAGCGACCTGGAAGTCACAACTTTGAGATGTGAAAAACCACTCTGCAGAGCTTGGGGTAAAGCCTGCATAGCCTCGTGATCTTGCCCAGCCCTTCACTGCAGAACCTAAAATCCTACCTTAGAAGACCTCTTATACACCTTTTTTCACTTCATTGGAGGACTTTTTAAGGTGTCACCAGAGGACTTTCAACTTAGTGATTGGCTTATCACAAGCATCGTTCAACAATACCTTTGTGGGCAAACATAGGCAGTTAATATAATTCATAATCGCAAAATAAACTATACGAGGCATCACTCTTTAACATGAAGCCTAGAAAAGAGAGTGCCATTATCGAATTATTGTGTTCCTTTCTTTTACATGTCGCAAATCCCCATAATGTATCTTCTAAACAATCAAGATTTCCATCTGTCTTCCCCTCTCCCAACCCATCCCCAAAATGAAGCAATTGAAAGAAAATATGGGAGATGCATTGCCAGCTTGAAAGACTCAACCTAAACACATAACATTTAACAACGTATTTATACTAAAATGCGCTCAATATCATATAAAATCAAGAGAATAAACATACACACGCAAATGCCGCAACACACGCACGCACGCACATGTGAACACCGAAACATTTTGCCCAATTTCCCCCAAATACCATAACTACAGAAAATGCGCTCGATATTATACAAATTCGACAAAATAAGGACACACCCAAATTGTTGCAACACACAAAAATAAGGACACACGTAAACAAATGTTGCAAAACCCACATACCACACACAGATTACTTGAATTTGTGTCGCTCGACTAACCTCACAAACAAGTTGAATTTGCTTAGCCCTATTGCCCCACACATTCAGACACCCAAAAAGACACACAAATTGAGTTTGTTTTGCTTGAAACAGCATATATAAGTTTTAGATGTGCTTTGCCCAATATCACCACAAAAACGCGCACACACAAATTAAGTTTATTCAGCTCGATTACCACTGAGCATCGTAAGACGAAGACGAGGACATTCTTGACAATGCCGACATTGAATTCTTCCGGCTCTGAAGGAGCGCGAAAGGAGCCACCGAACCGTAAGCGATCCGCCGCCACTGTGCCGCGTCATCGATCTCACCACCACCTCCATCTCCGGCACTGCCGAGCTTCAGCTCCACCACTCTCCCGCCATCAGTTTCGTTACTGCTGGTGGACGTAACGGCGTCGGATTGAGGAGACTGCTTGAATACCGACACGCGGAGAGAGTTGCCGCGTGACCACGATATTGAGAATCGGGGCGAGATTGGAGGTTTCACACCGTGGTGGAATGGGATCACGGCGGCGGAATCGGGGGCTTCCGGCGGGAGTAGGACAAGTGAGGTGTCGCCGGCATGGGACGGAAGGGCGGGCATTGCGCCGGAGATTCGCCGGAGTTGTACTATCCCTTTGTAGGCTCTGCGTAGGTGTTAAGAGGGTTTAGGGTTCTGGAGAGGGTTATGTTTCAAATTACTACCGTAGTACTCCGTATTAGTTAGTGGGTCTCAAGTCTAATTTACAAATTGAGCGGACCAAAAGATAAAGGGGAAAGTTTATCTTGGAACCCTCACTTGTCATTAAATTGGTTCTTGCGTTTAAAATAGAGCCCCATGTACTTCAAAATTGGAACGGAAATATCAATTTCCAAAGTGTTTCAACTGTTCAAAGAATTTTTGAAATAATGCATAAGCCATTATCGGATAGCCCTTTCTTTTGGTATGGTGGGAATGATTATCACGCTTATTGTTTGTGAAACACTATTATGACCAATCAAACGTACGCTGGGACTAGAGAAATACACGAGTAGAGCTACAAGGCATATATCACATAAGTAAGCTATTAAGAGTAAGGTGTTCGAGAAATATGTTATGGAATGTGATATAGCTAAAATATACTTCCAATCTACGGACGACACATGACAGTTATGACACGTAACTCATACTGGCTCATTACTGATACGGCACTTACCGTATCAATCACCGGGCAGAATCCTGAAAAAGCTCTGATTCTATCAGCTCATATTGACATGAGATCCTCTAAGATCCTAATTAGATTCTGATTAGAGTTGGTCAAAGCCCAGTCCTATTAGGACTCCTCCTTCTACCACTATATAAAGGGGTCAAGCCCCTCAGGTAAAGAGAAGCTCACACACATACACATTGTGTCTTTATTGCTTCTCAGATTTCTACATTGTTAGCCATCTCTGACTTAAGCATCGGAGCGTTCCCCCGCCAGAACCCCACCCAGCGGTCACTTCGTGTTCTCTTTTGCAAACCTGATTTCTGGCGTGGTTCCCGATCCAGTTTTTAGCTGCAACAGATTGGCGCCATCCGTGAGACCACTACAAGGAACATGGTCAATCATTCTTCTTCCGGTGACTCTTCACAGAGTCATTCCCAGAACCATCGTGCGCGAACTAGCAGCTCTCATCGACCAGGTCGTTCTCATGATCGACACTCGACCCCTTTACGCCGCCATCGCGCCAGTTCTTCTGAAGATGTTTACGTCAACGTAACATCTATTACTCCCGAATCAGAAACTAGACCTCGGAGAAACCGATCTCCAACGTCTACTCTGAAAAACAGTGACCTTCGCCATCGCCTGAACCGTCAGCTATTCAAAACACCACATGACAACCTTACAAAGGAAATCCATGAACTGAAGGATGTTGTAAACACTCTTCAGTGAAAGCTCGACATGGTAGTGGCTCCGCCGTCCACTCACCATTCTCATCTTGGCCCTAGCGACCTCCGTCTTCGTCTCACCTCCAGATCAAGCTACGGCCGCAAATACATATCAACGGCCGATCTGACTTACGATCCCAAAAAGAAGAGCGGAGATCACATGATCATGAATGGATCATGCTATCGACGGGATCCATCAGTCGAAGGCAGTACCAACTTATCTCCCAAACGGGTCGCCAGAGCTGAGACCCCTCGAAGATCTGCCCACAGAAAGAGGACGCCTGGGTTTCGTTCCCGAGAGCGAGACTCCTGGAAGATGGTCCCTACATATAACTCTCCAGAATGATCTCCCCCAAGGGAAGAATCTGGATATCTATTATCCGAAACCATCGAGAAGGCAAAGCTACCTCCTAACTTTCGCATGCCTCAGTGTGACCTCTACGGCTGGACTGGAGATCCAGGAGAACATGTTTATCAATTTCAAACAAACATGTTACTTCTCCAGGTTTCAGATGTTGTCATGTGCAGAGCCTTTCCCACCACTCTGAGGAAAGTTGCACATGCATAGTTCAAATCTCTACGATCAAGATACATCTACTCCTTCAACCAATTGTCGGATCTCTTTCAAAAACACTTTGTAAGCAATCATTCCCGAAGAAAGAACTCGACGAGTCTGCTAAATATTGTGCAAGAGAAAAATGAATCTTTGGCGTGCTTCCTTGAACGATTCAACGCAGCTACTTTGAAAATCGATAACTTGGACGAATCAGTGAAGTATATTGCCTTCCTTCGAGGCCTCCGACCGACATCCAAGTTTGCGTTCTCTGTTAACAAAAGTCCTACAGGTAATATGAAAGTCCTTCTCGAGAAGGCTAACAAATATATCCAAGCTGAAGAATACTTGGAGACCCATAGAGGACGACGTGGATAAGAGAAGGAAGAAACGATCTCGAGACATAACTCCTCAAGGAAGAAAGTCAGCAAAACAATCTAAGCGTGATGAACGACGTTTGAAAGACCCGTTTGCATCGGAAAATCTGACACCCCTCAATGCAAAACCATCACAGATTCTCCACGAGATCAAAGACAATAAAGCTCTCCAGTGGCCAGACAAAATGAGATCCCGACCAAATAAAAGGAACAAAGATTTATGGTGTCACTTTCACAAAGATCATGGCCACACAACTGACAATTGCGGGTCGCTTAAAACAGCAATTGAGGCCCTTATCAAGCGTGGCCAGTTGAGAAAGTTTGTAGCTCCTAGAGAAGGACGACAACAGACACCTCCGATTATGGAAGAAAGAGAAGATCGGGAAGAGAATGCGGGTACAATCAACACTATATCGGGGGGATTAGCCGCAGGAGGTTCATCAGGGCAGGCTCGAAAAGCATACGCCAGAGAAGTGTGCATAACGAGTCAGCCCCCGAATAAGAAACAGAAGGCAATACTCGTAGCGGCGATCACCTTCTCCGATGAAGATTCAAAGGATGTAAAAAATCCTCATGATGATCCATTAGTCATCACAATAAAAGCTGGGAACTTCGATGTGAAGCGTGTCTTGATTGATAACGGAAGTTCCGCAGAAGTCTTATTTTACAATGCATTCAAGAAGATGAACATTCCAACGGACCGTCTTCGAAAGATGGATACACCGTTGTATGGATTCTCCAATCATCTAGTTGCAGTCGAAGGTATTATCGCACTCCCAGTTACGATTGGCACACCTCCGGCACAAGCCAACTTCATGCTTGATTTTGTAGTGGTAAAGGTCCCTTCAGCGTACAACGCTATATTGGGACGACCAGCACTCAATCAGTTATAGGCTGTAGTGTCAACTTATCACCTCAAGATGAAGTTCCCCACGGAACACGGGATTAAAGAGGTGAAAGGAGACCAAACTACAGCTCATCAGTGCTACGTGACTTCATGCCGATCAAAAAGCAAGGAAACACTCATTATCGAAGACCTCCGGGAGGATACAATGATGCAAAGGGGAGAACCAGTTGAAGATCTTATAAGCATTGAAGTATACCTTGGAGAAGAAAACAAAACGATTTGGATAGGTTCGAATCTTAAGGAAGACACCAGGCTCAAGCTGGTGAACCTATTAAGAACCTATGCGGATATTTTTGCATGCACAGCCGTAGACATGCCTGGAATTGATCCTGAAATCATTACCCATAGGCTAAATGTTGATCCATCCAAAAAACCTGTTAAGCAGAAGAAGAGGAATTTTGCGCCAGAAAGACAGGAGAAGATTGAAGAAGAGGTAGATAAACTTCTAACTGCCAACTTCATTGAAGAGATCTACTACCCGGATTGGCTCGCCAACGTCGTCATGGTTCCTAAGTCAGGCGGTAGATGGCGAATATGTATCGATTACACAGATCTCAACAAAGCATGCCCGAAGGACAGCTACCCGCTCCCAAGGATAGATCTTCTTATCGACGCTACTTCGGGCCATGAGGTACTTAGTTTCATGGATGCATATTCTGGTTACAACCAGATTATGATGCACGAGGACGATGTCTCCAAAACTTCGTTCATCACAGAGAGAGGGTTATATTGCTATAAAGTAATGCCCTTTGAACTCAAAAATGTCGGGGCAACGTATCAACGTCTAGTGAACATGATCTTTCGAGACTTGATTGGAAAGAACATGAAAGTCTATGTTGACGATATGCTCGTCAAAAGTATAAAGTCTGAATTCCATGTCAAAGACTTGAAAGAAACTTTCGACATCCTTCGAAAGTATAAAATGAAGTTGAATCCACTCAAATGCGCTTCTAGAGTCGTATCAGGAAATTTTTTGGGGTTTATAGTTTCTCAACGAAGAATTGAGGCGAACACGAAAAAAATCAAGTCCATTCAAACCATGACGTCCCAAAAAACAATCAAACAGGTACAAGAGTTAACAGGAAGGGTCGCAGCCTTGGGAAGGTTCATAACTCGATCAACTGAATGATGCTTACGATTCTTCAAAGCCATCAGAAAAGCGAAAAGTTTTGTTTGGACAGACGATTGTTAGGAGTCGTTCGAAGAACTCAAAACGTACTTGAGTTCCCCGCCCATACTTTCAAAACCAGTTCCCGGCGAAGACTTATTTCTATACCTTCTCGGTCACCGAAGTCGCAGTTAGCACCGTTTTAGTCAGAGAGGAGGATGGAGCCCAGAAACCCATCTATTATATCAGGAAAGTCTTACAAGATGTAGAGACGAGATATCCGAAGATTGACAAGATCGCACTAGCCCTTATCATATCAGCTAGGCGTCTTCGACCATACTTTCAGTCTCATACCATTATCGTACTGATGGACCAACCACTTAGAAAGGTTTTATTGAGCCCCGAGGCATCAGGAAGATTAGTCAATTGGTCCGTCGAGTTGGAGGAATTCGATATCTAGTATAAACCTCGCACTGACTTTAAAGCTCAAGCCCTAGCAAAATTTATTATCGAGTGTACATTACCTGAAGACCCCCCTCAGTTGGTAATTTCTGAGGTTCCAGATCCTTGGAATCTTTACGTAGACGGTTCTTCAGCTATTGGCAGCAGCGGAGCCGAAATTATTCTTATAAGTCCATAAGGTTTTACTATTAAGTACGCGCTTCACTTTGGATTTCAAGCCTCAAATAATGAAGCAGAATATGAGGCTCTTCTTGTGGGGATAAGGCTAGCACATGCCTTAAAGGTGGACTCACTATCAGTTCACAGTGATTCCCAACTAGTGGTCAATCATGTCTTGGGAGATTACGAGGCCAGAGACAAAAGAATGGCTCAATATCTCAACTTAGTTAAAACTTCAGCTCTGAGGTTTCAAAACTTCACCATTCGCCAAATCCCCCGAGATCAGAATACTCAGGTAGATACATTATCAAGGCTTGCTTCCGCTGAGAAACTGATGTTCGGCGCCCGATATACCTTGAATTCCTCAAGGATTGCAGTATCAGTTCTCAAGCTGAGATTGAAATCATAGATCAAGAACCCTGTTGGATGGACATGATCATCAAATACTTGTCCACATGCGAATTACCAAGTGAAAGACACGAGGTGAGGAACCTTCGTGTCAAAGCTGCGCGGTATGCTCTAGTAGACGGAACTCTATACAAGAAATCCTTTAGCCTTCCTTACCTCAAATGTCTACGCCCATCAGAATCCTTATACGCACTAAAAGAAGTACACGAAGGGATATGTGGCCAACATCTTGAAGGGAGGACATTGGCACAGAAAATCTTACGGCAAGGATATTACTGGCCTACGATGCAGAAGGACGCCGTCGAATTCACACGAAGATGCGATAAGTGTCAGAAGTTTGCACCAGTTTCTCATACACCAGTTGCTCCTTTAACTTCGATTGTTTCTCCAATTTCCTTTGTTGTATGGGGAATGGATCTGCTGGGACCTTTTCCCAAGGCGTCTGGGCAACGACGATTTGTGATTGTGATAATAGACTACTTCACCAAATGGACTGAAGCAGAATCTCTGTCAACTATTACTTCAGCCAAGTGTGAAGATTTCTTCTGGAAAAACGTCATCTGTCGTTTTGGAGTACCAAGAGCTTTGGTCGTTGATAACGGAAAACAGTTTGACAACAACAACTTTCGAACCTTTTGTACGAATCTTTCGATCGATTTGAGATTCACTTCTGTAGCTCATCCACAATCCAATGGTTAGACTGAAAACATGAATCGAAGCATCCTACAAAGGTTGAAGAAGAAGCTAGATGAAGCTAAAGGCGCATAGGTGGACGAACTCCCCAAAGTGTTGTGGGCCTATCGAACAACTCCACATTCGGTTACAGGGAAAATGCCTTTCTTACTCTGCTATGGAACGGAAGCAATGTTGCCAGTTGAGATAGGAGTTCCAATAATACGGGCCTTACATTTCAACGAATTAAACAACGAAGTTGGACTCCGAGCAAATCTTGATTTGGTAGAAGAAGCTCGAACTCAAGCCCTTGAACGATCCTTTGTCATAAAACAACGAGTCGCACGATATTACAATCAGAGAGTCCGATCCAAGCAGTTTAACGAGGGAGATTTAGTCCTTTGAAAATTAGAAGTCTCCGATCCAAAGGCATCGACGGGAAAGTTATCTCCAAATTGGGAAGGACCCTATCGTGTTATAAAGGTACTCAAACCGGGTGCCTACGCACTGGAAACACTTTCGGCCATCCCTCGTACTTGGAATGCTGAGAACTTGCACATATATTACCAGTAGTGTCTTGGCCCGAGCCAAGACACTTCTTTTTTTAGGGAATAAGAGGCCCAAACCTTATCACAACCCCAATATTTTAGAAATAGTCTTTAGCAAATTTTTTTCAAATAATGGGTTGTCAAGCAATCCAATGTAAACTTTATCTTTTGCTCGAGCAATAAAGTTATTTTTCTTAGCATTGTTGTAATGTAAACTTAGCCAAAACATTATGTCCGAACAGAGTGATGGCCGAATACTCTGCCCGAATAGAGTGATCAACTTAGCCAGAACATTCTGCCCGAACAGAGTGATCAACCTAACCAAAACATCATGTCCGAACAGAATGTCTGCCGAACACTCTGCCTGAACATAGTGAACAACTTAGACAAAACATTTTGTCTGAACAGAGTGATGGCCGAACACTCTACCCGAACATAGTGTATAACTCTTGGATTTTATAAAAATACAAGAGAAGGCCAAACGGATTAGCTATAGATCTAAGTCCGTGAAGAAACAAAAGTTAATGGGGGCACAGTCACTCCACCAAAGGTTTTGCTTCTTCGAAGTATAGGCCGAGCGAGGGTGCTCGACTTTTTTGCCAACTCTTTAAGCGACGAATAAAGGGTTCGAGTCAAAATAAAAGTAAATAATATTGTGTGAATGGTAAACACAAACCATGAAAAACACATAGTAAAACAGAATACAATAATAAAAGATAGAGTTTTTACACAAGCCCTAGAAAGGGCATCAGAGTACTCGGTCTAAACAAAATAGCCTGGATACAAAGAATAAAACTCTAAGGCTCGGGGGCATGGCCAGAAGGGCCCTCCTCAGGAGGATGGGAAGCTGCGGCATCACCTGCCTCTGAAGGCATAACAGTCTCCCCTGATGGAGACACAACTGCAGGCATAACAAAGTCGTCCAACAGCATGTCAGGGAATCGCTCAATGAACATCTCCTTGGCCTTCATGAAGCCCATCTCATAGATCTCCAAGCCATTATCTGTACGCTTCTTCAGCCATTCTTCCCCAGCGTTTCCATCCAGGAAGTCGCGGATGCCTTGGTCCCGAGCTTTCGTCACCTTTTCAGCCGTCTTCCTTTTGACTCGCTCCAACCTCTTCTCCAGAGTCGCGTTCTGAGCAAGATGATCTGCCTCTTGCCTGCTCAGCTCTTCAGCACGATGAGAAGCTTCTTGTGCCTCCTTAACAGCTTCCCTCTTCTGTTAAGCCTCATCCGCTGCCACCTGCCTCGCCATCTCAAAGCGAGAAAGCATCTCAGATCCGCTAGCGTACATCTGGAATAAACATCTGGAATAAAGAGTGGAACCATCAGCTAAATGGAAGTTGAAAACAAAATAGAAACCTAGTTGAGACAAAGGATGTTACCGTATACACGGCCTGGGCGAAGGAGCTGGCAAAGGTCTCGTGTGTCTGAGTCTAGAAGACCTCCTTGTCTGGAGGAAGAATTCCGTGAAGAAGATGATGCTCCGAGACCTGGCTATATGGCATCCCAAGGTCATCACACCTAAGTGTCCATCTCGGTCGAAAGACGGGATCATCTTCGATGGACACTTGCTCAAGGATCCGTGGAGAACGTTCTGGATGAGTGACTCTAATCCTTTTAGGAGCAGGGGGCAACTCCACACTTGGTTGTTTCTCTTTTTGCTTCCCCTTAGCTTTCTGAAGAACCCCAAGAAAGCCTCTCTGTGGCGATTTTCCACTTCCACTAGCCATTTCTGCAATGAAGAAAGAAATCAATACGGGAATAAACACAGAAACCAAATTGAAATCAATGACTTTCATAAAGCACACCTAGAGGAACGGTCTCGGCAGAAGACACGCTATGAATAGCGGGAGGAGGAGGAGGAATAGAAAGACCAGCTGGAATGGGCTTTGGAGGAATGATCTTTGCCCACTCCAATTGTTCCTCCGAAAGAGGCTCATCAATAGAAAGACCACCTCGAAGTTTGATGTGGCTAAGAATATGCTTAGTAAGATTGTTGGGAATGGGCTTGCCAGGATTCTCGAAATCCTTACAAAATGGATTCCAGTTTCTATCAAACGGAAGCTCCCCCTTGTCCATGCGACCAACGAAGAAGTATCTAGAGTGCCAGCCTTTATTTGACTTTGGGCCTCCTTTCAGAAATCGTTGCCTGCTATGAATGTAATACCATCCCGGGCAGTTGGTGACTCCTTTGACGAAACAGATTTTGAAGAACACTCTCATAAAATCTGTTACATCTGGTTTGCAGCTTGAAGTCTGAACCAAATATATAAGACCAGCAAGTTCCTCCAATCATTTGGAACAAGCTGCCCGGGAGCCATGCGATAATGCTCGAAGAAACGAAGAGCAAAAGGGTGAAGAGGAAGCCTATACCCAGACTTCACCTGCTCTTTGTAGATACCCGTTTCAAACTTTGTGCCGTAATTAGCTGGTTCTTGCAAACCAGGAAGACGAGCATACCAACCTTTGGGAAGAGGATATTCCTGAATTAAATTCTGCAAATCATCGGTAGACATCTTGCTTGACTTCTCGTCAGCAGTATACCAAGGCTTGGGATTAGCCTTATCCTCGGCTTGATCCTTCACATCTCCTAAGGCATTCTTTCCAGACAAAGAATGCGAAGGCTGAGAAGTGGAGGGTTGTGGAGGTTGAGAAGATGAAGGTGGTAATGGTTGGGAAGTCGTAGGTGGTGGAAGTTGTGAATTTGAAGTTCCAACTTCACTTCCTGAAGTTGGAACTCGTTCCGAACTCGAAGATGGACTACTTATATAAATACTCTCTTCGGAGGAGGAATCCAATAAACCAAATTCAATAGGAAAAAGCTCTCAATAAGAGAGTGTGTGTCGACGTCTGTGTATACATACTATCTCCTGTTATTTATAGATGTAAAGCGACCTACATTGGCTAGGTTGGCTACGTTTAAGGAGGTTGTACTGGGTCGTCCCTCTCCTAGTGGGACTCGAAGTCTTCATCAGGATTTGCTCAATGATGGTATGATATGATGGAATATTAGGTCTAGTTTTCCTAGTGCCGGAAAAGTTCTTATTCCTTGGTAGGTTAGAGATTATGGGTGAGCCAGGTTGAGTGCCTCTGATCTAAGCCTAGTGGGAGTCTAGCAGCGACCCGGTTCTCGATCCACCGAGTCGGGTTCCAAGACCAATGAGGAGGTGATCCGGGTCATTGGGGTGGCAATCCGAAAGATTGTAAAAGCATGCCTTTAGTGACACGTGTCGAACCTTAGATTTTAGACCCAACATATTGCACCCGACTTCCTTGGCCAAAATTGGGCACGGAACTAATAGGCCGAGTGTGCGTGGCGTAGCTAGATACATTTTTTAACTCGCTGAGCCATCTAGAACGTTCCCAACATATCCCACAATTTTTGAGAAGTTGTTTGGGATTGTTCAGGGTTTTTAAGGAAACTAGTAAAATGCACGTGTCATGCACATAGCATTAATCATTAATAAATATAGATTATGAATTAGAAAAGTCATAATCTCAAGTTATGTTAAAACTATAACAAGTAGATCGAGTATACCTCTTAAATTGAATTAATGTCTAAAGTGAAAGATTTGAACTCTAAAAGTAAAAGTAGAAAGTGGCATAACAACTATAATTGGGAGTTGATTCCAATAATGTTATTACGTGAAGATTTTGTTGCAACGGTTAATAGCACATAGCTACAATTCCTTTCTTAAGTGGTAAAAAATAGTTACCAGTATATATAGTTCAAAGGCACATATGGATAATATGATTTGACAATTACAGTGTATTGCTAAAATCAGTGATGCCATTAAAAATATTTAGAGACAATGTATTGCAAATTATAAGTAAATACATATTGTAGCTCATTTTCTTATCCTGATATTACCCATCATTATTGCTTTGAAGTAAACAATAAATAACTGTTTTATTTTTTCACATCACGACGCATCTATTCTAGAGTTAAAGACATAAAGTTTAACAATCACTAAACTATTTATCCTTCGTGTTGAAAATGAGTTATAAACTCACACGTGATAGGTCAAGATTTCTTAATAGTGTAATGATATGTCTTTTTCTTTTATTTTGGCTTGTAGAAGCATAAGTCAATTAAAAAACGAAGAACATAAAACATGGTGGAGAAATGGTATGCAAAGGAAATGCAAGTTATGTTACTTTTAAGATTTATTTTTCAAAGAAGTGAAAGAGGTGGAACACCTCTCAATTACAAATTCTCTGGTGATATTTAATTAGCAATTAATGGTAATGGAATAATTCTCAAACTTTCTCGGGGCAAAATATTTGTGCCATACTTATGGTCTAGATAATTTCTAAGGTTTCATACTTTTAGAAGTAGTATAGTGGATATTGATGTCCATTTTATGTTTAAAAAAAAATCTAGGATCTTTTAATGTAATAGTTGTAGCAATAATACGATAGCTAAGTACAACAACACAGCCTAGAAGAGAAAGAAAGGAGAAGGAAAAAAAAGGCGTGAAAATATGTGGCCTTTACAACATAAACATATGAAGCATATTGTTTCATGCAACGGGTTTAGGGTAGTATATAATATCTTGATCTTTTTTCAAACTTGTGACTTTGTTATCATATGGTGTATTCAGAGGGGAATATATGAATAGAGAGATAGATACATACATAGAGAGATAGATGTACAGAGATACATGCTTTGTTCAGTGAGAATTTGAAAAAGTTAAAAGGTTTACAATTAATTTGGACATAGGATATGACAAATGTTTTAGAGAGATGAAGAATCTACCATGACCATAATTACATTCATTGATTAATTCTTATAGCCAAGGATAAAGATGGCCTTAAGAAGTTTTGTAAGGATAATTTTGTCCGAAAAATGATTTACGCATATTCACAGTTATATAACTAGTATAGCTATTATCAAATTTTCGCAAATTTTCCTATATTTAAAATAAAACTTTGAACTTCCAAAATTTATTTTGACTTTTTTTAGTTTTTTGGAATTTTTCCAAATATTTTATGCATTTTCATCAGGTTTTTCCTATACTTTTAGAATATTCTAAGAAATAATTAAGTAATATAAAAAATTAAGTTACTTAATTATGTGGGGCACACACCATTTTGGTCATCAGATGATAGCCAACAAACCATGCCTTAGATTGTTCGGCTATAACTTTAGATATTAGACCATACCTTAAGATTGTTGAGTTTGTTTGTAATCATTCATCGGTGGAAGAACGACAAGCTATTTGGGATAAGTTTAGCCACCTCTTGTACATATCAAGATGGGACTGTCGAGTGGTGCAATCACTCTGAATTGGTCGTATTTAAGGATCTTATGATCCAAAAATCAGACCACTCTCTCTGTTGTGTCAACATGGCCTCCCAGGCAGTGATGGCCTCAATCATTTTTGGCTTAAATCCCTATGGTTAGAAAATTTGATGTGTCACCAAATAGTTGTGTTGGTGTGGAATCATCTATCTTTAAATCCACTAAGAAATAGGTCCAAAAAATCAAGGTGAATCATAACATTATCCTTATTCTTTTCCACTATCTGAGGGAGTTGAGAGTCTCCCATGATGGTGAAGACAGCTTTATCAAGCAGAATCTTAACAAATGAAAGCAAGATAATGAAAGCAACAACAATATCTAATACTTGAAAGTCCACCTCGAAAGTGGCTATTCCATCAGACATGAGAAGCTTAAGTCTACTGATGACCTCACGCCTTGTGTTGCTATATGCCCTCACAACTTGGTCGGAAGAATGAACTCTCAAGGACATCAAGGATTAGAGTTATTTAATTATATAATCTTTATGTAATACTATTAGTGTAGTAACAAAACAAATGCATTCCTCAGATATTACGTCAACATTTACTAAATTTTCACGATTGTTGAGGATAAAGCCTTTAAAAGCAAAAACTCTTAAGTACTCAATTTTAGGTTTTCTATCTAGAATGAGTTCATATCCTCTATATAAGTAATTAAGAAACATGCTTTCATTAAATTTTGCATCAAATATTCCCAAATTTCCATAATTGCTGAAAAGAAAACATTTACAACCATTTATACACAAATTTCGTATTTAAACTAAACTACAAGACAATAAATAATTGGACAAAGTTCGATTTAACAATTTTATAGTAAAAGGGTTACACGACTCTGTGGTTCTTACACAAAAGAAATGTAAATCCTGTGATTCAATCTCCGGTTCAATCACGATCTAAAGGCTTGAAATAGCTTGATCTTGAATTGTGAGTTTTGGATTCTTCAATCTTTGCTGTTGAAAGATCATCAAAACGGTGCTGGTTCGAGGGCTTTGAAGCTTTATCCCGGACAAGTGCGGCAATTATTGACTTGTGGAGTCACCTAAGTTGAAAATGAATTTCTCCTTGATTTTCAATGAAAGAGAAGTCAATCTCCGTGTCTTAAAAGTCTTAAAAGTGCTCGATTGAAGAACGGCACTGCGTTAGTGCGTATTGTTCTTCAAATGAACCACAACCTAGTAGACAACAGAGTTTAGGCGAAGCTCTGGCTTTGATCGGGGAGACTCTGTGCGTTTATCTTCCCTGCCCCAAGCTCTCTAACTATATGCAAGGTAGTGGGCTCCATTTTGGAAAATCCATGATTTGGACTTTGATTTCATAATCAAGGAGATTTTGTCCCTTTGATTAAATCAAAATCTCTTAATTAAATAGATGCTTATTTTAATTTAGAAATACTTTCCTTAAGTCAAATTTGACTTTTGTGGTAGGAAGACCACACTTGGGCTAGACTAAATAATTTTATTTGAACTAGTATTCTAATCAATTGTGGTTTGGGCCAATTATTTTATTCGATTCCAAGTCAGCACTTTGAACCCGCATATTTTGCAACGTTGAATATTTGACCAGTCAATGAAATTTTAAATAATTAACCAAGCATAAATTGTCGTTGTCTACAAACCCAAAACTCCGAATTTATCAATCTAGGCCCTATATGTGTAGCATTTTTGTTTTCCATTTTTATTTTTATCATTTTCGTATATTATTAGGATATACCATTGTGTACATTTATTATTTTTCCCAAT
Organism: Escallonia rubra; assembly: GCA_033065855.1. Taxonomy (NCBI): domain Eukaryota; kingdom Viridiplantae; phylum Streptophyta; class Magnoliopsida; order Escalloniales; family Escalloniaceae; genus Escallonia; species Escallonia rubra. The sequence continues at coordinate 4,718 of JAVXUO010001540.1, read as the reverse complement.
TTTTTCTTAGCTACTTTTTTCAGTTGTTTGTTATGTTTACCATATTCATTTTCAGTTATTTTTGGACTACTTCATCTATGTTCACTGTTTTCATCTTTAATTTTTCTGATCGTGTCCTTTTTCGACCTTGGTACTACCAGCATCACCTCTGCCAAACCTGATTTGACCAGTCCATTTCAATCACCACTGCCCACCACATCGAACTGCAATCTGACTACACCTATTGTCACCACCATAACATCAAGCAACCACCACCATGACCACAACGTTCGTAATTAGCCACCTGCTGTCACCATAACCACCATAATTAGCCATCTCGGTCACCATAACAACCGCAGTCAACCACCATCGTGATGATAACAATCGCAGTCAGTCATCTACCACCATCACACAACCGCTGTCAGCCACCTACAAAAACCAGTACAATCACAATCATCCACAAGAGATGTAGATCTGAAAATAGAAGCCCTAAAAACTAAGCTTGGTGATGAAGCGAAGTGGTAGATCGAGGTAAACCGCAACAAGATAGTTAGAGATTGCGGTTGGCGGCACATGTGACCACTGTCAGCATGCTCATTGGGACCATCGCCATCTCCATGTGGTGTCACCAATCAACACCACCTCTATTTGTCAGAAATACCAGCAAAGGATGTGACTGTGAGCAAAAGTGCGTTTGGGGGGGGGGGGACATAGAGGGAGAGAAGGTGACGATGAGCAGAGTTTGGGAAGAAAACGAATGAACAGTGGAAGGGATTGAGTTTTCTTTGGTAGAGGGTGAGATCTTGTCAAGAAAAGTGAAAAACACCTCCAAGGTGTTTTTGGATTTTTTACACTATTTGAGTAATTGTATCTAAAATGAAAACAGAAAATGATAAAAGTACACATAAAAAAGCATCTTTTTCGTTATCACTACAAAAAATAAGAAACAAAAATAGTTAACGTCCGGGGCCGAGTTTTGTATTTGCAAAGAGTTCAAAAGAAGTTTTTTACCCAAAAATATTTTGGCAAATAATTTTCATGAAACATTGTTCTAAATTCTTGAGATGTATGATTCATTCTCTCAAGAACCCATTTTGTTGGGGTATTGATGGAGCAGAGAACTTGTGAGTAATTGCATTTCGTCATAAAAGGGTACAAAACTTTAAATTTACCACCTTTATCACTTCTGTTTTTCACAAATTTCAGTTCCTTCTCATTTTCAAGAAGCCTCGCAAGTTTGAATTTTTTTTAAAAGGCTTCATCCTTATCAGTTAGAATAAATGCCAAGTGAATTAGAAAAATCATCCACAGTGGCAAGAGCAGCATAAAATTTGCCACAAAAACTAAGAGCGGAAGAGATCTGAAAGAAACGACCACATTTTTCACATGAATATATATGTTTGATTGTTTTCCAAATTGACATGGATCACAAATATTATCTGTAAACAATTTGATTTTTGGTAAGCCTCTTACCAAATTTGTTGAACAAATCCATATGCAGATAACTTAATTTACAACCCTATAGCAAAAAAATCATCACGTAAGACAAAAAGAAAATTTTCATTATAGATATTAACTTTGTCAAAGGAGAGAGTGTAGATACTACCATTCCGATTTTCCAACGAGTGTTCACCCAATTAAAGAGTCACGAATCAAGAAATATTTTTCTTTAGAAGAAACTTTAAGACAACACTCAATTGACTAATACTAATCAAATCAAACTTTAAACAGTCTACCAAAAAGCATTCTATATGCAAATAGAACCCTTTTCGATTTTACCATTGTTGATGATTTTCTCATTTGAATTATCACTAGGCGTCACTAAGCAACCATATTTTGGACAAAGGGAGGAGAATAAAGAATTGGTCACCAGTCATATGCCGTGAACACTCACTCTTAAGAATCCACTTATGAGCACCGATCTTTGCCTTAAGCACACTACATCACAATCTTGTGGTGTTAGGTTTAGGTACCCAGATTCCTTAGATTCCGATTGATTAGATGCATAGATTTTGGAAATTGAAACATTTTTAAGTTTGATTTTGGAGGGAATTTTGGTACCAATCCTTCTTATTCCTCACACTGAAACAATTTTTTTAGGTGTCTTTTCTCACCATAAATTTTGAATATCGTAAAAGGAGAGTTAAAAGACATATTTCTCCAGTGAATTTTACTATATAATTTTTCAAGATTTGGTGACATAATTGCACCCTTTTCAGTAGCACATCTTTTTCTTCCAAGAATTTCCAGATTTTCCCTTGCTTGAATGAAATTTAGTGAGTAAAATTTAGTTCATCAATTAATTTTCTTTTTCCAAGATGAGTTTATCCAAGTTTAAGCTTATCATTGCCAATAGGAAATTTTCAATCAACATGGAAGTTTTCATTTAACATTAGTAAGTTTATATTTATTTTTGCTCTAGGAAATTCTGCATTCTAAGCAAATTTTAATTCAATTTTAATTCAATTTTGATGATGCAATTAATTTAATTCTTCTGTTTAATTTAGGGTTAAATACACGTTAGTATCCTAAAAGTACCCTGAAGTCTCACTTGAGGGTCCGAAAGTTTATTTTTTACACATAAGGGTCTGTAGTTTCAAATTTGCAATAAATAAGGACTTCTGTCCAAATTCATAACTTTCTAGGCAAAACCATCAGGGGCAAAAATGTCCGGACATGTTTAATTTTTTCCTCTTTTCTTTTTTAATTTTTTACTTCTACTTCCTTAAGAAGAAGAAACCATCGGCGGCAGCAATAGCCACCCCCTCACCCATGAGGACTAGAAACCACTGGCAGTGGCAACAACCACACTAGTCGACAGTAGATCCCGGTGGTGTCGCTTCTGAACGGCAAAGCGGAAAGAAAATCAGTAACAAAAAGAGACGAAGAGACCAAATCTCAATAACCTGCAACCCCACTAAATTCACCCAAAATCACCACGGCTTTGCCCGTCGCATCATCGCAGCACTACCATCACCATCTTGACCACAACTTTGTCAGCTGTAACACAGACACACAACATATGAGATTTGCTTCCCTCGAGGACACGTGAACCGTAGCCGTAACCTAAACTAGGATCAAGTGAGAGACGCCGCCAGCGGTGCCATGGCCGAGCTGGCTCAGCCGGAGGCCTACGCGCCGAGGACGATACATGTATAGCCTACACGTCAAGGACGATATAGATCTTCGTTCAGATCATAAGAGGCATGTCGTTGATGGCTCAGGTCCTCTCCGGTGCAGATCTATCGTTGATTTCCACTAGGACCACACCACTGCCACGATCGGTAGCAACCATCGGCGGTGATTGGTGCCACCCACGGATCTATCACAGAGGACCCACGACGGCCGGTGAGGAACCAGATCCACAGCACCGCGCTTACCATCACAGAACAACAAAAAGAAAAAGGTTGTTCAAGCCAACCGCTTCAATTGCACCTTTTTCAGCGACCGATCGACATCAACCACGATCGTCATAATCGTCGCCGGTGACTGGCGCCTTAATTTTTCCTTCCCCTCCTCAAAGAGCCAAAACCCTTGTACAAGAAGCTCATGCGTCTTGCCAACCATGTGGTTTTCCCTTACCTCACCGCTTATTGGCTCATCATAGTCTTCCCTTCCCTGGGATACATGTTCGGAATAAAGCCTCTGACTGGAATCGAGTCTCAAGTAACTGAAATTTAGTCAAAGTTGACAACACTTGGGATGTTCGAAGCCAAAATCGAGGACTTCAAATCGAATGTGGTCGAAATCAAGTTGGGTTCATAGCAGCAATCGTGCCGAAAGTAGTTCCATTCAACTCAGGAAAGGCTTCATCCAAATGAACATGTTCCTTTTCCAACCTCTTTAACCTGCTTCCCAAATCAACTTCAAGAAAGAAAATAGAAACAGAAAGAGGAAGAACAGTTCGGGCAACATGAGAAAACAGGGGGAAGAAGAGAGGAGGAAAGAAAGAGAGAGAAAGAAACGGATTAAATGAGGGTTTGAGAAAAAATTAAACATTTTCGGACGTTTTTGCCCCTGGCGATTTTGCCTTGAAAGTTATGAATTTGGACAGAAGTCCTTATTTATTGCGAATTTGAAACTACAGACCCTTATGTGTAAAAAATAAACTTTGGGACTCTCGGGTGAGACTTTGGGGTACTTTCAGGGCACTAACGTGTATTTAACCATTTAATTTATTATTCTTTGACAACATTGACTATGGACAAGTCCTTTTTTTTAAAGCTTTGTTTTTCAAGATCAACTGTCATACTTTTCACTTGATAAAAAAAAGAGACAATTTTGAGTCGATCATACACTACAAAAAAAAAAAAATGAGGTTTCGCCGTCGCTTTAGAAAATGTCATAAACTAGCTCTAATTTGTGAACTGTCACTTGAAAATGTCGCATAAAAGTGTCGTAAGTTGAACGTCAACGTGTATAACAAGTTGTTTTACCCTTTACAACACTTTTATAGTCATTGGCGACACTTTTCTAGTGTTGCCTAAACCCTTTTTTTCTTTTGGTAGTGATAATTGAAATCTTTGGAAAAAGAAGTTTTGGGTATACCTCATCCTCAAGAGGCGCGAAGCATAATGGAGCAACATTATCATCTACATGATTTTCCTTTCTTGTCGGTATCTTATTTCAAGTCAACGGGCCCAGTGAGGCTTGAACATCTTCTCCTTGTTATATGTCTTACCCGAAGATTAGTTCTTGATGTCAAGACAATATTTGTTGACACGGGGTATTTCTATATT
>JAVXUO010000144.1:417500-667464 GCA_033065855.1 Escallonia rubra | reverse complement strand
CAAGAAATCCTTTAGCCTTCCTTACCTCAAATGTCTACGCCCATCAGAATCCTTATACGCACTAAAAGAAGTACACGAAGGGATATGTGGCCAACATCTTGAAGGGAGGACATTGGCACAGAAAATCTTACGGCAAGGATATTACTGGCCTACGATGCAGAAGGACGCCGTCGAATTCACACGAAGATGCGATAAGTGTCAGAAGTTTGCACCAGTTTCTCATACACCAGTTGCTCCTTTAACTTCGATTGTTTCTCCAATTTCCTTTGTTGTATGGGGAATGGATCTGCTGGGACCTTTTCCCAAGGCGTCTGGGCAACGACGATTTGTGATTGTGATAATAGACTACTTCACCAAATGGACTGAAGCAGAATCTCTGTCAACTATTACTTCAGCCAAGTGTGAAGATTTCTTCTGGAAAAACGTCATCTGTCGTTTTGGAGTACCAAGAGCTTTGGTCGTTGATAACGGAAAACAGTTTGACAACAACAACTTTCGAACCTTTTGTACGAATCTTTCGATCGATTTGAGATTCACTTCTGTAGCTCATCCACAATCCAATGGTTAGACTGAAAACATGAATCGAAGCATCCTACAAAGGTTGAAGAAGAAGCTAGATGAAGCTAAAGGCGCATAGGTGGACGAACTCCCCAAAGTGTTGTGGGCCTATCGAACAACTCCACATTCGGTTACAGGGAAAATGCCTTTCTTACTCTGCTATGGAACGGAAGCAATGTTGCCAGTTGAGATAGGAGTTCCAATAATACGGGCCTTACATTTCAACGAATTAAACAACGAAGTTGGACTCCGAGCAAATCTTGATTTGGTAGAAGAAGCTCGAACTCAAGCCCTTGAACGATCCTTTGTCATAAAACAACGAGTCGCACGATATTACAATCAGAGAGTCCGATCCAAGCAGTTTAACGAGGGAGATTTAGTCCTTTGAAAATTAGAAGTCTCCGATCCAAAGGCATCGACGGGAAAGTTATCTCCAAATTGGGAAGGACCCTATCGTGTTATAAAGGTACTCAAACCGGGTGCCTACGCACTGGAAACACTTTCGGCCATCCCTCGTACTTGGAATGCTGAGAACTTGCACATATATTACCAGTAGTGTCTTGGCCCGAGCCAAGACACTTCTTTTTTTAGGGAATAAGAGGCCCAAACCTTATCACAACCCCAATATTTTAGAAATAGTCTTTAGCAAATTTTTTTCAAATAATGGGTTGTCAAGCAATCCAATGTAAACTTTATCTTTTGCTCGAGCAATAAAGTTATTTTTCTTAGCATTGTTGTAATGTAAACTTAGCCAAAACATTATGTCCGAACAGAGTGATGGCCGAATACTCTGCCCGAATAGAGTGATCAACTTAGCCAGAACATTCTGCCCGAACAGAGTGATCAACCTAACCAAAACATCATGTCCGAACAGAATGTCTGCCGAACACTCTGCCTGAACATAGTGAACAACTTAGACAAAACATTTTGTCTGAACAGAGTGATGGCCGAACACTCTACCCGAACATAGTGTATAACTCTTGGATTTTATAAAAATACAAGAGAAGGCCAAACGGATTAGCTATAGATCTAAGTCCGTGAAGAAACAAAAGTTAATGGGGGCACAGTCACTCCACCAAAGGTTTTGCTTCTTCGAAGTATAGGCCGAGCGAGGGTGCTCGACTTTTTTGCCAACTCTTTAAGCGACGAATAAAGGGTTCGAGTCAAAATAAAAGTAAATAATATTGTGTGAATGGTAAACACAAACCATGAAAAACACATAGTAAAACAGAATACAATAATAAAAGATAGAGTTTTTACACAAGCCCTAGAAAGGGCATCAGAGTACTCGGTCTAAACAAAATAGCCTGGATACAAAGAATAAAACTCTAAGGCTCGGGGGCATGGCCAGAAGGGCCCTCCTCAGGAGGATGGGAAGCTGCGGCATCACCTGCCTCTGAAGGCATAACAGTCTCCCCTGATGGAGACACAACTGCAGGCATAACAAAGTCGTCCAACAGCATGTCAGGGAATCGCTCAATGAACATCTCCTTGGCCTTCATGAAGCCCATCTCATAGATCTCCAAGCCATTATCTGTTTGCTTCTTCAGCCATTCTTCCCCAGCGTTTCCATCCAGGAAGTCGCGGATGCCTTGGTCCCGAGCTTTCGTCACCTTTTCAGCCGTCTTCCTTTTGACTCGCTCCAACCTCTTCTCCAGAGTCGCGTTCTGAGCAAGATGATCTGCCTCTTGCCTGCTCAGCTCTTCAGCACGATGAGAAGCTTCTTGTGCCTCCTTAACAGCTTCCCTCTTCTGTTAAGCCTCATCCGCTGCCACCTGCCTCGCCATCTCAAAGCGAGAAAGCATCTCAGATCCGCTAGCGTACATCTGGAATAAACATCTGGAATAAAGAGTGGAACCATCAGCTAAATGGAAGTTGAAAACAAAATAGAAACCTAGTTGAGACAAAGGATGTTACCGTATACACGGCCTGGGCGAAGGAGCTGGCAAAGGTCTCGTGTGTCTGAGTCTAGAAGACCTCCTTGTCTGGAGGAAGAATTCCGTGAAGAAGATGATGCTCCGAGACCTGGCTATATGGCATCCCAAGGTCATCACACCTAAGTGTCCATCTCGGTCGAAAGACGGGATCATCTTCGATGGACACTTGCTCAAGGATCCGTGGAGAACATTCTGAAGGAGTGACTCTAGTCCTCTTAGGAGCAGGGGGCAACTCCACACTTGGTTGTTTCTCTTTTTGCTTCCCCTTAGCTTTCTGAAGAACCCCAAGAAAGCCTCTCTGTGGCGATTTTCCACTTCCACTAGCCATTTCTGCAATGAAGAAAGAAATCAATACGGGAATAAACACAGAAACCAAATTGAAATCAATGACTTTCATAAAGCACACCTAGAGGAACGGTCTCGGCAGAAGACACGCTATGAATAGCGGGAGGAGGAGGAGGAATAGAAAGACCAGCTGGAATGGGCTTTGGAGGAATGATCTTTGCCCACTCCAATTGTTCCTCCGAAAGAGGCTCATCAATAGAAAGACCACCTCGAAGTTTGATGTGGCTAAGAATATGCTTAGTAAGATTGTTGGGAATGGGCTTGCCAGGATTCTCGAAATCCTTACAAAATGGATTCCAGTTTCTATCAAACGGAAGCTCCCCCTTGTCCATGCGACCAACGAAGAAGTATCTAGAGTGCCAGCCTTTATTTGACTTTGGGCCTCCTTTCAGAAATCGTTGCCTGCTATGAATGTAATACCATCCCGGGCAGTTGGTGACTCCTTTGACGAAACAGATTTTGAAGAACACTCTCATAAAATCTGTTACATCTGGTTTGCAGCTTGAAGTCTGAACCAAATATATAAGACCAGCAAGTTCCTCCAATCATTTGGAACAAGCTGCCCGGGAGCCATGCGATAATGCTCGAAGAAACGAAGAGCAAAAGGGTGAAGAGGAAGCCTATACCCAGACTTCACCTGCTCTTTGTAGATACCCGTTTCAAACTTTGTGCCGTAATTAGCTGGTTCTTGCAAACCAGGAAGACGAGCATACCAACCTTTGGGAAGAGGATATTCCTGAATTAAATTCTGCAAATCATCGGTAGACATCTTGCTTGACTTCTCGTCAGCAGTATACCAAGGCTTGGGATTAGCCTTATCCTCGGCTTGATCCTTCACATCTCCTAAGGCATTCTTTCCAGACAAAGAATGCGAAGGCTGAGAAGTGGAGGGTTGTGGAGGTTGAGAAGATGAAGGTGGTAATGGTTGGGAAGTCGTAGGTGGTGGAAGTTGTGAATTTGAAGTTCCAACTTCACTTCCTGAAGTTGGAACTCGTTCCGAACTCGAAGATGGACTACTTATATAAATACTCTCTTCGGAGGAGGAATCCAATAAACCAAATTCAATAGGAAAAAGCTCTCAATAAGAGAGTGTGTGTCGACGTCTGTGTATACATACTATCTCCTGTTATTTATAGATGTAAAGCGACCTACATTGGCTAGGTTGGCTACGTTTAAGGAGGTTGTACTGGGTCGTCCCTCTCCTAGTGGGACTCGAAGTCTTCATCAGGATTTGCTCAATGATGGTATGATATGATGGAATATTAGGTCTAGTTTTCCTAGTGCCGGAAAAGTTCTTATTCCTTGGTAGGTTAGAGATTATGGGTGAGCCAGGTTGAGTGCCTCTGATCTAAGCCTAGTGGGAGTCTAGCAGCGACCCGGTTCTCGATCCACCGAGTCGGGTTCCAAGACCAATGAGGAGGTGATCCGGGTCATTGGGGTGGCAATCCGAAAGATTGTAAAAGCATGCCTTTAGTGACACGTGTCGAACCTTAGATTTTAGACCCAACATATTGCACCCGACTTCCTTGGCCAAAATTGGGCACGGAACTAATAGGCCGAGTGTGCGTGGCGTAGCTAGATACATTTTTTAACTCGCTGAGCCATCTAGAACGTTCCCAACATATCCCACAATTTTTGAGAAGTTGTTTGGGATTGTTCAGGGTTTTTAAGGAAACTAGTAAAATGCACGTGTCATGCACATAGCATTAATCATTAATAAATATAGATTATGAATTAGAAAAGTCATAATCTCAAGTTATGTTAAAACTATAACAAGTAGATCGAGTATACCTCTTAAATTGAATTAATGTCTAAAGTGAAAGATTTGAACTCTAAAAGTAAAAGTAGAAAGTGGCATAACAACTATAATTGGGAGTTGATTCCAATAATGTTATTACGTGAAGATTTTGTTGCAACGGTTAATAGCACATAGCTACAATTCCTTTCTTAAGTGGTAAAAAATAGTTACCAGTATATATAGTTCAAAGGCACATATGGATAATATGATTTGACAATTACAGTGTATTGCTAAAATCAGTGATGCCATTAAAAATATTTAGAGACAATGTATTGCAAATTATAAGTAAATACATATTGTAGCTCATTTTCTTATCCTGATATTACCCATCATTATTGCTTTGAAGTAAACAATAAATAACTGTTTTATTTTTTCACATCACGACACATCTATTCTAGAGTTAAAGACATAAAGTTTAACAATCACTAAACTATTTATCCTTCGTGTTGAAAATGAGTTATAAACTCACACGTGATAGGTCAAGATTTCTTAATAGTGTAATGATATGTCTTTTTCTTTTATTTTGGCTTGTAGAAGCATAAGTCAATTAAAAAACGAAGAACATAAAACATGGTGGAGAAATGGTATGCAAAGGAAATGCAAGTTATGTTACTTTTAAGATTTATTTTTCAAAGAAGTGAAAGAGGTGGAACACCTCTCAATTACAAATTCTCTGGTGATATTTAATTAGCAATTAATGGTAATGGAATAATTCTCAAACTTTCTCGGGGCAAAATATTTGTGCCATACTTATGGTCTAGATAATTTCTAAGGTTTCATACTTTTAGAAGTAGTATAGTGGATATTGATGTCCATTTTATGTTTAAAAAAAAATCTAGGATCTTTTAATGTAATAGTTGTAGCAATAATACGATAGCTAAGTACAACAACACAGCCTAGAAGAGAAAGAAAGGAGAAGGAAAAAAAAGGCGTGAAAATATGTGGCCTTTACAACATAAACATATGAAGCATATTGTTTCATGCAACGGGTTTAGGGTAGTATATAATATCTTGATCTTTTTTCAAACTTGTGACTTTGTTATCATATGGTGTATTCAGAGGGGAATATATGAATAGAGAGATAGATACATACATAGAGAGATAGATGTACAGAGATACATGCTTTGTTCAGTGAGAATTTGAAAAAGTTAAAAGGTTTACAATTAATTTGGACATAGGATATGACAAATGTTTTAGAGAGATGAAGAATCTACCATGACCATAATTACATTCATTGATTAATTCTTATAGCCAAGGATAAAGATGGCCTTAAGAAGTTTTGTAAGGATAATTTTGTCCGAAAAATGATTTACGCATATTCACAGTTATATAACTAGTATAGCTCTTATCAAATTTTGGCAAATTTACCTATATTTACAATAAAACTTTGAACTTCAAAAATTTATTTTGACTTTTTTTAGTTTTTTGGAATTTTTCCAAATATTTTATGCATTTTCATCAGGTTTTTCCTATACTTTTAGAATATTCTAAGAAATAATTAAGTAATATAAAAAATTAAGTTACTTAATTATGTGGGGCACACACCATTTTGGTCATCAGATGATAGCCAACAAACCATGCCTTAGATTGTTCGGCTATAACTTTAGATATTAGACCATACCTTAAGATTGTTGAGTTTGTTTGTAATCATTCATCGGTGGAAGAACGACAAGCTATTTGGGATAAGTTTAGCCACCTCTTGTACATATCAAGATGGGACTGTCGAGTGGTGCAATCACTCTGAATTGGTCGTATTTAAGGATCTTATGATCCAAAAATCAGACCACTCTCTCTGTTGTGTCAACATGGCCTCCCAGGCAGTGATGGCCTCAATCATTTTTGGCTTAAATCCCTATGGTTAGAAAATTTGATGTGTCACCAAATAGTTGTGTTGGTGTGGAATCATCTATCTTTAAATCCACTAAGAAATAGGTCCAAAAAATCAAGGTGAATCATAACATTATCCTTATTCTTTTCCACTATCTGAGGGAGTTGAGAGTCTCCCATGATGGTGAAGACAGCTTTATCAAGCAGAATCTTAACAAATGAAAGCAAGATAATGAAAGCAACAACAATATCTAATACTTGAAAGTCCACCTCGAAAGTGGCTATTCCATCAGACATGAGAAGCTTAAGTCTACTGATGACCTCACGCCTTGTGTTGCTATATGCCCTCACAACTTGGTCGGAAGAATGAACTCTCAAGGACATCAAGGATTAGAGTTATTTAATTATATAATCTTTATGTAATACTATTAGTGTAGTAACAAAACAAATGCATTCCTCAGATATTACGTCAACATTTACTAAATTTTCACGATTGTTGAGGATAAAGCCTTTAAAAGCAAAAACTCTTAAGTACTCAATTTTAGGTTTTCTATCTAGAATGAGTTCATATCCTCTATATAAGTAATTAAGAAACATGCTTTCATTAAATTTTGCATCAAATATTCCCAAATTTCCATAATTGCTGAAAAGAAAACATTTACAACCATTTATACACAAATTTCGTATTTAAACTAAACTACAAGACAATAAATAATTGGACAAAGTTCGATTTAACAATTTTATAGTAAAAGGGTTACACGACTCTGTGGTTCTTACACAAAAGAAATGTAAATCCTGTGATTCAATCTCCGGTTCAATCACGATCTAAAGGCTTGAAATAGCTTGATCTTGAATTGTGAGTTTTGGATTCTTCAATCTTTGCTGTTGAAAGATCATCAAAACGGTGCTGGTTCGAGGGCTTTGAAGCTTTATCCCGGACAAGTGCGGCAATTATTGACTTGTGGAGTCACCTAAGTTGAAAATGAATTTCTCCTTGATTTTCAATGAAAGAGAAGTCAATATCCGTGTCTTAAAAGTCTTAAAAGTGCTCGATTGAAGAACGGCACTGCGTTAGTGCGTATTGTTCTTCAAATGAACCACAACCTAGTAGACAACAGAGTTTAGGCGAAGCTCTGGCTTTGATCGGGGAGACTCTGTGCGTTTATCTTCCCTGCCCCAAGCTCTCTAACTATATGCAAGGTAGTGGGCTCCATTTTGGAAAATCCATGATTTGGACTTTGATTTCATAATCAAGGAGATTTTGTCCCTTTGATTAAATCAAAATCTCTTAATTAAATAGATGCTTATTTTAATTTAGAAATACTTTCCTTAAGTCAAATTTGACTTTTGTGGTAGGAAGACCACACTTGGGCTAGACTAAATAATTTTATTTGAACTAGTATTCTAATCAATTGTGGTTTGGGCCAATTATTTTATTCGATTCCAAGTCAGCACTTTGAACCCGCATATTTTGCAACGTTGAATATTTGACCAGTCAATGAAATTTTAAATAATTAACCAAGCATAAATTGTCGTTGTCTACAAACCCAAAACTCCGAATTTATCAATCTAGGCCCTATATGTGTAGCATTTTTGTTTTCCATTTTTATTTTTATCATTTTCGTATATTATTAGGATATACCATTGTGTACATTTATTATTTTTCCCAATTTTTTCTTAGCTACTTTTTTCAGTTGTTTGTTATGTTTACCATATTCATTTTCAGTTATTTTTGGACTACTTCATCTATGTTCACTGTTTTCATCTTTAATTTTTCTGATCGTGTCCTTTTTCGACCTTGGTACTACCAGCATCACCTCTGCCAAACCTGATTTGACCAGTCCATTTCAATCACCACTGCCCACCACATCGAACTGCAATCTGACTACACCTATTGTCACCACCATAACATCAAGCAACCACCACCATGACCACAACGTTCGTAATTAGCCACCTGCTGTCACCATAACCACCATAATTAGCCATCTCGGTCACCATAACAACCGCAGTCAACCACCATCGTGATGATAACAATCGCAGTCAGTCATCTACCACCATCACACAACCGCTGTCAGCCACCTACAAAAACCAGTACAATCACAATCATCCACAAGAGATGTAGATCTGAAAATAGAAGCCCTAAAAACTAAGCTTGGTGATGAAGCGAAGTGGTAGATCGAGGTAAACCGCAACAAGATAGTTAGAGATTGCGGTTGGCGGCACATGTGACCACTGTCAGCATGCTCATTGGGACCATCGCCATCTCCATGTGGTGTCACCAATCAACACCACCTCTATTTGTCAGAAATACCAGCAAAGGATGTGACTGTGAGCAAAAGTGCGTTTGGGGGGGGGGGGACATAGAGGGAGAGAAGGTGACGATGAGCAGAGTTTGGGAAGAAAACGAATGAACAGTGGAAGGGATTGAGTTTTCTTTGGTAGAGGGTGAGATCTTGTCAAGAAAAGTGAAAAACACCTCCAAGGTGTTTTTGGATTTTTTACACTATTTGAGTAATTGTATCTAAAATGAAAACAGAAAATGATAAAAGTACACATAAAAAAGCATCTTTTTCGTTATCACTACAAAAAATAAGAAACAAAAATAGTTAACGTCCGGGGCCGAGTTTTGTATTTGCAAAGAGTTCAAAAGAAGTTTTTTACCCAAAAATATTTTGGCAAATAATTTTCATGAAACATTGTTCTAAATTCTTGAGATGTATGATTCATTCTCTCAAGAACCCATTTTGTTGGGGTATTGATGGAGCAGAGAACTTGTGAGTAATTGCATTTCGTCATAAAAGGGTACAAAACTTTAAATTTACCACCTTTATCACTTCTGTTTTTCACAAATTTCAGTTCCTTCTCATTTTCAAGAAGCCTCGCAAGTTTGAATTTTTTTTAAAAGGCTTCATCCTTATCAGTTAGAATAAATGCCAAGTGAATTAGAAAAATCATCCACAGTGGCAAGAGCAGCATAAAATTTGCCACAAAAACTAAGAGCGGAAGAGATCTGAAAGAAACGACCACATTTTTCACATGAATATATATGTTTGATTGTTTTCCAAATTGACATGGATCACAAATATTATCTGTAAACAATTTGATTTTTGGTAAGCCTCTTACCAAATTTGTTGAACAAATCCATATGCAGATAACTTAATTTACAACCCTATAGCAAAAAAATCATCACGTAAGACAAAAAGAAAATTTTCATTATAGATATTAACTTTGTCAAAGGAGAGAGTGTAGATACTACCATTCCGATTTTCCAACGAGTGTTCACCCAATTAAAGAGTCACGAATCAAGAAATATTTTTCTTTAGAAGAAACTTTAAGACAACACTCAATTGACTAATACTAATCAAATCAAACTTTAAACAGTCTACCAAAAAGCATTCTATATGCAAATAGAACCCTTTTCGATTTTACCATTGTTGATGATTTTCTCATTTGAATTATCACTAGGCGTCACTAAGCAACCATATTTTGGACAAAGGGAGGAGAATAAAGAATTGGTCACCAGTCATATGCCGTGAACACTCACTCTTAAGAATCCACTTATGAGCACCGATCTTTGCCTTAAGCACACTACATCACAATCTTGTGGTGTTAGGTTTAGGTACCCAGATTCCTTAGATTCCGATTGATTAGATGCATAGATTTTGGAAATTGAAACATTTTTAAGTTTGATTTTGGAGGGAATTTTGGTACCAATCCTTCTTATTCCTCACACTGAAACAATTTTTTTAGGTGTCTTTTCTCACCATAAACTTTGAATATTGTAAAAGGAGAGTTAAAATACAGATTTCTCTAGTGAATTTTACTGTATAATTTTTCGAGATTTGTTGACATAATTGCACCCTTTTCAGTAGCACATTTTTTTCTTCCAAGAATTTCCAGATTTTTGCTTGCTTGAATGAAATTGAGCAAGTAAAATTTAGTTTATCAATTAATTTCCATTTCCCAAGATGAGTTTATCCAAGTTTAAGGTTATCACTGCCAATAGGAAATTTTCATTCGACATGGAAGTTTTCATTTCACATCGATAAGTTGGTCTTTATTTTTTGCTCTAGGAAATTCTGCCTTCTAAGCAATTTTTAATTCGACTTTGATGACGCAATTAATTTAATTCTTCCGTTCAATTTAGGGTTAAATACACGTTAGTATCCTAAAAGTACCTCGAAGTCTCACTTGAGGGTCCGAAAGTTTATTTTTTACACATAAGGGTCTGTAGTTTCAAATTTGCAATAAATAAGGACTTCTGTCCAAATTCATAACTTTCTAGGCAAAACCATCAGGGGCAAAAATGTCCGGACATGTTTAATTTTTTCCTCTTTTCTTTTTTAATTTTTTACTTCTACTTCCTTAAGAAGAAGAAACCATCGGCGGCAGCAATAGCCACCCCCTCACCCATGAGGACTAGAAACCACTGGCAGTGGCAACAACCACACTAGTCGACAGTAGATCCCGGTGGTGTCGCTTCTGAACGGCAAAGCGGAAAGAAAATCAGTAACAAAAAGAGACGAAGAGACCAAATCTCAATAACCTGCAACCCCACTAAATTCACCCAAAATCACCACGGCTTTGCCCGTCGCATCATCGCAGCACTACCATCACCATCTTGACCACAACTTTGTCAGCTGTAACACAGACACACAACATATGAGATTTGCTTCCCTCGAGGACACGTGAACCGTAGCCGTAACCTAAACTAGGATCAAGTGAGAGACGCCGCCAGCGGTGCCATGGCCGAGCTGGCTCAGCCGGAGGCCTACGCGCCGAGGACGATACATGTATAGCCTACACGTCAAGGACGATATAGATCTTCGTTCAGATCATAAGAGGCATGTCGTTGATGGCTCAGGTCCTCTCCGGTGCAGATCTATCGTTGATTTCCACTAGGACCACACCACTGCCACGATCGGTAGCAACCATCGGCGGTGATTGGTGCCACCCACGGATCTATCACAGAGGACCCACGACGGCCGGTGAGGAACCAGATCCACAGCACCGCGCTTACCATCACAGAACAACAAAAAGAAAAAGGTTGTTCAAGCCAACCGCTTCAATTGCACCTTTTTCAGCGACCGATCGACATCAACCACGATCGTCATAATCGTCGCCGGTGACTGGCGCCTTAATTTTTCCTTCCCCTCCTCAAAGAGCCAAAACCCTTGTACAAGAAGCTCATGCGTCTTGCCAACCATGTGGTTTTCCCTTACCTCACCGCTTATTGGCTCATCATAGTCTTCCCTTCCCTGGGATACATGTTCGGAATAAAGCCTCTGACTGGAATCGAGTCTCAAGTAACTGAAATTTAGTCAAAGTTGACAACACTTGGGATGTTCGAAGCCAAAATCGAGGACTTCAAATCGAATGTGGTCGAAATCAAGTTGGGTTCATAGCAGCAATCGTGCCGAAAGTAGTTCCATTCAACTCAGGAAAGGCTTCATCCAAATGAACATGTTCCTTTTCCAACCTCTTTAACCTGCTTCCCAAATCAACTTCAAGAAAGAAAATAGAAACAGAAAGAGGAAGAACAGTTCGGGCAACATGAGAAAACAGGGGGAAGAAGAGAGGAGGAAAGAAAGAGAGAGAAAGAAACGGATTAAATGAGGGTTTGAGAAAAAATTAAACATTTTCGGACGTTTTTGCCCCTGGCGATTTTGCCTTGAAAGTTATGAATTTGGACAGAAGTCCTTATTTATTGCGAATTTGAAACTACAGACCCTTATGTGTAAAAAATAAACTTTGGGACTCTCGGGTGAGACTTTGGGGTACTTTCAGGGCACTAACGTGTATTTAACCATTTAATTTATTATTCTTTGACAACATTGACTATGGACAAGTCCTTTTTTTTAAAGCTTTGTTTTTCAAGATCAACTGTCATACTTTTCACTTGATAAAAAAAAGAGACAATTTTGAGTCGATCATACACTACAAAAAAAAAAAAAAATGAGGTTTCGCCGTCGCTTTAGAAAATGTCATAAACTAGCTCTAATTTGTGAACTGTCACTTGAAAATGTCGCATAAAAGTGTCGTAAGTTGAACGTCAACGTGTATAACAAGTTGTTTTACCCTTTACAACACTTTTATAGTCATTGGCGACACTTTTCTAGTGTTGCCTAAACCCTTTTTTTCTTTTGGTAGTGATAATTGAAATCTTTGGAAAAAGAAGTTTTGGGTATACCTCATCCTCAAGAGGCGCGAAGCATAATGGAGCAACATTATCATCTACATGATTTTCCTTTCTTGTCGGTATCTTATTTCAAGTCAACGGGCCCAGTGAGGCTTGAACATCTTCTCCTTGTTATATGTCTTACCCGAAGATTAGTTCTTGATGTCAAGACAATATTTGTTGACACGGGGTATTTCTATATTCTTAACAAGCATCTGGATTTTTTCTTGAATTCCATTTTACATTTTTTTAAGAAGATATGCTTTGATGCGTTTCTTCTTAATTTTCTCCCCTTTTGTTTGCCAACAACCTCTTGAAATTTGAGATAGTCAAAGAAATATACACTATTAGAGTCACCATCATCAATACCTTCCTCGGGTTCAGAAGCACCTTTAGCTTTTCAAGCTACGAACATTTATGTCTTTGGCTTATTTGATGGCTGACTTTGGCTTTCCTATCTTTCAGAATAATAAGAAAAAAGAGTTTTTGAACAAGCTTGTTCTGGGGATACATTTTCCAAATAGCTTCAATCAATTGATGATGAGAGTGAATCTCGAGTATACTCATTTGTAGATTCATATTCTATCACCATGAAGGCCTCATATTGCTGCATCAGTATGTTGGTACCGGTTTCCTTGATGATTTGTGCCTTCATTAATAACTTCAAGAAGCCTCATTATTTCCATCACCTTGAAGGCCTCATATTGCTGCATTGACTAGATAGTACCCGTTTATGTCCAAAACAACTCCGTTTGTATTTTTGGCTTTGTTGTCCATGGAGAAAAGATTTACTACAGTAAGCATCATCTCCATACTGTTCTTTGGAATCTTGCATACATTAGACCATCTTTGGTAGCGATGTACGAACCCCTTTCAACAACATGCCAAATTTTCACGTCTTGCTTTAGGTAGATGTTCATCATATTTTGCTAGTAACAACTATAACTGGCATTTGGTGTTCCATCTTCTATTGCTGGATCTTAAACTCTACACGATTAAGTTGCATGAACACAAAGGATGAGGGTTTGATACCACTTGTAGATCTCTAATTACACTTTGTGGGGAGGGGAATAGGTGGGGGGTGAATAGGTCTTGACGAAGAACTAAGTACAAATTAACGGATTTACTTTAACATAAATAAAAAATAAAGAGCAAAACAAGATTTATACTAGTTCGACCCTACCTAACTACATCCAATCCTCAAGCACTCATCACAAGGGAGACTTACTCGATCTTCTGTTATATTTACAACGATAATCTTTCTTAGGAACAACTTGGTATCAAGAGTAAACGAGATTCACCGTACCTTCACATGTCTGGGAGTCAATTTGGAAGCTCAACTTGCCCTTCAACATTCACCTCTTTATTTGGCAACTTTGGACGAATTACCTCTCAAATCCATCTTAGATTTCTGTGGTCTTCAAATAACAACTTTGCGCCACATTTGTAACCACGCCAATGAAACCGCCTTACATCTCTTCCTTACTTGCCCCAAAGTCACAAGCATATAGCACGCTATAAACTTCTCCTCAAAATATAAATCACCAGTCCTTTCGAGAATGGCTTATCGCCTGGATTACTGTTCCGACCACCTCTCGTATATCACTTACACGAAACATAATTTTTTCTAACTCTTTGGCTTATTTGGTAAAACAAGAATGACTTTATTTTTAAGAACTCCTCTTGGAGTCCTGCTAGTATTACTTCTGTTCCTAACCTATTCTGGTCGCACCCAAAGGCCCATTGGGGTCCCATTTTGCATGACACATGCGCACAAGCAACAATCAATATTCAACGCTCACAACCGATCAAAGTGTGCACGCTCAAGTCACGTGTACTTCTCAACTTTGTTATGTTACTTTGTCATTAAGAAACTCATTTTCGCGAGAAGCCTCATCACGCTGCGACCGTCGCACGTCGCCCGTCGGAGCGCCATGGCACTTGCCTAAGGAGGTTGGCCTTGGCCTCCCCCTTGGGGTCGACCTCGGCCTTGGCCTCCCACTTGGGGTCGGCCTCGGCCTTGGCCTCCCCCTTGGGGTCGACCTCGACCTTGGCCTTGGCCTCCCACTTGGGGTCGGCCTCTGCCTTGGCCTCCCCCTTGGGGTCGACCTCAGCCTCCCCTTGACGTTGGCCTTGGCCTTCCCCCAAGGGTTGGCCTTTGGCCTCCATCCTTAGCACCTTAACTAATCTTCAAGGGACCATGCATCGTCCGCGACCCTCGTCGCCCGGACGTCATCTCTGCGACCCCCCGTCGCCAGTTGTCAGGCCGTCAACTCCGCGACCCCCGTCGCTCGTCGTCTAAACGTCAACTCCGCGACTTCTGTCGCCCATTGTCCCGACGTAATCTCCGCGACCCCCGTCACCCGAACGTCATCTCTGCGACCCCCGTCTCCCGTAGCCCTGACGTCATCTCCGCGACCCCTATCACTCCGTCGCCCGGACGTCAGCTTCGCGACCCCCGTCGCCCGCGTCCGCGTGACAGCTCCGCGACCCCCGTAGCTCGACGTCTGGACGTCAACTCTAGGACCCCCGTCATCCCAACTTCATCTCTGCGACCCCCGTCGCCCGGACGTCATCTCCGCGACCCCCGTCGCCCGGACGTTATCTCCGCGATCTTTGTCGCCCGCATCCGCGCGACAGCTCTGTGACTCTCGTCGCACGCGCCCACGCGCCGTCTTCGCGATCCCCGTCGCCGGCACCCGCGCACCTCTCCATACACACTTCATCGTGTCCATGCGCAACAATCATGTTACATGCCCTTCGGGCACCACACTCATTCACCACACAATGCGCACCTTGCCTTGGACGTGAAACATGCTTCGACCCACTCTATGGAGTGTACATCATCCTGCAGGGATAGCCGACTCCTCCGGGACACTATCTCCGCCAGGGAGCTCTAAGTGCTTCGGCATGAAGACTCACATTCTGCCAGGTAGACGGCTCCTTCGGGATGCTACCTTGACGCACTCTGAGTGCTTCGGCACAAGGACTCACCCGCGGGGATAGTCAACTCCTCCGGGACACTATCTCTGTCAGGAAGCTTTTAACTCCCCTTCTGCCAGGTAGACGGCTCCTCCGGGATGCTACCTCGGCCAGTCGGGTAGACGGATCCTCCGGGAGGGTACCTTGACGTGCTCCGAGTGCTCCGGCACAAGGACTCACCCGCGGGGATATGCGACTCTTCCGGGACACTATCTCCGTCAGGGAGCTCTAAGTGCTCCGGCACGAAGACTCCCATTCCGCCAGGTAGGCGCTCCTTCGGGATGCTACCTTGGCCGACCAGGTAGACGGTGTTAACCCTACGATTATTTAACCTAGGATTATATTTGATTTTGATGATAACTAACATTGATGATTATGCTGTCTAACATGCATTGAGTTGATGAAGCAATAGGAACAATCTCATACTCATGCAAACGGATTATTAGACGAGCAACACGGTCAAAGACTCTCAACGAAACGCATCAAAGAGGAAATTCGTCGATAGAAGTTTTCATGCTTTTATTTCCGTCTTTGTAAACTAGACATAGAGAGATGATCGTTACGATGACTGTATACCTAGAACTTGCCCATAGGTTTCCCTTGCATGCATAAAAGTTTTTCATGCTTTAAAAACAAGGAAACTACATTTTCAGGAATGCAGTCGACTGCATGTTGGGCAGTAGGGTATTACAGTCGACTGCATTGGAATGCAGTCGACTGCAATACGTCCAGTAGCCTATTACAGTCGACCACATTGCATTGCAGTCGACTGCAAGTTGGAAATTTGAATTTCCAACGGCTACTTTTTGGGTTACAGTCGACTACAATGGGCATTGCAGTCGACTGCATTTACCGTTTGGCGCATTTAATGCCCCACCTAACCCCAAACGGTCATATTTATTCCCAACTCTATAAATACTCATCTTGGGCATTGTTTTCATTCATCAATTGCATTCAAAGCTCTCTTATCTTTCATATTCTCAAAGATCAAAGCAATTGTTCAAATCTTTCTTGTTTTCATTGATTTCTCATCCTTTTCAAGAGAGCATTTATTGTGAGCTTACATTAGAGAGAGATACACTTTCATAAGTCATCATACACTCATCTCTCTTGTTCTAGTACTTCAACTTGTACTTATCTACTTCTTAAGAGTGAAATCTTGTACACATTTCTTCATTGAAAGGTTCTTGTATTAAAGCTTGGGGTTGTCAAGCTTTGGAGCTTTGGGTTTGTCAAAGCTTGTTCTTGATGTGGGCATAGCATCAAGGGTTTGTAAGAGGTTCTATCTTGATCCGTAAGGAAGATCATACTAGTGGATTCTAGGGCCTTTCAAGGGACTTCCTTGAAGGGTTGGACGTAGGCTTGTGGGTATATCAAGCCGAACCATTTAATTCTCCTTGTCAAGTATCTCTAAATCCTTCTCTCTTTACTTTATCGCTTTATATTTGTGTTGAGATTGATTGTTTGTTTATTTGAGTTATTGTGTTTGAGGTTTGTTGGTTGTTAATTTTAAAGTACTCTTAAAACCCTATTCACCCCCCTCTAGGGTTATTTTATTGGTTTCAGACGGCTCCTTCGGGATGCTACCTCGGCCTACGGAAAAGGCGACTCCTCCGGGACACTATCTCCGCCAGGGTGTCTGCATGACTGGCCTACGTGCTCCGGCACTGGGGGCTTGCGTCGGCACCCCTAGGGACTATGACCCCCGGGTCACTCCAAGACGGGAGCAGATCTTCGGAGGGCATCGCGCCTAGAGATGTCAAAGGGCCGGGCTTGGGCCGGCCCAGCCCAAGCCCATCGGGCCTGCTAACGGGCCGGGCCGGGGCCGGGCCAAGAGAGGGGGAAAACGGGCCGGGCCGGGCCGGGCCTGGCGAAGGAAATCCTAGGCCTGGTCCAGGCCCAGGCCCTAAGCCCAATATTTAGGGCCGGGCTTGGGCCGGGCCCGGGCCCTTTTTTTTTTTTTTTTTTCATGTTATTCAATTTTAAAGATAGGGAGTTTTAGATGCATATTACTTAAATGACCGGTCTGAACTGTTGAAACTTTGATTAAATCTTATTTAACATGCGCAACTTTCACAAAATGTTTTAATAGTAAACCAACTTCAAATTAATCAACCTAATGTTCTCAAAAATGAGAAAGTGATGAGGGCAAGCTTTGCTGATGTTTCTTGTTAGCAAATACTCAGTTTCTAGGGTTCTTTAAGTGGAAGAAACTTACAAAGGCACAATGGAATGGCCAAGATCAGCAAGTTAGGAATATCTTACCTAACAAACTTCTTGATAAAGCCTAATAACCCTGCAATTTCTTTATTCCAAATGTAAAGTTTCTGAGCCCAAGGGCTAATGTAAGAATGTTTGCGAGAATATCGTTGATGATGATCTCTCATCGTGAACATGTATATTTCGCAGATTTGTTATCTCTAAACACAGATTTTCTAAAAGTTATTTCAACAACATTTGAGATTGCCACCATTAAATCTTAGAAGTCTCTGGCTAAAGGTGTTCATTATAATAAATGTGTTCATAGGCCCTCCTCCTTTTATCCGGGCTTGGGACCGGCTGCTTGTAAACAAACAGGCGAAGTTACCTATTTTTTTATATATACAAAAAAATATATATCTTGCGTGTAAAAAATTATTTTATATATATGGAAAAAAGTATATTTTGTGAAAAAATTTATTCTTAAAACTCTAACAATCAAAATAATAATGCATGTCTATCCAAAATATCAGCAATCAAAGATCAAGAAATCTGCAACGTCAACCAAAAGGATCAAAAGAGGAAAATAAAAACAAATTACCTAATCATCCGGAAGTACTTCAATATCCGAGTCACTGCTCTTCCTATCATCAATCGGTTTATCTTGCTCGCGGTATTTCGCATCAAGATAATCCTTCCAACATACACATAGCTCGAGCGACTCGGGGTTAAGACGACTCCTCCTGTCATCCAAAACCCTCCCGCTTGCTGAAAATGCCGACTCTGAAGCAACCGTGGAGGCTTGCACTGGCAGTACATCCCGTGCAATTTGGGATAAAGTTTTATACATGTTTTGATTTTGTTTCCAAAAATTTAACAAATTAAAATTAATCTGTTCTTGCCTTGATAAATCAGAATAATGATCAGTATTTGCATATACACCAATCTCATTAAAAGAGGAAAAATTATACGAACCTCCCGAATTAGAAGTACCTTCACCTGGTAGTTGTCTTGCTACTAGATGTTCAAAGCCTTGAAGGTATGGCGCATAATACCTCTCAGCAGTGGATGATGATGTAGCTCGCCCGCGCACGTCAGCAGAATTACGATAGAGGTTGAACAAGTCCTCAAACCTCTTGCTCACTTTTGCTGTGAGCAAGGTTGTGTCATCTGCTGTGTAGCGCATTAATTTCGATATCTCTTGTATCGAGGCGTTCACGCCATGCAACTTTAACCTAGGATCTAAACAAGTAGCCACAGTAAAAATAGCAGGCAGTTTCTTCCAATATTTATTAAATTTTTGATCCATCACTTGTACTATTTCCCTAAAGGGTCCTATATATCTCCATTTTGTTAACATTGTAGCCATCTTCAGAATTTCTATTACAGCGAGAGGAGAGGTGGGATAGTACGTACCAGACAATAAATTGGTAGACGTGTAGAATACCTCCAAAAATTCAGCTAGGTATGTGGCCATCTGCCATTCCTCTTGAGTTGGCAAGCCGGCTGGGAACTGGGTTAGTAGAAAATGCGTGTAGACTTCTCGGTATGCCAGAATGTGTAAAAGCATGTGGTATGTAGAGTTCCACCTGTGGACCACATCTGTAACTGCTCTCCTGCGAGGCATATTATATTGAACACACAACGTTTTAAATTGTTGTGTTCTCAAACTCGAGCCATTAACATACGCTGTCATACCCCTCATTTTGAGCAGAATATCTCCTGCAGCACCTAAACCATCTTGAACAATTAAGTTAATAATGTGACAAACACAACGAACATGAAATAATTCACCATCAAGTACAGGTTGAAGCGTCTCCTTTAAAGCTGCAACAGCAGCTTTATTATTAGAAGCATTATCAAAACTAACACTCATAATCTTATCCTTAATTTTAAATGTGTTGCATGCTTTTAATATAAGAGTAGCAATGTTCATTCCATCGTGCGGATAAGGGAAGTGCTCGAAAGTGATGATTCTCTTGTGCATAACCCAATCTGCATCAATCCAATGAGCGGTCACACAAGAATAACTAACAAAAGTATAAGGAGATTGCCAAATATCAGAAGTAAGACTAACTTTACCGTCAAATTTATCGAAATAATCGATAAGGCGTGCTTTGGCAGCCTTGTACTGTCGGAGTGCATCGGACCTCGTTGTGTTTCTATGAACCTTTTTGTACAAAGGTTGAACGTAGGTGTTCATATATCTAGAGTGCTTAGGATTATCGGCAAAAGAAAAGGCTTGTTCATCGTGAATAACAAATTCAGCGAGACCGTCTCTTTGCTCTCGCTGATTATAAACAAATAACTTACCGTCAAAAGATAATTGCGTTTGGGTAGGTTCGACGTGGCCTTGTCGAGGTGCACACTGAGGGTAATGCCTGTTAAGATGTCCATTACCACTACCAGTCGAAAATAATTTAAGACAGTACTTACATTGAGCTTTTCGGATGTCCTCCACCGTAATTAAGTCGAAATGATTCCAACACTCGGCTTTCTTCTTTTTCCCCCTTTGGACTTCTGGCACGTTATCGGAGGCATTGCTCGGCCCTTCTTCATCATGACCAGGCATAGGGTTGAGATTATGCCACTGAGTAGTAGCTTCGCCAACCGAGCTGCGTCCTTGACTATAATGCGGGGGGTCTTCATCAGGCGTGTATTCAAAATCTGGAATGTTTTGATTGAACTCCCAATTGGCTTGGGTATCTATCATAGAGCCTGTACTCATTCGTCCACGAACGAATGGTTGTGTTGGTGCTTGGATTGGTGTTTCTGATGGCCGTGGCGCTGGCGCTTGTGCTGGTGGTGGTGCTTGCGATGATGATGATTTCTTTCGTGATGACGTTGCACGCCTCATTTTGTTCAATAATCCAGACATATTTCACGCTAAACTTTGTAAGAGTAACTAAATACACAAGTATAAGAGTAGTAATAAGAAATAACAATTAAAAGAATGAACGAGTAACAAATATTAGAGAGTTAGTAATTAAAAAGAATTTAACAAGACTAGTAATTAATAAACAAGAGTACTAATTAGTAAATACTAGTAGTAATTAAAAGAATGAACGAGTAACAAATATTAGAGAGTAAGAGTAATTAAAAAGAATTTAGCAAGACTAGTAATTAATAAACAAGAGTATTAATTACTAAATACTAGTAGTAATTAGCAAGACTAGTAATTGGAGAGGAAACTAGTAGCAAAGCTTGTTGTGAGAGTAAGAAGAGAGTAAGAAGATTGGTGTGAAAAATTGGAGAGAAATGGTGTGAATTTATAGATTTTAGAAACTTCACAAAAGACCAAAATACCCCTACAAACTATCCGTTTATAGTTGTTGGGGAGGGTAAGAGTGTAAAGGAGTTGAAAAATATAGGTTAGACTAAAATACCCCCCAAACTAGCCGTTATATAGCTGTTGGGGGGGTAAAAGTGGAAGTTTGGAAAAGGGGGAGAAGAAAGAGGGGAAAGAGCAAAAGATTCAAAAAATGGTGGGGCCAAAACCGGGCCAAAAACCGGGCCGCAGACCGGGCCAGGTAACCGGGCCAAGCCCGGGCCGAAACCGGGCCGAAACCGGGCCGGGCCAAACCCGGGCCAAAACCGGGCCGTGCCGGGCCGGGCCATTTTCCAGATTTTTCAGGCCTGGTCCAGGCCCAGGCCCCAGGCCCTATGTGTGCGGGCCGTTACTGTTCATCCACGGGGCCGGGCCAGCCCGGGCCGAAACCGGGCCGGGTCGGGCCAGCCCGCGGGCCGCCCGGCCCGTTTGACAACTCTAATCGCGCCTAGTTCACCTGGCAGTTGGGCGTCGGGTCTTCCCCATCGCTTCCAGGCCTATGGGACTCTACAAGGGCTTGGATTTGAGGCTAGATCAAGGGTTCTCTGGCCACACCGACGCTGTGGGAGCCAGTCTTTCCAGACAGACAGAGCGACGCTGTGCGGGGCAGGCCGGGTGAATATGCGATCCGACAATCCATGGGGCACCGACACCCGTGGACCCCCTGGTGACGTGTCACTCCCGAGGAGTGTCACGTGTCATTTAATGACATCATCATCTCAACCTCTATAAATAGGGGTCTTGAGAATTCATTTGGACGGTTGGACATTTTCAGAACATTTTCACTTTCTCACTCTAGAATCTTAGAGAGAGAAACATACAGGACCTTGACTCTGGACCTAAGCATTGAACTGTGACTGTCGTCGTGTATTCACCTTGCGCCATCGCCCTCGCAGCACTGCCACCCTTAGGCTTTGTCTGGGAAGCCCTTGGTCTCTGGCCTTGCTCCACCCTTGCTGTGTCTCACATCAACATATTTGGCATCTGACTCGGACTGCATTCCTTGTGGCACCTCCACGTCGACTGCGAACCCACTTTCCTTGGCATCAACTTCACAGAGGTATTCCTTGATTTATTTCTGTAAAGCCTTTTCATCTAATTCTTCATCCAAATCAATTCATACAGCTAGGTTTCCCAAACCTGCTAATCGGGTCCTCAAGATTATTGATACCTTGGCTTGCAACTGTATAGATACTCAATTCTTTTCCATTTTAATGGGATGCTTTTTTGACAAACAAAACAATCATATCGCGCCTCTACATACGTTTGTTCAAATCGGATGGACGTTGGATTAGTGAGCTTGAAGACCAATTCTTTGCCATCCTATCATTCAGCTTCATTGAAGGATTTGCTTATAGGGATCCTTTGGGTCTCGAGCCTACAAATTCAACGTGCTTATTTCTGCAGACATGATGCTTACGTTAATTCTCAGATGGGAAGGACTAGGACTAGGGGGGCTTGAAGAACAATGAACTCCTGTATGATGTCACTTTATTCCACCTAAAATAGGGTAAGAGGCCGGACGAAAGAAGCTCAAAACAAGGCAAGGGCAGCTAACACCAATCCATAATCAAGATGCAGATGTTTCCACATCCTTGATTTTTTGCAGTGATGGTGTCCTTTTATGTTCAACTATTTTACACTATTATTTGGCTGTAAAGTAACATCATTTTGCTTTTTAGGTTTTAGCGCAAGGTGGCCTACCCACTCTTGTAACGATGAAAACAAACAGCCTTATTTATGCAAATTCTCCTATTTAATAGAAAAATACTGGCTAGGTAATATAATACAACTAGCAGCAAGTTTCACTTGGTAAAATAGTACAACCAGCAACTTCTTAATTATTCATGACATAGTAGTTCCTTAAGAGAGAAAACAATAAGCAAAGTGATTGCAAAGGCAGCACATATCCTATAAAATCTAGAAATCACAAGGAACCGCACACACGACATTCAGCAGAAAGATCCTAAGCACCAGCAGCTAGCTAGGGTGTAAGGAAAAGCCCTCAGATAGGTAAATCCTTAACAACAGAGATGTGCAGGAATGCTGCCTCCAAAATTACCATGTTGTTGACAAGGAAACCCTTTGACAGGTTATTGAGATCTTTTAGTGAAAAGAACATTGGTTGACCCCAAGAGGCATTCGCAGCAGAGAACCACACTGATGCTGGAAGAAGGCAGAAGAGAGAATAATTGGCAAAAGGAGACCAAAAAAAGATCGAGATAAACCTTCAGAGAAAAAGCAATAGTTACCGTGATGAAATTTTTTGAGGTAAAAAGTAGTGGTAACAGACTTCGTTTCATTCCTAATGCCCTAAATATTTTACTCCATTCTTTTAAATTTGAAGAAGCAATTCATTAATATTCTAGGTTACAGCCCTTAGTTACACGAAGACAAAAATAGATTTAGGTGAACATTTTTACGATAAGGTTTAACCTAGGGGCATAATTAGATTATAGTCTCACGTTGAGAAATGGCAGAAGTCTGGAGGGATAATCCCAATGTTTTTAGTTTCAGTTCACATACTAACGCGCGATTTAAATTTGCCGTTCTATCTGCTAATCTAAAATAGGTGTCTAGAGAGCTGATAGTCATTGCACCAAATATTTTCTTTTAAACCAGTAACACTCAACCGCTAAAGTCTTTTTTAGGTGGTTAGGAGAGAGGTCTAATAGATGATTTTGGCTACTAGCACATGGTGATGTGTGAAACTATAGTTGGTACTACTGGCAACAAAATGTTCTAGTGCCATCTCCTTCCCTTATGAAAAGACAAGCATAGATTCATTCACCTATGTGCTCATGGTCAGCATTGCCAAACTGGTTCAGTATCCGTAGCTTGTACTTGACAAAAACTTCTCGTCCAGGAGGAAGTAAATTCCGGTCAACTAAATATACATACAACGAAAGGTTCCTTCTTTTACCCCATCCGTATCCGTTTGGATACGCATTTAACATCCTGCATCATTATTTGTGTACCTAATCGTCATTCATAAGATTTGACCTCTCGAGTGTAATTCAGAGAAGTAGATATGGAAGAGCACGTACCATTTGTGCCCACATATTGTGAACTCTTTCGACCAAAGCTGTTCCTCATCCACTCTAGAAAAGTTAGGAATCTCCCAAGTAAAGGTGTTGTTCTTGGGGTTCTTGATGATGGAGAGAGACTCTCCTTTCCCAGTATGTTCAACTACATAAACTTCCACCCCAAATTCACACGAGTCATCATTCAGGTATCCATTGGAAGTGTCACGGAATGTTTCCAGGGATACTAGGTCAAGCCCCCAGTCCTTTTTCTTGTCATAAAAGCGGCACAATATGCCACTTTCGTCTGCAAAAATATTAAAAAATATCGGGAAATTAATATCTGAAAAATGAAATGAGCCTCTAGCATACGTAAACCTCATTTTTTTGCACTCAAAGAATTTAATTTGCATGCATAAGATCCTAAAACTTGTTGCGCGCTGCACGCGCGGGCAGAAATTAACCTCAACATAGTAAATTGTGTGTACCTTTATAAACATATTTTTGTTGTTGGTGCTAAAGTCTCACATCGACTGTATGTAGTGAGTGTGATCGGTTTTTATATATGGCAGACTTGAGTTTTTTATTTATCTCAAAGTATGCCAAGTGCTAAGAGGTACCTTGGACGGTCAGGTACTTATTCTTTGAGTGGTCAAATACAAACATTTTGAAGTTTGCATAAACCTTCCAACCAGGAGAAAGATCCTCTGTCTCCTCAATCTCTAAGTAAAGCGATACCTGCTTTTCTCCTTTTCCCTTTGTATGTCCACTTGGGTAGAGAGACAGTTTCCTGCCACAGGACAAAAGGAAACATGCATGGTGATTTAAAGGACATAATATTTGGAAGAGGGGAGTGAACCTCACCATTTATTGCCGCCGGCTTGAAAAAATCCTGAATCAAATTTCTTGATATTCAAGCTGGAAAGTAATGAGAAAGTTTCTACCCTAAGCCTGTAGTGAGCAGGAGGTGCAACTCGAAACGATCTTACAACACCTGTGCCACATTTCAAATCCAGAAAAATTGAACCCGCATATATAAGTTTACATGTGTTTGTTTTAATCACATAAATCAATCATAAAAAAGAGGAACAAAAGCTCTCGGATTTGAAGATATAAACAAAGGCAGCCCAATGAATGTACTTAACAAAAATATGATTGAGTATTATTAATAAAGAAGTGTATTAATCTAAAGATATATGCCAGTGCTACCTTTCAATACTCACATTCGAAGAATGACTATCCCAAGGGGAGTGGATAAAATACTTGTACATTGTTTAAGTTATATCTTACATCGTCTATAAATAATTAGATGGCGATCTACTTCTTCAATCTGACGGGCTTATCCCCTTCATGAACAAACTTTTAAGTTGAGTACTAGACTTTAACAATATTTAGGCCTAAGTGTCAAAATCTAAAGAAGGAAGAAAGGAAAGCAAAAGAAACATGGCATGTTCACTAACAAGACAGGGAGTAAAGAGAAAGGGAGGAAGATCTTACCACCCATGCTTGGTTGTTGTATTGTGCCTGATAGAAGTGGGAGGGCTAGCTCCTGCTATATATAGGAACCGTGGTGGGGCCTTGTGTTGAAGCACGAAATAAGTAGCTCATCTCGTTTATAGTTTATGATTAAGCACGAAATCAGTAACGATGAATGCCTCTGTCCCCTCAATTAACATTAGGTCAAACTTAAAAGTTCATGATGGGTTAGACTGGCCGATGTTGAGATAACCCGCGATGGAGATGTCGGCAGTTTACTTGGTGTGACTTCATAAAATTGTAATGAGAAGCATGAACGGTTGGTGTTTGTTTTTTGTTTGTAACTATGACGAAGCGAAAATTTTGCTAGTAAAAATTATCTAATGACGAAGCTTTGAAAAATTTCGACAGCAACGAGGTAACCATTGAATTTTTATCGGATGAAAAATGTTGGATTAAAGTTATCAATTTATATAAGGATGAAGCTAGATAACTAAAGCTATTCATAATTTTTTTTGAATTTCCCAAATTGGGAAATAATAGAACTGCATATATGGGTAACCCTAGGAGAGAGAAGAATCGAACACGAGACCTCTAGGTCATTCCTCGAGGCCCCTTGCCAGCTCAACTAACCCCTTTGGGTTAGCTATTCATAATTGTTGAGATATATACATGCTCCTTAACACATTGTCCATAACGCATTTGTTAGCAAAACCCATATATAGATTAATAATTAAACACCCTCTAAGTAGCATTTGCACTAATAAAGGTGTACATCTCTCCTCTTTCTCTCTCCATCTCTGCCTCTTTGCAAAAATGATTGGCATCCTTAACAGGATTTTACTGTTGGTGGACAATTATATTACACCCATTCAACTTTTGTGAGTTTTTTCCCCTAATTAATACATATTTAAAACTTAATTACAAGTATACTTTATTTTGAAATTTATTTACCCGCATACCACACTTTTTAGAAATCGTTGTTTGAAACCACGTTTTCAAAGTAGAAATCGCTGTTTCAAACAACGATTTCTACTTTATTTTTACTTTAAAGTAGAAATCGCTGTTTGAAACCACTATTTCAAGTAGAAATCGCTATTTCAAACAACATTTTCTACCTTAAAATCGTGGTTTTAAACAACATTTTTTAAAAGTGTGGTATGCGGGTAAATAAGTTTGAAAATAGAGTATATTGGTAATTAAGTTTTAAATATGTATTAATTAGGGGAAAAACTCCAACTTTTGTAGCTTCTGAATTTTTTTTACTATTGCTTTAAAGCTGCCATCGAATTTTGGGTCGGTGTTCTCGTGGAGATAATGGTTGCATATAAAGTCCTAGAACTTTATTTAATCAACATCTTTGTACCTAAGCAGACAACCATTAATATGATAAGATTTAATAATTCACTTTAGTTCTTTTTCTTTTGAGAATTCTCTCTAAAGGTGACTGTGCTTCTTTACCTTTCTCCCTGGTTAGAGGACCAAACTTTTAACTAAATCGTTTTGATACAGTGCAAAGGTTAGGTTTTGTTCTTGGCACCCCATGCATGATTAGATTTTCATGAAATTTCAAGTTAAGTTAGTATGCCTACCATAAAAATTTTCTCTCTCTCTCTCTCTCTCTCTCTCTGCGCTAATGCTAGAAGTATCGCGTAAAGCTATATGTGTATGATGCTGCAAAAGAGGAGAGGATCGACGGAGAGAGATGGCTACAAGGCATAAGCCTTTACCTTTCTTCTCAAGTTAGCTTATTATTCTTATGTCCTTTCTAAAGCTATCCAACATTTTCCACGGGTAGAGAAAACAAGGTCAGTACACGTATATTCTTTATGCGCGTTGTTAATATTCTCGTAATATTATTATAAGATTGTCTATAGTTAAGGGGTTATACAGTTCTTTTCCCTAATCTAGTATATTCTTTAGGTTTTTCTAGTCCTCGTAGGATACTACATTCATGCTTATATAGATTGTTGTACATATTATGAGACACGAGAATAATATTATCTTCTCTTTCATCATGGTACAGAGCCGTGACGATCCGACCAGCCACTTGCAGCCCTAGCCACCGCCCACAGTTATTGTTCATCAACCCTCTTCCGCTCACAATTTTTTTTCCCTTCTTGTTATCTCTGTCGATTTCCTTTACTTTCATATATCACGCTTAATGGGTTATTTGTTTCTTTTAAGATGCATCTTATCACTAACAAAATAATGATAATTATATCGTATTAAGGGAGAGCACGCTTATGGTAAAACTTTCTATGACTTTCTAATAAAATCCATACTCCATTACTTGCAAACATATCCAGAAGTATCTAATAATGGTTATTGTGGGAAATTGCCTTCGTCTGCTTCCCTGAAACACTTGGTCTTAATCTCCTCGATGTAATATATCATATCCTCCTCCTTCTGGTAACTAACACATGCAGCGGCGATTACCTTCTTTTGATAACTAAATTACAATCCCAACGTTCTTATTTTTCTCGCTGTTATCCGTATATTTACAAGCATTTCTTTAACCAATTGCTCTCGCTAATTTCCACAAATAGATTCCGTGGAAAGAAGACCAGGTGGTTCAAGTTCCCAATGGGGCAATAATCTCCCTATATACAAGTTCTAGTATTATATATTTGTGCAACATTAAGTCCAATGGTTTTACTCTATTTTTTCTGCGCACACATCGTGTTTGCCCTCGATCGCTAGCGTGATTAAAATGTAATATCCTAGATTCCAGTGCACAGCTAGAAATAGACTTCGCTACATAGGTTAGTCGCAACAACAAGGGGTTGGCGTTGTGGTAAGTGAGATTTGCTCACTTTCTTTACTTTATTTCTTCAAATTTTGGAGCCATTACCCATGAAAAAAAATATTGTATGCACCAAGCCAATACGGGACGCGCTCTTTAGATTGTCCGGAAAGGGGACTTAGCACCGGCTGACGCGCAATCCGGTTAGAAGGTATCCTTTACTGTCTGAAGCAAAAACAAAACATACTAAATAAATTAGTGGCATATACTCGCTAGCAATTCAGTAACATGTTAAGCAAAATTTATTTTAATTGTATCAACCAAATTTAACAATCATTAATTATCGTATATACCGGGTTGTAGGTTGCAACAGAGATAATTTAGTTTTATTGGCATTTGTAATCATGGCTAAGAGGTTTTCAGTTGATTTTTTCAATTTAGCATTAAGGGGAAAGGTTTCACCTATTTAGCAATTCATGTAAACATTTACACCGGCTACCATTTTAAGCTTTTATTATATCATTGAACAGCTTAAAAATGTATATATGTATACATGTGTACATGCAATTTATATACAGTGTATTGACTTCAAAAGGTTAGAGTTTTAATCCCAATCTCCACGCATGTCCACCTCCTGCAATTCTTTGCAGCTTTAAATGGCGATACATCAGTACTTTGACTGACGAATGTACAAGGATGTATGCATGTAATCCACCAATATATAGATAAGGTATAGAGTGTATAGTTGGAAGAGAGCTCCAGCCATAACAGTGTGAACCAAAATCTTTGCAATGCTTGGGGGATTGATGCAGCAGTGCTGATATCATGACAGCAAAAGAAGAAGGAAACTGCAGCTGGTGTTTGATCAATGTATTATACTGACTGTATATAATTGTTGAGGATGTAAAGTTTTGCACCTAATGGAATAAAAGGACTTTTAACCAAAAAAGAAAAGGAATTTTTCTTTCACAAATTAGATATAACTAAGACCAATAACCAGATATAAAGCTAAATACAGGTAGCCTGTATGCATATAGGGACTCTGGAATGGTAAAGAGCGTGGGGGAATTGCTTGCCAATTGAAAAAGAAAAAGAAGAAAAGGAAAAGAGCAAAAGTAAAGCAAACAGTTAAAAAGATGAAAGAAGTCTATCCATTCAGATAAACTGTTAAAGGCTATTCAACACACCCCATTTGTGTGCAACTAAATGAGTACAGATATATAGTCATACAATGCTAACTAAAATCTCGTGATATGCACAGGAGAATAGAATACAACTATCGTAAATTCTAGCAAAGTGAATCTTTAAATAAGTAAAAATCTTCAAATTCGCTATGACACTGTGTTGGATACTAAATGTTAATTTTACGTTGCTAATACAGTTTTAGTTGAACAAAATATTAATTATACTTTTGCACTTCAGTAATTCTCGGTGATGCAATAGGAAAACCACCGCTAAATATAACAATATATATATATAGGGGAAAGCGAATATAATGCTAGCCTTAGGTAAGTTGCCTAAGGCTAGCGGCCAAAACTACGTCGTTTTGGGATTAAAAAAAACCTCATCTTTCTTTTTTTTTTTCCTGTTTTTCTCCCTCCCCTTCTCTTTTCTCTCTGCCGCCAGCGTACAGAACCCACTGCCCCCCCCCCCCCCCCCTTTCGCCTCTGCATAAAACCAATCGATCAGCAGCCTCCGTCTCCGGCCAGCCTTCATAGCCGGCTACCCTCACAAATCGCTGCCGCATACTGCCCACCACCCTCACCATAAAAAACCAGCCACCATATCGAAATCTAACCACCACCACCTCCCTAATAAAGGCAGTTGGCCTTCATCATCGGCGGCAATAAAGCTAGCAATGGAGGACGATGATGGGGCATGCGAGAGAAATCAATGCAAAACCCTTTTTGTTTTTTGTTACAATGAAGTAAAAATTCAAGCTTTTAAATCAATCCAACACAAAACCCAGCAATTCAGACCTTTTTGAATCAATCCAACACAAAACCCAACAATTCAGTCCCTTTTGAATTATTATCCGTTAGAGTTTAATCAAATTGAACTTATGATTTTAACAACTTAATTGCACTAATTTAGATTGTTGTGAAATGCGGTGGGGAGAGAGAGCACGGGCAGTGACCAATTTTCGCATGGTGGCAGTGGTGCTTTCTCTGGCGAAGAAGGATGGCCGGCGACAGAGCAGTGGTTGGTGGTGGGTGGTCTGCGGCAGCAGTGAGTGGTCTCGCCGGTGACGGAACAGTGGTGGCGAGAGGAGAGAGGTCATGTAATGGTGGGTCCCGACGGCTGTGTGAGATGGTGATTTGCTGCTGGTTTATGGTGCGGGTGCTGGATACTAAGCATCCCCGGCGATTGGGCGACGACGGATTGAAGATCAGATTTAAGGCGGGTGTGTCGTCTCCGGCGAAGAAGCAAGGCCGGCAAAGGAGACAAGCGAGGGGGCGAGGCGGCAGTCACCGATCTCGCAGGAGAAGAGAGGCTTGCCAATGCTAGGTTACTGCGATCACAGAGATTCAGCCGGCGACGGGGGTTGTCTAGTTTGGATGATCTGCTTGGAAAGAGAGATAATGACGAGGAAAGAGAAAATAACAAGGAGGGAGGAAAACACATAATATATAGGTTTGACCAAAACGACGTAGTTTTGGCCGCTAGCCTTAGGCAACTTACCTAAGGCTAGCATTATATTCGCTTTCCCCATATATATATATATATATATATATATATATATATATAAATTCTCATAGTATAACTGAATAAAATTTTAGTTATCTCTTTGTAGTGGAAAATAACTGGAAAAGGAATTGTTTTATCTTTGGCTACATCAACTTGATTCAATTCTTTTTCAGGGCACGGAATAAAGTTTCACCACAAAACTTTTAAAGAGACCGAAGTGTTTTATTTTTAGGTTAAAGAAAGAAAAAGCCGATTAATTTATCTTTGGTCTCCTTTTTTTTCTTGGGGGGACAATCGAAAACGATTATAACATGGCGAAAAAGTCAAAAAAAATTGTATATATATATATATATATATATATATTTGTGTTTTTGTACAATCAACCTGTCATAACAACTTTACCATCCATGTTTTAGCAGAATTAACTGTCCCTAAAACATGTTGATCGTACAAATTTAACGAAACTTGTCTAGAAACATGGATGGTAAATCTTGGTTTGATTGTACAAATTTAACGAAACTTCAAAATTAGTGCCTTTGTTAAATCATTTGCATTTTAGTAAATTTTGGTCTCTTTTATTTTGATAGATTACATCATAGTTTAAGAGTATATCATTTCAATGACAGTTTCGGATATTCCATGTCTAGAAAACATCAAGCGTTGCGTTATTCCATCTTTTGAGAAGATGAAGTAGATTAGCCAATATCATGAAACATAAAATATAAGAGTAATCAAACCAAGAATATGTGAATAAAAAAATATACAAATGTCTCTTATCAAACAAATCAAATTAAGTGCTATAAATTGTTTACCGAAGACTTTCACCATTAAAAACGTGGCGATAACTATTTACTTTAGAAAAGGCTTCTTTTATTTTCCTTCGAATCAATTCTACGAAATTTTCGACAATCTATTTGTAATAACTACCCGGTAAGAAACACTAATCTTCTTATAATTGAGATAATGTAGTACACCCACCACCGCCCACACTTCCCACCTCACTCGCCACATCCCCCAAAATCCCCTACACCACTGCCCTTTACCCTCCACATACCCCTAAACTAACGCACAACTGCCTTCTCACCACGGGCACTTACCATGCCCCCGCATTAGACAGCTTGCCCACCCTTTCGACCACCACACCAACCCCAACCCCTAACTACTCCCTAACCCATCCACCTCCACCGACCAACACACACTAACTGACACCACACCCACACACACTCACCCCCCCCCCCTCACACACACACACACTAACAGCCACCTACATCCACCAAACATCCACACACCCACCCACAAATCGAGAGCCAAACACGCACATAAGAACACATACACACAAATGACCCACACACACCCATAAATACCCATATAGCAACAGACACCATGGCCGCCACCCCCATCCACCCCAGCTACCTGTCTTAGCGCCCTTCAACTGCCGCACAACCCCACATCCCTACCACCCCTAGTCATCATCCACCCACACATAGACACACACACACATAACACAATGGTGATGATTGTTCGAGGCAATTTTCAATAAGTGGATGAGGATAATTAGTTTCGACTTGGTTTTGAAACTTTTCCTTTTTTTTTGGACTCAAAAGCACATTGTAAAATTCGCAAGTTCCTCCTTCAATTTTACAAGAATTACATAGAAGAATATAGGTTTCAATGCTTTGCAATTTTGCTTAAAAAAAGATAATTCAATATTCTTTAAGTAGGTTTGTCTTCTTTTTCTTTGCTCGTGTGCATATGCAACGATTTTTCAGAGATTCCATATATTTTGTATCTATACATGTGAACAAGATAGTGGTATGTTTTCTGATGGTGAGTGGTTATGGCAGTGAGGTATGGCGTTCGAAGTGGTGCTAGCAATAGGGTAAGATAGTTTTCGTTAGGAATTTATGTGTGGGCGTAGATATATATTGTGACTTTGTGTGTGGGGGGAACTTTGGGGTCATGGGGTTGTGATGTCCGTGGTCAACTTAGGTGTTGCCGCTGGATGTTCAAAGGTAAGAAGAGGAAGGACTTTCGTGATTGAGACATTAACATTCAGTAGTGGCATATTGTGTAGGATGCGGAAAAAAAAGGGCAGTTATTATTTATTTATTTAGAAGACAATAACCACAATTTTGGACAATCTGCTTGTGACAACTCATATTGGCTTTTAAGAAAAAATCTAAAAAAATTGGATCAATACTTTAACAGCCTATTAGCTTTCAATTGAACCCAAATTGTGACAACCCATATCTCTTACGCTGCTCACTAAATAGTAACTCTCTCAGAGCTAAAGCGTCAACACACCACATCATAGTCACGTCCCAACTGCATCATGATCAATGACCCCCAGCCCGTTGCTCAACCATTAGAAACCCCCTTGAACTTAACCCTTTGTATATGTCCACCTCAGCGACCACAATCCTACTGTTTTAACCAACAACCACAACACCCATGTCCCCCGCATCACCCTACATCTTCCTCCCCTCGTTGTTTCTGGCCACCCCAACTACCACACGTCCACCGGTTCAACAACCATAATACATGTATCCCCGTAATACCGACATCCCCCACCCCTCCACGCCGTCGTCGCCGCCACCACCACCACCACATGTTACCAATTTAATCATCCCAACCCCATCCACACCACAACTACCCCTACCTCACGTTGTTTATGGCCACTCCAACCACCAAATGCCACCATTTAAACCATCACGACAATTCCCACAATAGCCCAACCCTTTTGCACTATCACCACCAGTTACCAATTGAACACCTTCTACCCATGTGATTCTGGCCACCTCAACCACCACACAGCCACAAATTCAACCATCATCACCAAAACACCCACATCCCCCACCCTCTACATACCACAACCATACTACTCGTTACCGATTCAGCCATATGTTCCCTTCTAGACCACCATTCCCCTGCAAAAACTCCAATTTGCATTTCGGGCCACACCCCGCCCCATCACCACCATCATACACCACAGACTCACTATTTCAGTCCACCCACTATAAGCCTATTTAATTTAGCATCCAATATACTAATTATTTATGGTGTATAAAAGGTTTATAGACCATAATCTCTTAACTTTGATGGACGGTTGAGATTTGACAAATCTAAAGTTGATCACACTACTCTCTCTATATGATTGTCTCTTTTTCTTGGAGCTAAGCTGGGAAATCATAATTTTGTTTTTACTCTTTTGCCTCCTAGAGTAATAGAAAAATACACAACTCTATTCCATCATTAAGAATAGAGAAGAGTAGTAAAGATCAATACCAAAGGGGATACATTCGCTTCCCCATCTTGGCGTTCTTTCATCATTGTGAATAAAGCTCTTGGTAATTTATGGCTTCCTTCGATTCTAGTGAGTTCGAAATCCTATTGTTTTTTTATGTTTATGCAATTATAAGATTTTAAAGGTCTTGATTATAGGGTCAAGACAAATGAATTAATCTAACATGTGGTATCAGAGTCACGTTAATCAATTCCATGAACATAGAACTTCTCCTTCTAAGTTTTTGGAATTTCTTTTGAATTTACATTTGAATGCAACGTGAAAAAGAAAAAGAAAAAAATCCGGCCGTGTGGCTGTTGGTTGGCCGTTAAGTTTGCCTTGAAGATTGGCCCAGTAAAAGCCATGTGGCTGTTGGTGTAATGTTATTAGGCCTAGCACATTTGGGCCCAAAGGCAGGTGGCCTGTTGAAATGGCCTAGAAAGTTGGCCCAGAAAAGTTGGCCCGAAGCTGTTGGCAGTTGGCTGTGTTTAATGGCTCAGTGAATTGGGGGCTAGAGAATTGGGCCTGTTGGCCAGAGATTAAGCCTATTTTAGGCCAGCAAACCTGCCAACAAATTGGGATGTTCCAGGCCAGAAAATTGGGCCTGTTTTGCCAGAAAATTGGCCCGATTTAGACCACTTAAAAGTGGGCCTGTACATGCTGATTTAGGCCTACTTTGGCCATTTTAAAAGTTGGGTTTTTAGAAGGGCTTGTGTCTTTTACAAAATAAAATTTACAAAGCCGCTTAATAGCATATCCCTAATGAATTGTTAATTTGATATGTTATTACTGATAACATATATATTTTAATATTGACTTATATTGTTGGGATACTAATGAATATAAAGTGCTAGTATTATTATTTAAAACTCAAATATTAGTCTAAAATTACGAGATCATGCAAAAACCTTATGATTTGTTTGGCATGTGTTAGACTAATATATGAAAGTAATTAGTGCTTCGTACTTATTTTGGCAGTAAGCGGCCAAACGGAAGTTTATTGTCTTTAATAAGTTGAGATTATGATAAAACCACCTCATGTTACCCTTACTAATTAAAAAATATTAATCGGCCCAACATAAGATTATATTTTGAATTTTTAAGCGGAAAGAAAGGAAATAATAAGTTCTGTGTGTCAAATTATTTTCTGCCAAATGTGATATAATTCGTGCTCACATTGCTTATAATGATTCCCAAATTGTTAAAGGTGAAAAATCACTTGTACGTTAATAATCAGTCCAACATAAGGTTATAAGTGATATGTTAAATTTTCCAAAGGAAAATGTTTTGTTTATTTACCTTTTTCATAAAAATAATTGTTTATCCCTCAATTTATTTTATTGTTTTAAATGATGAACTAACTATTTATATCATGTGAATTTTCAGTACTAATGTGCATGATTATTGTTATTATTTAGCATATAGTCCCGGTGCAATTACTGGCTTCTTTTCTCTATTGAATCATTAAGCGACGTCAATTTTAAAAAATGAAAAGAACAGATTAGCATAATTCTTGAAGTTATGGATTTAGAATATGCTTTAGGGGTTGACGCTCCTACTACGCTTACAGCTAAACGCTCTACTGAGCAAAATGCGGCTTATGAAAAGTGGGAGCATTCCAACTTCATATGCCTAATGATTATGAAAGGCTCCATTATGACTGCAATTCGTGGAGTTATTCCTGACTTACAAAATGCTAAGATGTACCTTGCTAATATTGAAGAGCAGTTTCAAGACTCTTCCAAGGCATATGCTACTAACCCTGTCACTAAAATGGTTACGTTCAATTACAATGGATCGAGTAGTGTTCGTGAGCATATTTTACGGATGAATGATATAGCTTCTCAACTAATAGGCTTTGACATGAAAACCTTTGAGGTATTCCTCGTTCACTATATTATGACTTCCCTCCCAGCGCAGTTTGGTTCTTTTAAAATTAATTAAAACACGCCAAAAGAAAAGTGGAAGATGATCGAGTTGATTTTCATGCGTGTCCAAGAATAAGAGAGGCTAAAATCTGAACAACTTGATGGTACTCACATTGCCATAATTGGTCCATCTAAAGGAAAAAGAAAGAAATTTGGCAAAGGTCTGCAAGGGAACGAGAGTGCTCCTATAATTATAATTGATAAGGCAAGTTCTTCTGATCCCAAGTTTCACTTTTGTAAAGTTAGAGGACATATGAGGAAAGAATATCAGAAATTCAAAGAGTAGTTGAAAAAGAAAGGTAATTTATCTATTTGCGTTTGTTATGAGTCTTATACAATTAATGCTCTTTTAAATACATGATGGATTGACACAGGTGAAACTGTACACATAACTAATTCATTGCAAGGATTCTTTTATGTGAAGAAGCTAAACCAAGGGGACCGTAATGTACTAGTAGGAAATGAGAGAAAGCAAGTTTGAGAATAAAGGCTTCTCTTTTTTTCTTTGACTCTAGAGCTATTTGTTCTGGTTTGTTGGAGGGGAACCTCTACAAATTACATTTAGATGTTTCTTTTATTGAATCCTTGAAAACATTGAACGTGAATAATATAGTTGCTAAAACTTGTGGTAAGAAAAACGAAATAATAAAAATTTCGTTAAATTGTAGCATAACTTCTACGTCACATATCACGAGGCCAAATGGAATTGACTCATTAAGGACGGAATTTTTCATTCTATAGATTTCTCATATCTTGACGCATGTATTGAATGTACTAAAGAAAAATTTGTAAAAGGCAATAAACGTGATGACACTCAAAGTACGGGGCTTTTGAAGGCTATCCACACTGACATTTGTGGACCTTTCCCTACACCGGATATTGGTGGTCGTAGATACTTTATCACTTTCATTAATGACTATTCTCATTATGGATATGTTTACCTCATTCATGAAAAATCTGAATCCCTTGCCATGTCTAAGACTTACAAAGTCAAAGTTGAAAATCAACTCGACCTAAAGCTTAAAGTTGTAAGATCTGAAATAAGAGGAGAATATTAAGGAAAATAACTCCGGTTCTTTTGCCTTGTATTTACAAGAATGTGGCATCGTTGCTCAGAACACAAAGCCGGGTACTCTCCAGCAGAATGGTGTAGCTAAAAGGCAAAATCGAACCCTCATGGATATGATGCAAAGTATAATATGCCAAAGTACTCTACCAGAATTTTTGTGAGTTGAAACACTTAAAACAGCTGGGCATATGCTTAAAAGGGTTCCCAGTAAGTTTGCGCCTAAAACACCTTTTGAATTGTGGACACAGAGGAAACGAAATTTAGGACAATTTCATGTGTGGCTGTAGAGATGAAGCAAAAGTTTACAATCCACATACTTAAAAACTCAATCCCAAGACCATAAGTTGTTATTTTATAGGTTATCCAGAAAGGCCTAAGGGTTTTAGATTTTATTGTATATCACATATCACTAAAATTGTTGAAACTAGGCATGCAGTATTTCTTGAAGATGTTGAGCATAGTGGGAGAAGTACACCAAGAATTGTAAACATTGAGGAAATTCAGAATCATGTTTCTATTCTTGTAATCCAAAAGGTTGGTGCACCATTACCTCATATGGAAGATAACGATGTACATGAGGTAGTACTTAATGGCGCACCCCGTATCATGGATCTTGCTCCAATTCCTGCTAACAACACAAACCTTTTCGAAGGTCAGGAAGAGAGAGACAAACAACTATCTCTGATAACTATATTGTGTACCTAAATGAGGCTAACTATAATTTGGGCATAGAAAATAATCCCAAAAGAAGCTATTATGAGCGATCACCCAACTTAGTGGCTTGAAGCCATAAATGATGAGTGATAGTCAATGGAAATAAATGAAATTCGGGACCTTGTTGACTTGCCTGAAAAGGTCAAAGTTGTAGGTTGTAATCGGTCTACAAAACTTAGCAATATCCTAAAGGTAATGTCCAAAGGTACAAGACTAGACTCGTCGCTAAAGGTTTCATGCAAGGGAAGAGATATATTATAATGAAACATTTTCTCCTATGTCGAAAAGGATTCATTTCGAATAGTCACGACTTTATTAGTTCATAACGATTTAGAGTTGCATCAAATGAATGTAAATGCTACGTTTCTTGATGGTGACTTGCATGAAAATGTCTATGTGACAACACTAAAAAGGATTTATGATTGGACACAAGGAACACATAAAATGTTAGTTGAAGAAATTTATATACAAATTAAAGCAAGCCTTTAAACAATAGTATCTTGGCCCCGTACGCTTACCATATTCGTTTTCTGTTTTAGCAATGATGATGAAAAAGATTCTTTTTTTGCGTACTTTTACCATTTTCTATTTTCGTTTTGGATAAAATTACTCAAATAGTAACAAAAAACTGAAAACACTTAAAATGTGTTTTCAGCTTTTTTCACTCAAACTTAACCCAATATAAGAAAAAATAGCTAAATTTTTTTTTTTTTTAAAATGATAAAAGTACAGGAACGGATTTTCAAACTAAATATGAAAATCATGAAAATGAAAGCAGAAAATGAAAACAAAAAACAAAAAACAAATATGGTAAGCGTACAGGGCCAAGTTCTATGATGTGATTAATAAATCTAGCTTTAAAGAGACTGTAGTAAACCGATGCATATACTTAAAGATTAGTGAGAGTAAGTTGATCATTCTAATTTTGTATTTAGGTTGCTAGTAGTGATATGCATTTGTTGCGACCAAAAATTTTCTTTCTAAAAATTTTGATATGAAAGATGTTAGAGAGGCCTCTCATGTTATAGGTATTGAGATTTACCGAGATAGGTCTCGTGGAATATTAGGTTTTGTATCAAAGAGCCTGTATTGATAACCGGACTAGCAATAATATTTTTTCTGGCATGCAAATTGTAATGCTCTTAGCAGAACATACTGAAATTCTCAATAGCAATGAAGCTTACTGCCGCCTATAATACACGCTATTAACAAATGTCACTGTTCAATCAACAAGATTCCTATATTCCGTAGGTAAAAGATAGATAACCCACTGCAGCTGGGGAATAAAACAACCGAAATATGTGGAGAGCAACAAGAATTTTGGTGTCAAACAAATGACGACAAACAAACATATTAGCATCCAATGATCTATAGACAATGAGGAATAATAAAGAATCTTAACCCACCTTTCCTGGAGCATGCTGACGACGCCACGAATTCCAAAGCTTGCGCAAAAGAGCAGGCTGGAGGAGCTGAGGAAACGAAGATGCCCCAAAAAGTTACTGTACAAGAAAAACCCATTTCCAAAACCCCCCCGCGAGCACAAATAGCTCACGAGTACATTCTCATGTGATAAATACAGGCAGATACAATGGGTCACGGGTGTTATGCCAAACGGATCGGCTCCCTCGGTCTATAGTTTCTTAGGCAAGTTATAAGTCTTTTTAAGGAACTTGGTAGCCGCGTCATCGTTCCGGTAACACAAGACACGCAAGAGTGTGTTTGGCTCAGTTGGACTCCACTGCCCAGAGGTTGGAGGTAATGGAAGTCTGGATTTAGCGGAAGATCCATAGGTCTCAAGAGTCATGCGCCTGAACCGCTCAATGAGGCTCTCTGTATCAGTTCGGAAGAGTGGAAGAACATCCCTCACTGTGGTTGAGAACTTATTGATAACATCGGCTGGCAGCCCATCTCCATTTGCCCAGTACAGATCTTTAAGGGACTTGAAATCATCCTCTATT
Organism: Escallonia rubra; assembly: GCA_033065855.1. NCBI lineage: Eukaryota > Viridiplantae > Streptophyta > Magnoliopsida > Escalloniales > Escalloniaceae > Escallonia > Escallonia rubra. Next base: position 627,424 of record JAVXUO010000144.1, on the reverse strand, counting down.
ATTTGAGAATCCTGCCGGGAAAGAGAACGGGATGGGCCTCCAGCGAGCAAAACTAACAAGAAACCGTCGAAGGAAGCTTTCATCGTGTCAGCGATGATGCGGGTACGAACTCTCTCGTGTATAGTGTCAGATATGATCGTCAAGTTCTGCTCGAGCTCCCGTAGAAAAGGTTCAATCCTAGAAGATGATGGCTCCCCAACATATAAGCCATCCCAGAGAACAGGGCTTAGATCGTGGAAGATGATTTTGTAAGCCACCGACTCACAGAGTTGTTGAATCCCTTCCAGACAAGCAGCTGGTGACAGCTCAAACTTCTTGCCAAGCCCATTTGAAAAGTCTTCTGCATGAGCGGATTCAGAGTTCCGCAAAAGGGTAATTATTCGCTTTTCCAAAACCTCCAACTCTGTACGGATCCGTTGCAAACTATTTATGCGAACACAAAGCTGTGGCACGCCCAACGAAGTATCCCCATTCATTGTGGCAACCTGAGAATTCCTTCTCTGAGGGTTTAGTGACTTCTCTTTCTTCTTCCAAACACCTTGAAATTTTGTTCCTGTTGTACATCTAGTTAGTGCCGGCATGGTGGGCATATACGTATTCCTCGACCCTACAATCAGAAGGTAAAGTAACTGTCATTAATGTGCAGAAAAAATCCCAGGCACATGTCCCGAGAGTCTAGTGATAATTACCACAGCCAGATTTTGCCTTGGTCACGTAATACTGTAGACATCTGTCCAGGCCGGCCATTAAGTCAGGAAGCAATGCTGGATGCATTGGTATTGGAAGCTGAAAGAAGGCATCCAATGTTTCATCAACAATTCGTAAGACTTCAACAGCAGAGGGGGCATAAGCTTCTTGATTAGCTCGTGGATTCCAGACCTATTATACAGGCAGAGGAAAAAGGTTAGGTTGTGAAATCTGAACAGATATAGTATATGACAAGCTTTATAAAAACGGATTTCCGTATTAAACTATGATGCACTTTAGTTTTAACGGGATAGCTGTTTTCCAATCTCCCTAATGGGGATTTTCTGCCTGACTATACAATTAGAATTCTTTCGATCATGGAATGTAGCATCACCAGCTTTCAAGGATTTATTCTTCAGATCCAATCAATCCACAAGATGGGTCGATATACAGCGATAAGTCTATTTTCTGTATATTATCCAACTAATGAACTATTAGAACTATGTTTTCACATCGTCAAAGAATTAACAAGAAAATTCTGTGGCAAAAATAGTTCACTATGTGTTGACATATGCTTTGACTTTTGTTGCAGGAATGCAGCATCACCAGCTTCCAAGGATTTATTCTTACGATCCAAATCTCTCAACAGGATGAGTCGATACACTTCTGTTCTGTATTTTATCCAACTAATGAACTGTTAGAACTATGTTTTCATATCGTCATAGGATTAACAATGATGGTAGTTGTTTACGTTAAGTTGAAGTATGAACCACAAAATTAAATTTCATGGTATATTTGTTCCATAAGCGTTTGCTAGAGTATGGTATATGAAGGCAAAGTGGCAAACAGTTGTACATAAGCATGCCTAACATCCTCCCACATTATACGAGATACAATGCTATCTAAATGATTTATGAATTAGATATGAAACAATTAAATAAAAAAAAATAAAAAAAAAGCTGCATTCATTTGCATGTATAAACATGTCCCATCATCAGAGGGTAAACAGCATCCAGAAAAGAATTGTGAAAAAAGGAAATCCTTGCATTTGGCTTTTATATATTACAGCTCCCGAACAAGGGCTCCTTAGTAGAGGACCTTAGACATATGGACACATACTTATGGGTGCTCACTCCTTGTTAGCTAGAGCTTCAAACTATCAAACAGGAGAAAAACCCAATATTCGTCACCAACCCGACTTCTCACGTCACTTCACTGAAGTTCTCTGGTATAGCTCTAGACCCCACCATTCATTAAATAGAACAGAAATTCGAATGTGAATTCCTCGTGAAAAACGTAAAGAAAACATATAGCAACAAAGATATCGTCTTGGTAAGTACACCAACAAATAATTCAAACTAATAGAAAGGAATTAGACTAAGACTCATCTCATGTCTGCCTTTTCCACCCCCGCTCCACTGCAACCCCAGCTTCTTGCAACTAAGGGCTGCACCATGAACATTTAGCCCTATACACCAAAACTTGCTAGCTGAATATGGGCTCCTCACAATCACCCAGATCAAAAAGCTCTTTTTAAGGGTATATTCTTCTAAACAATCTCATGCATGTAATAAGGCACAATAAATCCATCTACCATCTCTTTCAGAAACTGATCTGAAGCAAACTCGGATGTTTTATACTGTATAGATATTTTGCTTAAGGAAACGGGGAGCCAACCTAGCATCATCTCTTAAACTTAACAGGATCCTAAATGAACAGCAATTTCACAAAAACAGAGAGGCCACCATTTTGTTCTACTTTTAAACCTCCCTCTTTAACTGAATTATCAAGTCCCTTCACTACAATGTTTTCTATATTCATATCCATAGCATCCTTTCAACTCAACAACCCTTGTTGCATAATACTCATCTAGAAACTACGTAGGAAGCAAGATTTTTCAAACCAGACCAGATTAGGACTTGCACGTGCACTAGACCTCATACACAGGACAGCTAAAGGCACTTATCTCACATTGGCTTAACTCTTTCGGGCAGTGAGCTTATTCTAGAGGATGTTCTCTTACTCGATAAAGTAAAAGTTGCTTAAGCTAGCTCATCTAAGTTGTCAGTTCATGAATCATGCAGAACAATTCTTCCCCAAACTCAAAAAGGAATACAAGGAGAGGTGCAATCAAAACAATGGACCACGTATCCTAATTTATCTTTTCCTTCAAGAGGTGTAATTTTTACATTTACACACAGGGAAATGCAGAGCTAACAAGTTGTAACACACCTCTTGTTGGATATTCCTGTCCACCCATTCCTTCAGTCTGTCAACTCTCATCTTAATCCATGATTTCACTAGGTTGGCTATCGCAGCTTCGGCTTCATAAGGAGGCATCTCACGAATTATCGCCTTCCCACCATCATCGCTGTCAACAGAATCTTCAACTGCAATCTGCACGAGATCTTTCTCCAACTTATCTGCAGCTCTCAACACTTGTACAGCATCTGGTGTCAATTCAGTAATGCCAGAAATGAACTGCTTCAGCTCATTCCCATAGCAAACATGAAGGGTGGCAACAGCCACCCCTGCGGCAAAAGGATGCCATCTTTTCAGTATAGGACTGAATCCCTCCCTCTCATTAGTAGCCAGCTCACCGACATCCTTTGCAAGGATGGCAAGGACGGGTAGAGGATTTGGCTGGTTCCTTGATGCTCTCCTGCTTGAATCTGCCTTCTCCATTCTCTGCAATTTGGAAGACCAATTATTTCTTAAATCACAACTCAGATCATTAGTAATGATGTCTTACTGGTATAGATGAATAATAATGATGTCAGATCATTAATAATGATGCTTCAAGTGGGAAGTAGGACAAGAACAGCACCAATCTACCATATGTTAACTCTCAGTAAAGTAAGAACGTAATGAACTATCAGCATGGACCACTTCTACGGATGTACTTCCTCATCTGAATCTCATCAAGTACGACCAGTACATCAGTCTAAAGTTCTATCTCCTTTTACCCTCATTTATTTTTCTCCATAATGAACTTTTCACATGTTAAAAGATCGGCTAAGATGATAATCCGGGGATTATGATGATGGCAATTTGTTGAGGTGATCAGAAGGATGCGAACTCCACCCAAGTATGGATAAGTAAATTGTCAACTTTCAGCCTTAGAAAGTATCGGCTACTATGAGCGGCATTCAATCTAACTAATCTGATGCATAACAAATCACTCTTCTATTTTAAATGAGCAAAGAAAAGTAGTCATGTCATCTTTTTCTAGTACAAGTTATAACAGAATGATGCAAAAAGAATTTTACCATTAAGACCGTTACATCTGCTATTAAGCCATTTAGTGAATACGACAACAGGTCAAGACTATGTGCACACGGTCCATTATCTTATTAAGATACCTATTGAAAAGAGCATAACGCCAAGCTTCCAAGGTTGGGCAAGGGCAAGCTCTGCCTTATGTCCCTAATGTCCCTAAACACGAACAAGGATAAGCTTAGACAGAGATAGGTCAAAAACTTCCAATTTGGCAGCAACAAGGCAGGAATCATCAACTTATCATGTCTCTGATAAAGGCTTGCAGTAGGGTAGAATACTTTTATATTTTGGCTTCTATCTTAATTTGACCACTTTGTAATTGAACAGCACTACATATGCTATAATATAAAAGGTAGCATAACATGCTCGTACATACAGAGAAAAATAAAAGAAGCTTATAACGTGATTGACCATGTCTGTGGAAGCACTTTTTTCCTTCTGTTGACCAAATGTGTCACAACCATCCCAATTTCCTATATCATTATACCTGTGACCATGGACGGTGAATATTCTTTGTGACAGTAAGCAATCCAACATACACTTTGCATCTTTCTCAATGAGAAGAAACAGTATATAAAGAGACTTGCCTGTGCAAATGCAGTACGAAGAGATGACCTGATGTAAGTGTCAATCCTGTTGCGTGCCACGTCAACATCGCCTTTCCTCCTCCTGCGATACTCATTAGATATATCTTCAACTAAGATTTTGGCTGCCGATACCCCAAGAGAAACGATACATTCCATGGAATCAATATTGCCGCTGTCAAAAGTGTCATGATATGCAAGGAGCCTTTTCTCAGCCCAACCCAATATTGAACTCAATGTAGAACTCAAGATCCTCGAATACGCTGGATCTTTCGTCGTCTTCGCATCTTTTGCAACCTCTGCTAGCTGACTATCAGCAGCATATAACAGATCATTTTCGACTTGTCCAGTTGTAACAAAATGGTTGAATAGAACCCACGAAAAGCAAAGGTTATGGAGCATTTGGTTTATTCCCAAGATTCCCCAAGTCTTCTTAATAAGTTCCATAAGCTCATCGATCTCCTCTATTATAGAAGTATCATCATTAGCATCAAAGCAGGCTTCAAGAAGCATCTCATAGAGACGGACATTCAGTGGGAACCCATCTGCCCAATGGCATGAATCTGACAGAGACCCATCGAATGAACGGTTGGCAAGAGACATTGCAGCACTACGTAGGACTTGCATTGACTCGTTGTTCCTCCCAGTTTCTATTGGCCTGTCGAGGGCCCCATTGATAATCTTCCGCAACCTTTGTGAAGCCATATTGGACTTATCTAGTGGCAGGTGAGGGTGGATAAGGAGGCCTGCCTCGAGAAACTTTAGGTGTCTCTTCTGCCATGCTGCATATTCTTCTTGATCCGTAAAATCTGAAGATTTGAACTGCTGTAATAGCTCTAGAGGCAGAACCATTGACTCAACTCGCCTGCCAACCTATAACAAGCAAACAAACAATATCACGACCAATACCTCACTATCAATACCTCTCAAGCATGAACAACACAAGCACCATCAACTGCCTCAGAAGTTTCTATAAGCATGCCAAATCATCAATTTCCATTTGACTCATTAAAAAACAAAACAAAATGTCCAAAGTTCCCAAACACGCCCTAACTGCTATATGTATGTTTGTAACTATCGATAAAACTCAAAGCTATCTGGTTAAGGAAATTTAGAAAGTAAAACAATTTCTTTATAGTTCTATCAGCCAGGACGAAATCATGGACAAACAGTTCAGGACAAACAAAAAACTAAACAAATTTGGCCGAAGAACAGAGTTTATAATGAAAAATGACTTAACACACCAAACTAGCCAGTGGATCTAGCCCTCACAGTTCAGACATAAAACTCCAAATATACCAAAAAGAGCCAAAGAACCCAAACCAAGTAAAAATTACAGACGTACTTGATAGCCAGCATCAAAAACTTCTCAAACTCATGCAATTTTTCATTGGGGCACAAAGTGGCAACACTGACATGATCTAAATCTTATCAGAAACAAACCAATCAAAGCCCAAAGAGGAAACCCACAAGAACACGAAGTTGCAAACTTTAACAACTAAGCATATTAAAGTTCGAAAAGCCACACACGCAAACAAAGAAACAGCATAAAATGCAAACCATGGACAAACCCCATAAGAACAATAAGCACTACACTAAGATCTAGATTCTAGATCCTCATCAAATACCAGTGTAAATCCATCAGAGTACGACAATTACGAAAAGAGCCCATACAGAGCTTGTAAACTCACAGACTACCCCTCACCTGCCCAGCAGCGATTCTGAGCAACGCCCGCCTAATGCGCGAGTCGCCGGCCTCAGAAACCCTCATCTGGACCCTCATCAGCTCGCCCACCGTCACCGGCCTCCTCCCCTTCCCACTCCCACCGGACGAGGTCGTCGGACTACCCTCGCCTTTCTTTGACAAACCCGAATTCAAACTGGATCGGAGCCCCAACGCCTTCTTAACCTTCGACGCCGCCGTCGAGGTGATAGATCGCTGGAGTGAGGGCGAATTCGACGGCGACGGCGACGACGGAGAACGGTCGGCGGAGGTGTTCGACGGAATGTAGGTAAGCGGCTTGCCAGTGGAGGTGCGGCAGGCGGCGACGAAGATCTCGTAGGCGGTCTCGCGGAGGTCCTCAGCAGAGAGCGTCGGCGTTAGGTCGCCGAATGGGGATGGAAGCGCGGCGGCGGCGGCGGCGGGAGTGGTGGCGGCGGTGAAGCATGAGCTGGCGGCTCTTGAGTGGGCAGTGGACGTATCTCTCTTTGATTGGCCGAGAGTTCGGTCTCGGAAGAGAGAAGCCATTGTAGAGAGAGAGAGAGAGAGAGAGGGAGAGAGAATGTGTACTGGGTACTGACCAGTGAAGAGTAGATGAATTGGTAAAGTAAGAAGAGTCGAACAGGCCTGTTTGGTACTTTTCCGTTTTCATGTGTTTCGTTTTTGCCTTCAATTTTGAAACGGCTAATTTGTACCAATTTCTTGCCCCACTCATTTCTCGCTATAAATACTTTCAGCGACAATTTTACATTTTAATTGATTCCGTCCATTTTCGCGTATTGGCTTGCTTTTGAACTAGTCTACTTGCTTTCTTCACTTACCGCTCGTACCCTGGTCGTTTATCATGCTAATTGTTCTTATTTGCATGTTTTTTAAATATCTCATGTATCGAGAAAATATTTACACATAAATATAAATATATACTCCGTAAGATATATACTCTTTCCGTCCCTAAAAAAACTGATCATATTTCTTTTTTGGGTCGTCCCAAAAAATCATCATTCTATAAGATTTTTTACATACTTATCTTTTTTATACTTTTTTTATTTTATTTCTCTCACCATATTTAATTCTCTACCAACTCATTTTCTCTCTCCTGACCCACCACTTTACATTTTTTTATTTTATGTTTCTCTCCGCATTTAATACTCTACCAACAAATTTTCCCATTCTCTTCCCCCTATCTCTAAAGGGTAAAATGGGAAAGACACGCAATATATAACTTAAATCCTTAATATACGTACAAAATGAAATGGATCACTCTTTTAGGAACGGGGGAATAGTATATTCTAGAAATTATACCAATAAAGTCTTTCATTTCTGTATGTAAGTTAATCAACTAATAAGAACCGAAAATGCAACAAGTAAACACATGACTTAATCAAAGAAACACAAACCGCAAAAGTCATTATTTCTCGCTGAATTCTTCTTCCACGTCAACTAGTTTAGAGAGATATTACGAGCTCTTTAAAGTTCATATTGTATTTAATTTATACTTCTGAACACGAGCACAGTTTGTGTATGTAGCCTTACACGTTTAAGGAAAACTTTTGACAAATAAAAGTTTATTGGTGCACTTTCGATAATTAGTAATTTTTTCGTCATTTACGGTTACTTTAATAGTTATGAGAGGGTGTCAAATTTAACGTGAGAGAGAGTGAGGTTAAATTCGTACTTTCTTAAACATTTTTGGTTCCGACATTGATTGATCTTCCATAATCCATACAAGAAGATGGGCATCGTATGTAGTTTTAATAATAAAATGCTTGATTGGTTGGACTGCGTAAAACAATTACAGTCCAACATGAATACAATAATAATATGTTAAGGTCAGCATAGTGGCTCTAGAGGCTGATTGGAGTCACTATTTAATTCTTTGGCACAACGTCTTATCTGGCAATATTAACAATCTTGCCAAGCAATTATGATATTATTTAATGTATACGATGAAAGAATATTTAATTAACTTTTTTTTTTTTTAGCGATAAGATTGTGTTACATGTCGACTGATGAGAACTGTATTAAGTCCACTTACTTAGATGGGTGAAAGGCGATATCTTGTGACTAATTTAGATGATTTCGCAAAGAATTGATTTCTTCGAACTTACTTCAAAGAACAAAAATTTGACAAAAGAATACATTGTTAAACTTCCGCAGTTGAGGCTTCTAATTATATCTTTGTTGTGTTGGGGGTTGTTTCCCTGTGTTGGTAAATGCACGTGAGGTAATTAAGTCCAATTAAATATTACATAGTACACCGACTCCAACTATATTGAACTGTTGGATTAAGAAAGCTGATGCGTTAGGAGGATCAAACGATAGAATCGAAGGGTTATTATACAACATACCTGACGGTTTTAAATAATCAGGGTGATCAAGAAAGTTGATGCCTTAGAAGGATGAAATGAAACGATAGAATCAAAAGGTTATTGTACAACATATCTAACGGGTTTAAAAAATGAGAGTGATCAATCTCGGGGTTTTACAGGCCAAGGCATGTATCGATTATAAAGAGTTTTGTCTGATCCAGTTCCATGAAAACATTGATAGCTATATCATAGCCAACTCATATTCCCCATACTTCAAGGCTCTTTTTATGAACCTTTTGTTTAGGTTTCACACAAAGAGCTAAATGCGCGTTAGGTTTCTCCACTTCTTTTCTGATTTTGCAAGTTGGAAAATGAAGGTTGGTATAAAGCTGGAACAGGAAGGAGATAGGTTGGCCTTGGATTGTTGGACCACACATGGTGGACCATGTAGGTATGAATCATGATATTAGTTAAGGTAACAGTAGAGGAAGTTCACAATCACACTTGCATACCTGACCCTCCTTTACATTAAAAACCTTTCAATTAGGTTCCCAAAAAAAACCACAACACATCTCTCTCTTTCCGCACCATCGACTATATCCTTTGTCCTGCGTCACCATTGCTGGTATCGTATAGTGTGTCAGTGGCGTGGTAGCCTAGGGTTTGCTTCCGTTGTTTTAATTCTTGCATATTTGGTTAGCATTGTGTGGGCCTCCTTGTGGATGTGGTCTTGAGACGCCGAATATGTTGTCTGAGACTGAAGATGGATAGTTGTAATGGGCCGCAAAGAGTGGTGTTTGCGGGTGCGCTATGGAGGACTATCTGGGTTTGGTGGGTTGAGCAACTATCGGCAAGGGATTGTGGGTTGCTAATCTGTCTAGGTATGTTGGCGTGGGGGTGCCGTTGGTTAGTTGGAGATCGTGGATGAATTTGTGTTTAGGTATTTTGTTTGTATACAAGGGTTCCCCCCCCCCCCCCCCTCTTCCGTCCCTTTTTTTTTTTATACAGAAACCTTGGTTTTGGTGAAGCTTGGTGATGGTGGGCCTCGCTGGGTCGGTGGAAGGCTGCCGTTAGTTAAGTTTGGGCTTTGGTTGATGGGGAAGATGGGCTGGGGTGTGGGGGTTGGGCGTTGGGAGCTACGTTGGTGGAGCCTTTGGGGGTTTGTTTTAGTGGTGGCAGTTTTCGTTGGTCGTTCAAAGGATTGGTAGTGTTTTCAATTGCTAATGGTGTTCGGCAGCGGTCACTGGCAGTAGGGTGGTCTGATAGTGGTTGGGGCTCCGATTTTGCAGTCGGTGGTGGTGATGCCAGGTGATGTGTGGACAGGGGCGGAATCAAGAATTTTTTTCAGGGAGTGCAAAAATTATATCGAATTCACCAAAAAAAATTATTAGTAAAATAATATTAAAAAAAATTTGAACTTCTTTTAAATCTCTATATAATCATTGAAATCAAACTAAAATTAAATTAACAAAACATATATTCTAAACCTCTATGTAATCACTGAAATTAAACTAAAATTATAGTCAAGGGTGGAATCATGATTTTTTTTTCAGGGGGTGCAAAAATTATATCAAATTCACTAAAAATATGTATTAGTAAAATAATATTAAAAAAAAAATTTAACTTCTTCTAAATCTCTATATAATCACTGAAATCAAACTTAAATTAAATTAACAAAACATATATTCTAAACATCTATATAATCACTGAAATTAAACTAAAATTATAGCCTACTAAGTATCACATTTTAGTTGGAAAATGAAAAGGATAAATTATGATCTATGAGTCACTCAGTCACTTATATTAGTTATATATATATATATATAATTAATGACTCAAAGTCTCAAACCATAAAAACAAGTAAATGACAATCACAAGAGTCACAGACTCTGAGACTGAGACTCACATTCACAGACGTGAGACGACACACAGTCGAAGAGCCAGTTGTCGGCGACGAGTCGTCGCGGCGTCGCCTGAGCAATGAGCGGCTGAGCCTTCCTTCAGTCGCGGTCGCCGGTCGAAGAGCCAATCATCGGCGACGAGTCGTCTCGACATCGCCTGAGTAGTGAGCGGTTGAGCCTTCCTTCAGTTGCGGTCACCGGTCGAAGAGCCAGTCATCGCGGCGTCGCCTGAGCCTTCCTTCAGTCGCGGTCGTCGGTCGGTTTCAGATCTGGTCGGAGTTCGTCATGGTCGTCGCCTCGTCACAGAGTTCCAGATCTGTCAAGGTCTTGTCGCCTCGTCAATGTCGTCATGGTCGTCAAGCCGTCAACGGCCTTGCCGGCGGTCACGGTAACTCGGTAAGAGAGAAAGAGAGACTGCCGAGTGCCGACTGGTGTGGGTCTCGGCCCTCAGGGAACGGGATCTCGGGAACAGGGTCTCAGGGCAATTCCCGAAAAGAAAATTTATTTTTTTCTTTTCAAAAGTTCAAGGGGTGCTTCAGCCCCCCTTGTCACCACGTAGGTCCGCCCTTGTGCGTGGGCGTGGGCGATTGTGGCCTTGAAGTACGGGCCTTGGTGTGGACAGGTGTCTAGTTTTCAAGGAGATGTCGGATGTTTGGCCGTTTCTTGTTAGCTGACTGGCCTTATCTTGTCGACTGTTTGGCCTTATCTGATAAGCTTCAGCTTGTTTTGGCGTGTTTTAGTGTCATTTACATTGGCCCTAAAAAAACGTGATTGGTGACTATTTAGTTTTGGTTAGCTGGATAATGCCTGATGAAGCGAGCAAGTTGGCTTCGAGTGGTGTCCTTAGTGTTTTATAAATTTATTTCATATATGTGTTTAAGACGGTGCTTACGGGACGAGGATGTCACCCATGTATATCTATTTTCTTGCCCTATATATGCTTGATGTAACTGGAAAATTTGCATTGTTTTTCACATGTATATATTTTTATTATTGTGACAAATAAAAAAACAATCACACTTGCAGTTTTCTTTTTTGTTGTCATTGAAAAAATTGTAGTGAGGAAGGAGTTTAGAGCAAACCACTCAAGTTCAATAGAAAACAAATTATTAGCGACAAAAGGACCAAAATATTATAACAACTCTACGATGCTTCAATTATAACGAAGGATCATGACTGTTGATGTTGTTGTATTTAAAACATTCTCCCTCACACTTCCTTTTGAAGCTTTGAATGTTAATTGTTAGATTCTTTTTGGAAAAATAAATCGTCAACATCAAGTGAAAGTATTGGCTTCTAGCGAAGACACTCCTAAACCTCCATCAAGTTTACTTAATTAAGCCTTACAGTTTTACCAAAAATTGAAGTAGGGTGACTTTACCTTTAACCAGCAAACCATTCTACCAAGCCAGCCAAAGATAAAAGTTGGGTGTCCACAGTCATGAAGTGATCTAATAAAGTATAAAATGTGCATCTAGATTCACAAACCAGAGAGTGAGAAAAGTTGAGTATCCAAATTTATAGAGTGGATGGGAGAAAAGTAAATGATGTGTCAAGACGCATAGGCCGAGACATGAAATTGATTATAGATATCATCCAGATTTACATAATAGACAGGAAAAAGATGTATATATTTGCGGACCGGACAAAAGAAAGATAATCAATGTGTCTGAATGCAGAGACGAGACATAAAACGAGAACTAAGCATCATTATTATAAATAGATAGATAAATAGACTAGATGACAAAACGAGGGTTCAGATTCACAGTCTGTAAGAGAGAAGGATAATAGATGCTCCTGAGTTCATAAATCAGACATGAAATAAGAACAAATGGGCATTCAGATTCATAGACTAAACGAAAATAGCAAAACATTGATATCCAGATTAAATAAATAGGCTGGATAAAAGGAAGCCCAAAACATAACACGATCAAGGTGCAAACGGGACTAGGTGTAGACATACCTGTTATAAGTGGGGGAAAAAAAAAAGGAAGAAGCAGTTGATGCAACTGTGTTGACAATGAGTGCAAGTGAATGTGCAATAACTCAAAAGTAATTGGATCGACGTTATGGTGGATCAAAGTTGTAAGAACGAAGAAAAACTAGATGAATATTTAGCAACATAAGGACACCGCTTGAGTTGTGGAAGCTTGAAAGCACTATCAAACGAGAACTGATTGTCCTCTGATATCATGATAAGAGATAGTCAATGCAAATACTGGATATACAGCTTCATTACTTTACGAAGGTATGTATATCAGTACAAGCACAATCACTTCTAATTGATTCCAAAGACGACGAAAGTCAAAACTAAACGAGGAAACTGTCTTGTTGATACACAAGATGTTTTCTTGATTCACAAAAATTTCATACACGGCAAGACCAACCATGTAACGCAGATAAATTAACCGTGAATACTTTAACATCTTTTTAACAAAAGGTGCATGTAAAATTTAATTAGAATATCCATGTACTAAAATCAAGTTGTAGGCCATATTCTGCTAGTGGCCAAGACTACTATAGTATATGGATTCAAATAATATCTTTTACGATGTATAATTATAAATTCCTATTTATTTGTTACAAAATCGACCATAGATCATTCAATCCAATCGGGATGTCCTGAACCTGACATGTCGCTTGAAAATTTCATGTGATTCGATTAACAGAATATAAATTTCATCATCCCTTCTCTCCCACTTCACACCTCGAAAATGCGTTGAGAAAGGGCAGATATATAGAATATAAAACTAGAGAGTGACAGTGGGAGAAAATCTTGGCATGTTCTTTTATTTTTTTGATAGAAATTGGCATGTTCATGTGCATAATTGGAGAGTAGTGTAGAGTAACAGGTGGAGATCCCCACGGTTTAATATTTCCCTCAAGTCTTCATTCTAAGCTGTACAAGAAAACGACGTCATATCAAATTCGTCACGAGTTCTGATCAGACGTGGTCAGAGCCACCGCAAGCCTACTGTGGCCTCAGCTTGATTGGCTGGAACCGCAAAAGTCAAGCCCCGTCCCACCACCGTCTAACTGCCTGGCTGACTCTTTAGCCAAAATATATGGAGTAATTAGAAAGCTCCCTTGGTAGTACTTTCTTTGGGCAAGGCCGTGTTTGGCATAAAGTTAGGGAGTGTTTAATACGAGTGTCGGCTTTCCTTTGAGAGAGAGAGAGAGAGAGAGAGAGAACGCAATTTAGGAAATAATTCATTTTGCCTATGTTTTCATAGTATAGCCAAACACGTGTAATTTTGCGTTTCCTCAAACTCTAGAGTTAGATTGTTCTCTTTTATTTTATCTTTTTTTGTTGGCTTTGGTTTACAGAAGAGGCGGAGGATCTAAATTTATGTTTGAGACACTTTAACTCGGTTTGATTAATATATTCTTTGTTTCTTAATTTTGTGTTTTAGAGGATATGAAAAAAATGTACTTTTAGAAAAACTGAGAATCATATTTCAACTTGTTTAGATATCGCGTTAAAATTAGGGGGAAAAAATCATTAAATTTGATGTAATAGCTAAAGACTAATGGTCAATCATTAGTTGAAAATCATTCCTCTCTGTGTGTGTGTGAGATTAATTGGGAAGAGCTAATATTATGCTAACACTTAACACTCTTGCAAATGATTAGCTGTTAGAAGGATTGAATGAGAAACTACTTGGAGCAAGAAAGAAAGCATGCTATGAAAAAGTAGTCCATATTTTATGACAAACAGAGCAACGAATGAGTTTGAAAAAAAACATTCCATAATCAATTGTGCCAGCTACATCAACCAACCTCCTTGGTAGCGTCAATATGAAATGTCTAATATTGCAACCTTAACTCTTTTGTGAATTTCACCACCCCCCCACCCCACAAAAAAAAAAAAAAATTTGTTTACCTACGTACCATTTGGTTAAAGTCTTGAAGAAAAAAAGTTTGAAAATCTAGCGTTGTTTTGGATAATTGATAAAATCACTCCAAATTTGAGGATGTGCTGCTACTCCACTTTTCTCACTAAAAATTGAGGATGTGCTGTTAACAAGTGCTACTAAAAGTCATTTGGAGTTTAGGATAGTCTAGATCTCGAGTGAGTTTATAATTCCATATTCGATGTTGTATAAACTCGAAGTTTGGCTTATCCTTTTTCTCTCTACTGAATCTCGTGTATACAACTTTTATATATGGACACTTGATACTTACAAGTGAACAAGAGTTGATGAGATTGTTTCTAATATATTGTGCATGTCTGAAATTAAGAAGTAAGTGTGACTATAATCATAAATGTAGGCAAATTTTTTAACCTCCATATGGATGTGATACTACTACTAATGCACGAAGAAATATAATTCTCTGTACGCATCCCTTGAACTGAAGACTAGAAATGCTTCAAGTTTTTTAAATGTTGCTCACTGAACCATATGTGATCATATTGACTCAATTTTATTGGACTAAACACATTGTTTTTACAATTTTTTTTTGTTTGGTTGAACGTAACATGATTAAGTGAAGAATTTCTGATTTTTTTGGAAGTTTTTACATGTTACTGCTTAGATCTCTTTTTCTTAAGATTACGAGGGCAACGCAAAATTTATTCTCTTGTGTGGAGATAATTGGCTCCTTCGATTCTCTTCCACATCTCTTGGGAATTACAATGCTAATCACGAGTCAATATAAGTAAGGAAGCAGATTTAATGGTCAATGATGACTGGAACGCTGGCCTAGTGAACTCCATGTTCCTCAAAAACTTGGCTAATGCTTTCCTCAACAGTTTCATATCAAAGGCACCTTATGACGAAGAAAGGGTCTCGAACTTTTTTGAAATTGATTTTTTTTTTTTTTTTTTTTTTGTTCGCTCAACCTATGAAGCTCTTTGTTAACAACAGAATTATGCTCAGCTTGTCTGGGATCCAAGACACTACCATACAACAGTCTATTTTTTTGCCAAATTTTGCTTGATAGACGTTTATTGCATAACTCTCTTCATGGTTTAGGAATTAATAACAATATTCTCAGTGTTTTTTTGCAAAAAATGGTATTGAAACCATTAGTCGTTTTCCCTCAGAATGTTCATGCCTGTGTTTGTACGGGGTTGTTCCCCGAGAACATCAAGGGATTACCCTTGCGGGATGGTTGATCGCTTGGCTTCTATAAACATATGCTTCAATGCAAACAATCTCATCTTCTAACATAATAGTTAAACCTTTATGGTAACATGGAAGCATAAAAAGGAATGTCTCTTTAACCAGGCTAGGATATAGATATCAACAAAATTCTTTTCTGAACCTCTGAGTTAGCTAGAATTTTGTCCAATTCATCAAACTCCTCTAAACCTGTTCCTTTTATGGTCATACCCAATCTAACTCGACTCAGAAACAATGTTCCTCCTCCTTCAATTTTCTTCGACTAATTGCAGTTGTATCAATCATCAAGTTACTTGTATCTGGCTAACATGTCGGGTTGACGGACAAAGTAAGCAGGTGGATATTGGTTTAATCGCTTCAGATCAGTACAACAATCACATTAGATATTCCTCAGTGAAACAAAGAGCAATCAATGACCACTAAGCACATTATCACACTTCTCATGGCGCGTACATGAACTTGGTCTCACCCGTTCATGCATTTTATGCTTTATGCTAACTTTGGTGTCTATTCTGCAAGTAAAAGTAAACCTGCGAGTAAAAGTTAAGCATCTCAAGCGCATAACCGGTACTTTTTAATATCTATTTTGCTAGTATTTAATTGATTCCAACCAGCAAGCAAGCAAGTAAGCAAGCAAGATTATTTAGTTAACGCTAACATTAGCGACAACCTCTTCAACCAGAGGTAATATACTCCATGAGTGGCCTCCTACATGATATTGTTTCTAGCTTGTAGTAGGCTTTCGTTTTATTATATTTTTCTATACTCAATTATATTGTATTTTTGCGTATAAACTCTTATCATTAATACAATCCTCCTTATCAAACCAAATAAATAAATTGTGCCAGCTAGTTTTCAATCCGACGGTTCTCTTTCTCTCAAAAGTGCACGATCCAGCAGTTGTACCCCGAACAATTGTATCGTAATTTTGTTTCAAAAATCAAGCATGGAATGTGATTAAAAATGTGCCTACCCAGGCTAAGACCTGAAAGCAACATTAAAAAACCTCATACCGCAAATTGTGACTTACTATTTTCTACAATAATAAAATGCTCCAATACAAAAGAAACCAAACCGAACCATACTCCGATCCCATTACGACAAAGAAAAGTAATCCAAAAATGTGATCATACAGCTTAAATTCTGATATTGAAGTAATCCTGATCGAAGTGATGTAATCTTACATAACCATCTTCACCTCCGCTTGAGAAGCTGTATCAAAAACAACACAACAGAATTCAATTACTATGAACCTACAGGGATGGAAGTCTGCCAAGGTTATTTATCTATATATATATAAGGCAGGGGAGAATATTAGTCGACAGAATGAGAGCAAAAGATTATAGGAGTCTACAGCATAAACAACACAATCTAGAACTCTGAACACGAGTCACTATGAGTCATTGCGGCAGCAGGGAATTTTTCAAGCTACTGCTGCAAAAAGATATTTGAAAAACTGCATTGTATTAGTTATAAAACAATATGTAGTATATTGATTCCAGCTCTAACCCTTCCAACATTTCTTCGCTCACCTATCTTCTGCCAATATTTCTACTTTCTTATTCTTCTACCATTTAACGTATGGCCTCTGCGATGTAGAAGGTCCGTATTGTATCTTTTGGGGAACAATATTTGTAAAGATGCTCACTTATGTGTAGCCATTGGATCAAAGACTATTGCTCTCTTTGAAAGGCTCTACAGCTGTCTCACTTGAACCATTTTGCCAAATACGCCTCCTAGGACTATCCAACCACCACATTATGCACCGTATGGTCTTCGGCAAGTTCAATCAAAGCCCATAATAAATGGAATCTGATACCTTTGCATTTTTTTGTATTTTCTTTCCTATTCTATTTCTTCATTAGAACATGCTCAAGTTACGTGATGGACAAGCACAGAAGATTGTTAACAAACACCACCCTCTCCAGCCACAAACAAAACATCAGCACCAATGGCATCATTACAGTCAGATCTCCAAGAACGGCAACAAACTTGATGCCCTGATCGGCTTCAGATCCTTCTCCTCTGATCCAAGGATGTAGATTTCAAAGCTGCAAACATAAATTCTTCTTTCTTCTCATCCTCGATTGCAGTTTTCGCTGCCATTGGTACCACGAGGAGACCTACACCACTCCATGTCACCACAATCTCCTTTGTAGCAATGAACCTTCACCGAAGCTCCGTTTCATCTATAGGTGGTGGAATGATGAGGCCTCAACATGAATCTAACAGAGAACTATGTAATTCCACAAACACGACAACAGCAACACAACACCCAACGAGAAACAGACCAATGATTTTAAAAAAGGAACCGAGCCAGCTTAAGGCATGCCCTGGAAATGCAAAGAAACAAAAACAAAAACAAATCCAAGGACCGGATAAAACTAAGGAACTGCACTTCTTGCGAAACTGCTTCAGGTCAGATGCAATATGCTGAATATCCTTTTGTTTCCAAGGCAATCTATGTTACATGGACTCAGACAAAGTACTGGTGTCGACACGACACAACACGGACACGCTATCTGCCAGATAGACGCCATGTCGCCGATTGGAGAGGCCTCCCTACAGATCTTTCTATGACGGAAGATGAAGGTCGAAGGAAGAAGACAGAATTCAGATTTGGGTAATGGGGGGAGAGAGAGAGAGAGAGAGGGGAAACCATACCTGTGGGTCATGGTCATATGACCTTAACATGTATATTTTCCGTTTCTTTTCCACCACGCATCATCATCAGTTGTCAGCCAAATAGCAACATGTAATTTTTTAGTACTTTCAAGTAGAGCCCGTCTAGATCTTCATAATGCCTATATCCAACCCTCTATTGTGTACTAGACACATGTGAAGTATTATATGCAATCAAATGTTCTAAATGTGTCCCCATGTCCATGTCCATGTCGAAGTTTGGATCCGTGTCCCAGTATCCTATAATTTCAGAAATAGAAGAGCCGATACTTGGGCACATGTCTGAGTCCATTAAACATAGCAGGTGACAAACAACAGCACAAAGGCATAGCTTCCAGAAGCAAACCAATACAGTTCAAATCGTTCTCTGACCAAAACAACGTCCAGTTCAGCGTACCAGCCAAAGAAGTCGTCTATTCTCCAGATTCATCCCCAGAATTACTTGCCAAAGAAGAAGTCTATCTCCAGATGAAATTACTGGTGAAAAATAGGTGTTGGCTTTAGCATTCAAGACCTATGGATTCTAGTTTTGAACTTCATAGTTGCCTCTAATGTCTACAGCCAGCACCCATGACAACTGCAGCCAAGAACTAAAACACTCTCGTCACTGCAGATGTTGATTTATTAATCTCACGCTGGCGACATTGAGTTTTACCACTTCAACGGCGTTGATGTCGAATAACTATAGACCTAGACTCCAACGGTGCACAAGGAGCCAACCTTGTGCGTTCTTTCTATAATTTCAGTTTTGGAGTTAATACACGCATGACGAGGGGTTGTGGGTACATGCATGTGCAGTGATAAAAAGAGGTAGTTCCAATTACGAGGTAGTTATTTACTGCTCCCTCCGTCTCTCATAAATTGATCATATTTCCTTTTTGGACCGTCCCACAAAAATTTCTCACTTTCCAAATTAAAAAAGATTCTTTAAGTGTTTTTCCATATTTACCCTTTTTACACTTTTTTTATTTAATTTCTCTCTCCACATTTAACTCTCCACCAACTCATTTTCTCTCTCCGGGCCCACTTTTTTATACTTTTTACGGGCCCACTTTTTTTTTTTTAATTTCTCTCTCCATATTTAACACTCTACCAACCAATTTTCTCTCTCCTGGCCCACTCTCTTCCCCCTCGTCTAGGGGGTAAAATGAAAACACAATATATAACATAAATCCTTAATATGCGTGTCAAGTCAAACGTGATCGAATAATCAGGGACGGACGGAGTACTTTTTAGAATAATTTTTTCACTTGTCATGCCAAGTGTCACTCTGAGATTTTTTCAAGACATGTTTAACAAGTTCAAATCTTCCTGCAGGTGTAATATAATAGTATAGATATGTAATTCACTCTTCTACTTCAAGGACAAAGTTGATCCTGATTTGAAAATATACAGAAGTGTTCAAGCCCCTAAAACCAGCTTGAATCTTGACTTTGACTCAATTATCCTTTTTTGGATCAAAACAGATGGTTTTAGTTTCTCACTCTCAAGACCTATGACATAGGGCTGTAATTGAACCGAGTTGTACATGAACTGCTCATGATTCAGTCCTAAAAGCTCGTTCATGTTCGTTCTTATAATATACAAACCGAACTTAAACATTTCAGAGCTCGTTTATTAACCGAGTCGAGCATGAACACTTCAAAGCGTTCACGAGTGTGCTCATCAATGGCTTGTCGAACAAATAAATTACTCCCACCGTCCCACATAAATTAATCACCTTTTTTTTTCACGCAGATTAAAGAGTTAAGTCATATATTATGTATTTCTCATTCTACCCTCTAGAGAGAGGAAGGAAGAAAGTGGGTCAAGAGAGGAGAATGTGTTACTGGAGTGTTAAATGTGGAGAGAGAAATAGAATAAAAAAGTGTAAGAAAGTGGACCAAGAGAGAGAAAATGAGTTGGTAGAGAGTTAAATGTGAATAGAGAAATTTAATAAAAAAAGTGTAAAAAGGATAAATATGAAAAAACACCTAAAGAATCTTTCTTAATTTGGAAAGTGAGCAATTCTTGTGGGACGGTCCAAAAAAGAAAGATCATCAAATTTATGAGGGACAGAGAGAGTAGTATTTTTATGTTTAAAGCATGAACACTTACAACTATGCATATAATTAATTTATCGTTACAGCCTTGGAGGGCCTAACTCTATTAAAAAAGCCAAGCCCAATTATAATTCAGGCCCATATATGCATCCCAATCATAAATCGAAACCAATTACAAATCCAGGCCTAGATATGCATCCAAAATATAAACTCGAGCCAAATTTCTGTTCTTTCTATAGAGAACCCCACAATCCTAATAACCTCACAGCCTCACACACATTCTATATCTTCTATGTCTTGTCACCACATTCTATCTCTTCTATGTCTTGCCACCTATGTTACATGGACTCAGCACTTTGGGGCAAAGTATCATGTCGAGAGAACACGAAAATAACACGGGTATTGGATTTGTACCGGACAAGCCATGTGACAGACGGACATGCCACATTGCCGATTGGAGAGGCATCTCTCCAAATATGTCGCCATGGATGATGTAAGATGAAGGTCTAAGGAAGAAGAAAACGCAGAGTCCAGATCTGGGTAGGGGGGAGAGAGAGAGAGAAAGAGAGAGAGGAGAGTATGCCATGGATGATGGAAGATGATTGTCGAAGGAAGAAGAAGATGAAGAGTCCAGATTTGGGCAGGGGATCACGTCTGACTTGTGTATAGGCGTGTGGGTCATAATAAATGACCTTCATGTGTTTTCCTTTTCTTTTCCACCACATAGCATGACAGCATCATCTGAGCATCATCTGATTACTTAGAACTTTTCATAATATCAATATTGACCCTTAAGTTTGTACAAATCCCATGTAAAGAACTACTGGGAACCTCCCTCCCTCCCCTCCCTCCCTCTCTCATTGGCAACGATCAGATATGATGCAGATAAACATCCTCTCCACAACTGCACCTCCAAGCCTAAAATCCAAACATACGCCGAGCTCCACTCTGTTGCTTATCATCAATTAGGTCGATGGGATATGGAATTCCAGTGCTCATCATCAAATCCTATGGTCCTACCTGTGAGAGGGGAGAAAGGGTACTATTTTTGGGTAGGTCTAACTTTGAGGTGGCAGTATATTGTGGCTGAAATGATGGTGGTGATTTGCAAGGACGCTTTAAAGGAAAAGTGGAAGGTAGCTGTCAAAGCGCTGTGGTGAAGCTCGGCCTCCCCCCACCGGAAAAAAAAGGAAGAAAATAGAAAGGGAAAAAAACGATAATCATTAACGTAATCCTAAATGCAATATACGCTGCATGCCTCCACATTTCCTTATATAAGTTATAATGTAGAAGATAAAAATGGAAAGCCTAATTCCTGATCAAATGATGATGCTCCTGACCTAAAAGTGATGCATAACAGTACCTTTTTCCGTCAGGATTAAATGCCAAAGCATTAATTGGTCCAAAGTGCCCTTTCACACCTCCAATTTCTTCTTCAAGGATCTAATTACAAAAGGAAACATGTAACTCATCAAAGCGGCTACACGCACATACACATACATATAGCCACATAATCCAAATTTCATTTTTTACCTTATCAAAAAACTTAGCTTCGAACTTTCCTGCTCGATGATCAGTTGTTGTGACAGCTGATGCATCCTGACCACCTCCAAGCACCACCTGGAAAGCATTGAAGGTCAATTTCAGTTAAAAATTAGCGAAGCTCTGGAGTTACTTCTAACAGAGTAACGCATGAAAGGCAAGAGAATCGATTGGGAGAGGGGTATTTGCAACTTTTACCCCTGCTACTTAGAAGAGGCTGCTCCCATGTTTCAAGCCCGCATTCATGCTGATATGGCTTACTTGTAAACATGAGGACATAGAGTGCAGTTCATTCCTGAAATCGTTATATAAAACTCGCCATAGACCAACCCAACTACAGTTAATCTGTTCTCTTCCAAGTATCAGGATTCATTTCAAGGAAAAATATCACATTATTAGTATCAGCGAGCACCCTAATGGTGCAGCCTTTTATAGACTTCTTATGTTGCCCATACTTTATTGTAATAAACCATCTCGTTAAAGGGTATTTGTAGCAAATTGAATCTGTGAAAGTCCCCACAATAGACATCCCTGATTTCTCTCACTTACAATCCCCAACAAACCCACCCTCCTGTTCACCCACAAACCCCAGTAACTCCTTCAACGTGTGCAGAATTTTAACGAGATATTTTGACAATTTATCTTATCTTGCACACACTTTGCGTGTGCCCAAAATCACTAGTATCACACTAAACATCACTCACAGTGCGACGAAAACCTACTTCAGTAACAAAAAATCCCTCCCTCTCATGCTCTCTCACATACACATACATACATTGTATGTATGTTACATTATTAACTATCCAAAAAGCTAGAATTTCGTAGTGAGAATAATTCTTATATTCCAAAACCTCGTGTAAGAATATACTAACAAACAAACTTATACACAACTACCAGTGGCCAGTGGTAAAACACGAGAAATAATCCGCCCTGAAATAAACACCGACTAATTTAACTTTCCAACAATACCGCTAATATGCCCACTCTGAATACAGTTACCAGGGCTGGCATAAATATGCCCACCCCTCAGGCCCAACCCGATCCGCTAGAGTTTTAGAACTTTTGGGTAGAACTGGTTTTCACCCTAAGGAATTGCGGGCTGAGTCCAAGTGGGCATTGGGTTAGAGACATTCTCTGAGTTGACTTGGGTTGGATAGTGCAGACCTGCAGGTCAGATTTGGTCAATCATTTTTCAGCATCTAGGTCTGGGTTGTAGTGGTCTCCCGCCAAGCTATCTAACCAGCATAGCTCAGCCAGCTCCTTGTGAGGTATTGTCTCAATTCCTTCTCAATATTCAACATAATCTCCCACTCTCTACTCCAAGTTCTCTCTTTTTTCTCGTCTCTCCTTCTAAAATCAAAACCCTGGCTCTTTTACCCCAAATCAAACCGTAACTGAAAGTTCAAGCAAAAATGGCCAAATCTCTTGATCCACCACTCAGTTTGGTTGCTCACAGAATGACAAACGAAACAAGATATGAATATTAAATCTTGCTATTTAATTACAACCATGACCACCCAACCAAATTTAGCTCAATAACATCAGGTCAGCAACCAAAAAGACCTACTCTGTTATGTGCACCACTTACCTTTATTTTTTCAACTTTTCTCATCTGTTTTAGCTGTTGACACATGCAACGGTAGAAAGCTACTTGGTTTCTTCTCTAGTCGACAAATGGGTAGAAGGTTAAGCCCACTCCTCGAAATCACCTTATTCATGTACACCTTTCCGAGTAGAAAGATAGCACCTTAAATAAAATCTTATGCAAGCTTCCCACCAAACTAATCGGGTTCAAGGACCACCTATGTTAGCAGTAGAGCAAGGAAAAAGGCATTAAGACTCTTCTCATGTTCCCTCCTAGAAGTGCTGCAAAGACAACCTTGCATCCTGCTTTACGCCTCCCAGCAGCCTAATGAGGGCCTGAAAGACTGCTTTTACCGTTGTCTTGTTAGTAGTTTACTTCTACTAACTGATCCTAACGGTTGCTTGGGGGCTTCTATATGTGCAAAACTTTTTCTCCATTAAGAGCTCTATTTATCGGAAGAATACAGGGAAAAGGCCTCGCACACATGGTCAAAGCCTGTATGTATCCAACAACATAATGATCGATTGTTACATCTATTAGCCAAAGGGCATCAGCTAAATAATCTGCCAACCCTTAATAATCACGTGCTTACGACTTAAAATCTCAGATTCATATACCTTCAGTAACCGATAGCGGGCACCTTGAACACAATCTTGTGCATGTTGCCCCGCAAACAGTTGGGCTGAAATCAGAAGTACCCTATTTTCAGGAGCAGGTCAAGTAAAAAGGCACAAGCCTCTTCACGAATTTTCCAAACTAGGATTATTGTTACAAAACCTCCATGTATGGCCTATTTTTCGTCTTTATTTTATTACTCTTGCTAAGCAATACCAATATTAAAGGGTTTCTACGTGCACAACATCATCCTATGGACTATATGCACTGCATAGCAGTTAAATCGAATTAGGACCTTTTCATTCACTCTTATTAGTTACTTTTCACCTCGAACTATTAAGGTTAACAAGTGTATAAATCATATCTATAGACGCAGCTTACTAGCTTGCAACAGCATTGGAATGCCTCTAAGGAAGCATTGAATAATTGATGTAACGTGTCTAATATCACTTGAAACATAACTGCACCCAAGGACCCAAATGCACCAAATTTTGTGAGCTTGAACTATGTAGGAGTTATGCACCACCAATTTTACGTAGCTGATAAAGAAATACAAAGTAAATCATAGGTCGACCCCCTTAGCAATCAGTTCACATGCAGGTCCAAGTGCGCAAAAGCGCCGATGTCAAAAAACTCAGGAGTGCAGGACCGCTTTCAGAGTGTTTGTTTAATTGAAAATTAAATCAGATAAATACGATAACCATTTTGTCTAGAAAAAGTATGTACCCTGGTGGGAAAAACTACCATATAACAAACATAGAAGATTAGAAGGCCATTTAGCCATTTCTATGGAAAATGGGACATCTTAACACAAATGATGGGCTGGCATGAGCAAAGACTTGAAGCATTTGATACGGGCAGGTTATAAACATGTGTCATTCCACGTGCAGCGAAATTTGAGTTGCTGAAACATATTAAAATGGGAGTTTGTGTTAACCAAGAGAATTTAGTGCCTTCGACTATGTCAGTTCACAAACTCCCCACAAATTCACTCCTAAACCGCCAAAACGCAATTTCAGCATGTTTTAAAGCAAAGCTGAAAGCTGGCAGCAAATTTGCCTCTCCAAAGACACAATTCTCACATTTAACAAGGCAAAAAATAAGAAAAGTAAAGGAAAGGAAAAAAAAGCATGTGAGTGCTGTCGGTGATACCCAGCCTGTAAGAAGGCAACCAGCAGTGCACCAGTCAAAGGTAAGGGTCTCCCTCCCTCCCTTTCTTTCACACTCACGTCCAGTCAGCCAAACCAGATCAGATCATCTTCTTCTTTCTCTCTTTAAAACCTTCATATCTTCTTCCTTCGATCTTAACCTTCACTTTCAGTTGGGCATTGTAGTTGGGTCGTGTCGAGACCACCCCTTCACCGCAAAGTGAAGGTGCATGTAACAGAGCCATTGATAGAGTCAGTTCACAGATTCCCCACAATTTCTGCCAAAGCGCGATTTCAGCACGAATTTTCCTTGCCAAGTAGCGAATTAGGGCACTTACGGTCAATCGAGACGCAAGCAAATTTGCCTCGCCAACAACGAAGTGCTTAAATTAAAGTAAAGCCATACTAAAACTTTGAATCTACAGAAAAATGGATAAATTTAAACATACACGGATGCAAAAAGTGTAAAAGTTCAAACAGTACGTACATGATTAAGTAAAGGAGACATAGCAACTGCATTGACTGGGCGTTCGGTCACATAGGTCTTGATAAGTGCCAGTGTTCTAATGTCCCACAGCTGACATATTTGTACACAGATGAGCCAAGAATGTTATCACCAAAAATAAACACAACGGAAAAGGAGCAGGGATTCAGAAGAAGGGCTATCAGTTAACATGCCTTGGCAGATTTATCTAGGGAGCCAGTGAGGAAATGTGAACCGTCCGCCGACTTTGAAAGAGACGTAATGGTCTTTTTATGACCAGTAGTCTTATCAGACTCCTCAAGCAACTTTCCTGTCTGCCAATTTGAAAACACAAAATATTTATCGCAACAAAAAGTGAGTTAACTTTTAAGAGTGAAAAGAAAAGTGAGTGAGAATAAGATGAAATGGCAAACAATTTCCAAAGATGACTCAAATCAACTACTTTACAACGAACAACGGGCTAAATATTACGACGTCAACTCATCTCCACAAGAATAAACCAAAGTACGCTAACAGAAGGGCGTTAGAATACTGACGCGGCTAAGTTCGCTCCACAATGGACAATTTGAATAATGGGTAATAGCAAAGATCTCATATGCAAGCCCTTTTGGAAATTTAGTCCTTACTCTCTCCAAAAGTTGCCAACCAAATAATCAATGCTTTATTAAAACCTTAGAATAGTAGCCTCCTTTACCTTTTTGATAGTTAATAAAAATCAATTTTGCTCCTTTCTTTGTCATTCACTGACTCCCATTTTCAACTTTTTAATCTAAATGATTTGTTTGCCCTTGACATCATGCTTATGTCACCATTTCCATCCAAAATCTAATGGAAGTTACTAAGTTGCAGGACGTTCACGGCAACTTTTCAAATGCAGAAATTTAAATTAAGAAAGATGCCAAAGGCCAAGGCTTATCTCCAGTTAGGGGTTCGAGTAACGATTGTATTTTGTTAAAATGCAGTTTATTACCTCAGAATCCCAGATACGAACAACAGCATCTTCGCCAGCACTTATGATTGTCTTATTGAGAGGCCCCCAAACAGCTCTATTAATTCTTCCCTGAGGGCCCTTAATTGTAAGCACAGATTCACCGGTCTCTGCACAGTGACACGGATCATAACAATAATAAGAAATCAGGTATTTGAGTGAAGACTTGACAAGACAGAACTCGGAATGTAATTGAGAGTCACAAATTGCCAATAAAATTGCAGATTTCTGGAAATATCGTCTCTCTAAAAGCAATGCAGGTCATTAACAATCCTAAGTAACAAAAGCCAAAAAGTACTCTCACCGTTCCGCAATTTTTGCCCCTTACTTTTTACCGATTTCTAGCATACAATTCCAACATCCAAACTTTTAACTCAACTCAGTTAGCAATTTGTTTGCGCTCAAAAGCAAACTCTCAGTTGAATTGCAGGCAAAGCTAGGTTATTTTTGCCTCCATCTAAGGACTTCTTCTGAAGTGTTTGGAAGATTGGAAATCTTCAAATGTAGAATGTAGAAAGTGCACCCAAATGTCAACACAAAACATCTAACCTCTAAGAAGGCTTTGAATAATGTAGTCTACTCCTATGAAGGCTTTGAAAAGAAAAAGATAAAAGGACTTGAGTTTTGATTGATGTGGATGATGTCTTATGCAATGAGTCTCGCACCACATACTTATTATACAACAAAATCTAGAAAACAAGTACCAAATTAAATTCTACATAAGTCAGTTTTTTACATGAAAAAATAACTTCCAAACTTGTGCCCATCATCATCTCCTTTTTGTTGCAAATAATAATAAAATCTTAATGCATTGGCATTTAGTTAATGACAAGTCATTAACTTTTAGCGGCTATAAAAAGTGCCTATCCATAGTGAGAATTTATTTGCCGGGTGCAAACATAATTACGGGTCAAATAAGATTTGCTTGACAAATCAAACCAGGACAACAAGTCAAAACGCACAATTTAAAATGTAGTCTAGGAATTGCAAAGAAGCTTACGGTCACTGGGATCGGCGGCAATGCGTTTGACCTGAATCGAGGAAGGCAATTCCATAAACGGATCAGTCGTGATCACTGCAAGCTTATCGCCAACGGATAAATCCACAGCCCTAGCAGGCGAGTCAAAATTGAACGAGAACAGCTGCGTCCCGGTCTGCACGTCCCACAGCTTCGCCGTCTGATCCGCACTCCCCGTAATCAGCCGCGTTGAATCCCCTAAAACCAAGAAAACAAAAACACCAAAACCCTAATCACAAACCACAAATCTAATACTCGCTCCGTCTCATAATCGTCGTTCCCATCGACTTTTGGCAATTATACATTTGAGATAAGAATTGCTTGACTAACTAGGACAAAATCGACCAGTTAAATCAGACGTTTGCAGGGATTAAATTCTACAGTAGGAATTCGCAAAAGTCGAAGAAGGCAAAAATTATGAAAGAGCGGATGCGAGAGAGCTAATAGGGAGAGAAAGAGAGAGAAGGGGCTTACTTGAGACGTCGCAGCACCAGACAGCGCCGTTGTGGCCGCGGAAGGTGCCGAGGCGCTCGCCGTTGTCGGCGAACCAGAGGGTGGGGTTGTGGTCCTTGGCGCAGGAGAAGAGGAGGTCGCCGTCGCGGTTGTACTTGAGGAACGTTAGCGGCCTCTCGTGCCCTTTCATCAATATCGGCCTCATGATTGTTCTGCTCTTCAGAAGAAGCTGAGCTCAGATTGCTGTTTTCCGGCTTCAAATGGCTGCCGCTCAGGTGCAGGGGGGGTGGAGTATTGAACCTGAGGGGGAGTGACGTTTTTAATTAAACCCTAGGAATAAGCCGACCTCACGAGTCACGAGTTTCCGAGCTAGTACTAATTGTGCATAGGAACCCCATACTTGGGGCCCTCTTGCACAACATACCCTAGCCTTTTTCCTTTTTTTGGGTTCTCACCATTCATGCTTCCATTTTGTGCCACATGCACCATTTGACCTTAAAAACTAGTACTTGATTCTCAGAAAGTACAAAGACAACCCCATCCTTAGTTGGTTGTTCGCGAGTTTTGAGACGAGAGAAAATAAAATAAAATAAAATAAGAGAAAGGAAGAGAAGGGAAGATAATTTTCATTCCTCTTGTTTGTGAGTTTAAGAGAGAAAAGAAAGTATCATTCATTTCTCTTGTTTGTGAGTTCAACAGAAAATAAAGGAAAAGACATTCGGTTACATATATATCCTTAAATTATATCGTCATAATTCTAACCAAGACCATGATGTATGATACTAAAAAAGAATATGATTTTAACGAAAAAATAAATTACATTAATGATATCATGTAAAGTTCATATCATACAAATGTAATAAACCTTACATTACTGGTTAATGTCACAAAAGGAAGAAAAAAAAGTCATGAGTTGACTATAAACATTCCAATATCCAAATTTGATTAATGTCACACTAACAGCAAAATAATCAGTCATGAGTCAACTCTAACATCTAAAATAATCATTTGTTTGTAAGTAAAATGTGAAATTCTTGAAAAGAACCTTAAAATCTAAAAGTTCATAAAAATTTGGTCTTCATTATTTCAAGGGTAATACGGCAGGCAGTTTTAAAATATTACTTACGAGAGTTTCCTTTCTCTCCGTTTCTTCTTAATTTTTGGAGGAAAGATTTAGAGACAAAAAAGACCCAAACTTTCCTCTCATTTATCTTCTTCTCTCCCCTAAAAAAAACTCACAAATTAGAGAAAATGAAAGAAAGGATCCACTTTCCTTTCTTTTACTCTATTTTCTCTCCTAAAAAAAAAACTCACAAACAAGCTATAAATCTCATAATTTTATACACCCTAATACTTTGTCACGTACAATATAAATTACAATGTTATTTTAGGATATAATGCTACTTACATAGATATTGTTCTTGATCCTTGAATGTACGCCCGCCATGCTTCTTCTGTTACTTTTTGATATCCAAGTTTTTCACCAAATGGAAACGCAGCTCAATGCCTTACGTTCCTCAGAATTAGCTAATGGCTATTATCAAACACTCTTATTCCAGAATATTTGTTTGAAAAGTGCAGTAGAAAAACGTCGTAACAAAACCAATACTTCTTCTATTTATACTGGAAATAAAATTTTACATAGAAGCAATAGAAAGGAATAGTTCTTTCTATTATTGCACACACCATTTCTTAGCACACTTCACACTCTCTCAAACTTCTTATACCTTCT
Source organism: Escallonia rubra (assembly GCA_033065855.1). NCBI lineage: Eukaryota > Viridiplantae > Streptophyta > Magnoliopsida > Escalloniales > Escalloniaceae > Escallonia > Escallonia rubra. Next base: position 597,529 of record JAVXUO010000144.1, on the reverse strand, counting down.
AGCTCTTACTTCGACCCATTTTATAGATGAAAGAATCAGGCACATATGATTCTTCAACAGTGAAAATCCTCCATTACTTTTTTGTAGGGTTATCTTTTTTTTTATTATGGCAGACATCTTTATTATGTTCCCCATTTGGCTTTATTATTTTTCGCTGGCAATTATGTCCATTTTCAATCATGCTTGTCCTGTGGTCCCGAACCTTTTTGTACAGCTCAAAAGTTTGGCTAGGCAGATCATGTTCTTCTTGTCCTTGGTTGTTGAACTGTTCATAGAGTTTGATTACCTGATCTTGACTCTGTTTAGAGGGCTCTATGGGTGCTCTACACCCCTTCAGGATTACTATCATTCGTTTATCGCAGAAACATGCTTCTATGGGGTCGGCTACCATGTTTTCAATGGTTGCATGGACACAACTGATTCTTTCAATCTTGTCTTTCTCCAGATTATATGTGTTCCATAGCTCATCTTGGTATGGTCGATAAAAATTCATTAACTTTTTATTAGTGAATCGATAAACGAACTTAATTGGTGTGGCACTTTTTCCTGGCAGGATTGACAGTATTTGGACTGTGATAATCTGTCGACTAAATCCTATAACTCCAAGAGCATATCAAATCTTTCTTCATCGTTTATATTAAGTCTTTCTTCTAAGTGCTTAACATAATCAGTTAATTGACTGGGGTTTCTTTATAGCTCTTTTCGATAATTTTTCTCAGATAGTGCTAGACATTTTCAAAGAGATTTTTGCTCTCTTCACATAACCCCAGATCATGAAACGATTTTGTTTTATTATCATTGATTTGTGTTATAGTAACATTATATTTTGAAGATTTTCATCTTCGTCAATTACCACTTTTCTTTTTAGATCCTTGTTGTTAGGATAGTAATTTTTTATTTTTTTTACCCACATGTTTAGGGCGCCTTACTGTCGAGGTTTCGGCCTTACTCTCTTTATTCCAAAACTTACGCATTGGTTTTGAACGCTTAGTTTGGTATCGTTCTGTTTTAAGGCTTTCGGGTTGGTAGTTTCAACCATCTTGTTTCGCAACTGGGGAAAGACTTGTGAATGACAAAGAACTGTCCTCTTTCTTTTTAGGGTAAATGACGTAATAGTTGAATTTCCTTGGTGGTTTTCCCAGTAGATCGCCTTCAGAATCTCCTGCTTCATACATTTCTTTTAAGGCCTTTTAAGTAGTTTTTTTTTATTACAACTCCCTCCAGCATAAAGCATAATTCCCTGATTAGGCTATCTGCAAGTGCATTTTTGGCTAATGAGATATATTCTACATCAAAAGTATAATAGTTGAACCATTATTGGCACTGATTGTTTGACTAACATCTTTCAGATCTCTCTTCAGGAAAGCTTTAAAACACCTATTATCTATTCTAAGAAGAAAGTGTTCTGAAACTAGAAATATGTAAAAAGATTTCATGCCACGTTTTATAGCTAAAAAATCTTTTTCGTTCATGTGTTACCGAGTTTCTGCATCCTTAAAAGTTCCACTCCAGTATCTATACAATTGTTAATTAGTTTGATCAGGGGGTTTGCACCTTAATAATTTTCAACAGCGTTGGTTTCTAGAACTAGCTTATCTCCTTGTTTAGGCAAGCTTAGTTTTGACAGGATTTTAACCTGATATTTTATCCAAAAAACATTTTGGATATTTTCATCTCCCCATATCCATTTTTCCTTTCTAAGCTTTTTACTTAAGGCTTTTGTTAGGTTTGACAAATGCGGGATGAATTTTCTCGCGTAATTTAACAACCCGATAAATCTTTGAAGTTGTTTTATATCATTGATTTGTTATGAAAATAGCTTTATTTTTTCAGCTATGTGATATTGAAGGACAATTTTTCTACTCTTTTATATTCTCTATCTTAGAAAGTTAATTGTGATTTGTTCCAATTCACATTTTTTTTTGTAATACTACTGATCCATGATCAATGAATCTTGTGTTCTTCCTGGTTTTTGACAATAGTAATATATCATTTACGTATACGACACATTAGTCTCCGTGCTTTCTAAAAATGTTATCCATCCTTATTTGAAATAAAGGTGGAGCATTTTTCAATCCGAATGGTAGCACCGTCCATTCATAGTGCCCTTGTGATGTGCTAAAGGTAGTTAATGAAATTGATGATTCTTCCATTTTAATTTGCCAATATCCGCTTTTTAAATTAAATTTTGAGAAAAAGTTGGCTAGCTGAATTTTGTTTATCAGCATATCTTTGTTTGGAATTTTATAGCCATCTTTGACTGTTGCTACGTTTAAAGCTCTATAGTCTATGAGTAATCTGGTTTTTCCTCTAGCCTGTTCTCCATGATTTTTTACCATGAAAGCCGGACTTGAATGAGGACCCTCGCTGCGTCTTATTAACCATTGTTTTAGTATTTTAAGAATCTGTCATTCAAATTCCTAGACCATCTCAAGATTTTGTTGCATTAGTTTTACGTTAACCAAAAAATCTTTATCCTTGAGGGTCAATGTCACCCAAGGTTTATCCTTTTTTCATAATTTTAGCGGGTAATCACTAAAATTATTTTCTAACATCATTTTTATGCTATCAAGATTAGGAATTTCTTTTCCTTGTTTGCTTTGATAATGTTGGTTTATTTCTTTAACTCAACTGTCATTTTATTTCGTTAACTCAACTGTCATTTTAGTTCGTTACTTATTCGTTAAGTAACTCTTCATTGGTTACTTCTTCTTCAAGTAACCTTTTCCTGAGGCTGTTTTGTTCTCTTCATCATGCTGGCTGTGTAGATAGACTCACTCTTGATATGTTTTTGAATTTCTCCTAGTTTTGCGGATGAAAATCAAATTTACATTTTTGAGCAGCATATTTTAACAACGGAATTTTTTTGACATTGTATTTCAATATGTAACTCTTCCGGAATAAATGGTTGATTTTCAGCTTGTTTTAGGAAAGCATTTTCTATTAGAAAATCATCGCCTAAATAGTCGAATTGGATTAATAGTTCTATAATGGAATGTTTTCCATTCATTGAGACCGGAATATGATATGCTTCATATTCTGGCTTGAATTCATCGACATTTGCCATTCACATGCTCATGAGTTGATCTGTTTTGATCCATTTTTCAGAGGATAAAATTTTTTATCGTGCAAAGCAATAGGATGCTCCAGTATCTATTAAATCATCTAGTTATAAGGGTGATAACCTTGGAAGTCGAAAACTTAATTCTATATAAGAATTGTTTAGACTTACCGCCATCCGTTTATTATTCATCTTTTCGGAGGTTATTTTACCCTTGATAATACTCATAATGGATTGAATACCCTTTTCAAGCTCATCTCATGTCAAGTCCTTTTCTTTCAGCTTTTTCTTGACAGTGTCATGTATTGATATTGTGGTCATTACATGTATGTTCTACACGTGATGACGTACATCGTCTGATTGGAATGATAACTGTTTTGTACACCATGATGTCCTCATCAGAATTTTTTTCATCTTTGTTAGATTCTTCTACCATTTTTCCTTTCATTTGCCTTTTAGATATGTAGACGTGGAAGGTGTAAAAGAGACGGAATGTCTCCCTGGTTCTTTGAGGACGACAACGCCTTTATTTTACTTGATCTGCACGTGTTCTAGTTATTTACTAGCTATCCTTCTTCTATCACTCATTTTTTAGGCCATGATACTCGCTTTGGATTTATCTTTCGTGCTTTTATTGCTCGGACATTATTACTTGTTTGTCCAAGTAGTTCTACTTTGTTATTTAGTGTTTTACTTAGTGGATTTATGGTATTTACCATACTGTAAAGTAGACGATATTGTACTGCAATATTTTTGCAGAATTTTGTAATTCGGTCATGCCTTGAGTCTGAATCCTCAGTCCTAATGCTTTGTTAAGATAAGGATCTTTTAAGGACATAAAGTAGTCTGGTGTGGTTTTAAACCAAACTGAACCGTTATACAAGTTACTTTGGATACCCCCTATTACGGCTTTTTCAAAAGTTTTTTTACCAATTACCTATTAAACAACAGATTACTGGTATATCTCTGTCATCTATGAATAATGGACAAAGACTAACTTGTATCATACCAATATGGACATAGTGATATCCGTCTCTAAGATATTTTTTTACCTTATCTGTTTTGAAGAGAGGAATGTCTAATATTCTTTCTTCAGTTTGACCTACAGAGGTTTCTCCTTCGGAGATCTCTACATTCATCTTACTTTTGAACCTGAATATGGAGTTTTTGTATATTTCTCCAACCGTGATTTTAGGCATCTCCTAATGGTTTATAGTAGAATCGAGAGTTTCTTCCTCAATTGATTCACTCTGACTAATTATATTATTAGATATGCGAATCATCTCTTCTTCATGGTCGTAGGTTTCTGACATCATAAAGATCGTGCCTACGCCTTTTAAAGTTTTGTTTAAACTTTCTTCGTCATCTAATGTTGTTTCATCGTCAGAATCGTAGTCGTATTCTGAAATAGGATCTTCTACTTCGTCTTCAGAATCTAATTCGTATCACCATGTTGGCTTGTATCTTTCTTGAGTGAATAAGAAGATCTTATATTTTGTTTTCTTTTCTTACTTGGACATTTATTTACATAATGTCCTTTTTCGCCACATAACCAGTAACAATCACACTCTTCTGGTGATTTTCCTTTTGGACATGAAGGGTTTTTATGGGAATATTTGATTTCTTTCTAATATATCTTTCCCGTGGTTTTGGTTTTTCTCTTGATGGATTAAATTTTCTTTTATGTATTTTTTTTTCATTTTTTACGTATATTTTTTCGTTTCCAAACATTTTCTTCTCTGATTTTTTCTTCGTGAAGTTTGGCTTCTTTTCGCATCCATAGCTTTTTACCATGTTATCGACTTTAGAACAACATTCGTAACTCATATGAGCTTTTTTCATATCTTTTATTACATATCCTTCAGTACAATATTTTTTAGAAATTCTTCTACGGCTGCTATCTTTCCTCCTAAGGAATAGCAAAGTATTCTATCATTTAGGAGTTTAACAAATTCTTTTTCTGCTAACTCATCTCATATTTTAGGGAGTTTGGCAATAAATTGCTTTTGTCAATGGAGGTTGTCTCTGAGTTCTAACTTGTAAAAATATTTTTTAAATTCATAAGTGTAATTTTTAAGATAAAATTTCACATATTTGTAGTTTTGTCAAATTTGTGAAAGCATTTTTTTCTTGAATGCCTAATACCAGTTTTTTATGGCCATATTCTCCTTTGGTCAGGAATGACATATTATAAACTTGAGAGGGGCCAATTTTAGGTTTTTGAGAATTATAAGGTATTTTAAGTGAACTGCTTAGAAGTTGAGGGGTTGGAAATAAAATTAACCAGAGAGTTGTCAGTTAAATTAAGTTATCAGTGCTGTAAACGGATCAGCTCCACACACACACACATGTGTGTGTGGCTAATCCATTTTGAGCATATGATGAAACATTATTTTTCTATAGATGATACAATTGTTCGTAGAACATCTGTACGGTTTAGATAACACTTTTTTAATTGCTTCTTTCTCGCTCGCTCATGTAATTAGCAAGCTATTCATTTTCTCAATATTTCTAAAACACCTCAGCCCCACCCATTAGTGCAAAAAAAGTCCATACAGCCCGCTCCTGCATCTAGTGGGTTGCTAGGATTTAAAACTTTTTTCTCTTATTATTCCTCTTCTTCCTCCACTCCCTAACACCCACCACACTACTCCATCCACACCACAAAACACACCACCGCACGCATAGAGACACATTCGTGCACACACGCACATACATATCCAAATAATGCGTGCATGTCTTGTATCGGTATGTGTGTTCTGCATGTCTCTGTGCGGTCATGTGTCAGTGTGTGTCTGCAAGCGCGCGTGCATATGAGTGTCTGCATGTGTGAGGCTCGTGGGTATGTGTATGTGTTTGTATGTGTAGCGTGGGTCTACGTGTGTGCATGCATGGGTGGGTGATAGGTGTTGTTGGTTGGTTTGTGTATGGAGGATGGTGGTGATGGCGGCTAATGGAGGTTGGTGTGGGTGATGGGGGAGAGGGGAGAAGAAGAGGAAAATGAGATGAAGAAGAAAGTATAAAAAAAACTTCCACACAGTCTGCTTGGTACAAGCGCGGGTAGTGCGGAACTTTTTTTTTTTATAATATTTCTCAAGGGAGATTTTGAGAAAATGAATAGCCTGCTAATTATAGGAGCGGGCTAGCGACAAGCAAAAAAGAAAAGTGTGATCTCAGTTGTCCGCAATGTTCAGCAAACGGCTAGATCACAACAAGATAAATAAAGTGTTATCAAATGCACGAAATGGATTAGCATTACATATATGTACGCGCACGCACACACTCACACTCACACTCACACTCAATTGGGGATCTCAAGTTGGGGATTTGCTAAAATGAACTTCTTACACTCAATTAGGGTATTCCGAGAGATGAGCTTGAGGAGTAATTCAAACAACAACCAATATGTGGTTAAGTGCCACAATGAAGCATCCCGAGTCGCATTCTTAGACGTTGGAAAATCCTGGAAGAATATTTGTAAGCTGTTGCAGTTATAAGAAAAGTAATTCTTATGCGCGTTTCAAGTAGGTTGATATTGAGGTCTGCAATCGTGACAAAGTTTTTAGTAAGATTGTTTTATATAAGGCAGTAAATGGCCAGAAATGAATGAAGAAGAGGAGAAACAACTTGAGTTGTTGAAGCTTATTATTGAGAAGGCAGCAAAAATATTCACTGTTTGATGAAGATGAATGACATACTGGTTGCGAGAAAATGAAGAGCTTAGAGCAGAAATATATGATTTAGGCCAAGAAAGAAGCTATTGAAGACCAACTGGGAACCAAAGGCAAACAACTCTCAGTTCTTTGTCTATCACTTTTGTTGCTCACGTTAGCCATATGCGTATGCAAAATAAATGCCAATATGGTGAAAGATTGTGCTTAAACCAAATTTAGGAAATGATTTGGAACCTTAGTGTTCTGGGTTGAATATGTGTTTGACTCTTAGGTATGAGTAATGTAGTGCTCTATGGTGTCAGATCTCCACAGTGAGTGCTCTATTATGTATCTTCAGTTGAGGCCCTTCGCGAGATATGTGGTTGACAAATTGTGCTCTATTTGATATGACATTGTTGCTTACTTGAAGTTTTGAAATACATAGTGTAATGCTCGGAACATTTTCTTTATTATAATTATTCTTTTCGGGCCAAAATAAAAAAATTTAGCGACGAACTCTTACTTAGCATTGGTATATTACTTTTTAGAGCGACTTATAGCGACAATTGGTGGAGCGAGTGTAGCAACAACTCGTTAATGATTTTCTTTTAGTAATATATATATATATATATATATATATATATATATATATATATATATATATGTATAATGAACAGCCGACCCTAGTTTTCTTTTCCACTTGCAGCCACTTTCGTTCACGGCAAAGGATGCCGAGAGGAAGAGAGAGATTAAAGAGGGATCGAAGAGCTTCCGGCGAGATTCAGGTAAGTGTCTAATTTTTTCTTCCTTACGTATTTTCGAGATTTATGGGGTTAAACAAGGCTGGGTAATGGTGGAAAACTCAACAAGTCACAGCCATGGTGGCTGTGACTATATATGCTCACTAGTATATTTAACGATTTGGAGAGGGAAACCCTGAAAAGAGTGGGATTATGTGTGTGTTTTAACCCATGGGTATGTGATATTGCATGAACTAGATGAGAAGAAGGGCTGCCGTGGAAGATTGATGACTGCCGTGAGGACTGTTTAGCGTGACAGAGTGTGGGTTCTGGAAGTCTTGGTTGTAACAGGCGTGAGATTACGGCAAAAGAGCACCACGGCCGTGAGGCAGGGGGCTCAAAAAAAGTGGGAAGGGCCTGAGCGTGGGTGTGTGCGTTAGTGTGTACGGTACAAGGGTGCGTGAATGTGTGTTGTGTGCGTGCGTGCGTGAGTGTATGCTCTGTGTGTGTGTCGCGTATATATTTGTGTGAATACATGGGCTGCCAAGGCAGCCATATATATGTGTATGTGTGAGCTGTTAGAATTTGTTTTATTTTATTTACAAATTCTTTTAGTAAAGCTTTAAAACCTTACTTTATTTTCTTTATTTATGTTAGTCAAAGTAATCTATGGTATTAAACTTTGTCATAATTTTATTCATAATGTTTTTGACCGTTGTTATTTATTATGTGTGTAACCCCTAGTCTTCTTCTATTATAAAAGGAGACCACTCCTACCATGGAGAACACACATATCAAAACATATTCTTGATATTTCATATGCTCTCTACATTCTATATACTTTTGGTTTTTGGGCAACTTAATCGGGCTAGTTCAACCGTCTTCCTGTGGACGCACACATAGAGAAGACAACGCTACGAGCCTTGGGTTTTATCTTGGAGGGTTTATCGTTCGTTGGAACCCGTGCGTAGGGAGACGATAAAGCCTTTAGGACAGCGATTTTATCGTGACTCTCACAGGCCATCGCGAATTTATTTTAATTCTCTATATCTTGAAATTGCATGCTAGTTATAATACTTGACATTTGTTTTGTATATTAACTATATGCTTATAATATGCTTATTTTGCATGTCTAATATATTTTAAGTTAGCCATAAGTTTTTATTATTTTCATGGTTAGGCAATTATATGCTTTAGTCATACTTTATGATCAATTATTTTGAAATTGACGAAGCAATCCAAGCTATTTTCCTAACAATCTAAAGGCTTTATTTTAGCTTTGATTTGTATGTTTGATAATCGAGTTTATAATTTTTATTGTTTAAGTTGGTTATGTCTAGAAGTGACAATTTGCAATTTTGGACTAAGATTTATTAACTTCGTATACTGTTCATGTTTTTATATTCATATTCTTGAGATTACTGTGCACACATACTGTTTCACGTACTGTTCATACTGTTCACGCACTGTTTCGTTACTGTTCACACTGTTCATGTTTACTGTTTGCATTAAAAAAAAAACTGCTTGACTTTTCAATTCACAATTAGTCACTTTTATTTACTTCTTTTACTGCTTATATTTTTTAGTCAATTATTTAGTTAAAGTATTGAGACTTAGCCTTTTGTTCTCACAGTTAGTTTTCTTTGCCTTAGTTATTCCTATGGCATCTTATGATGAAACCATCACCCTTAAACCCGAAAAATTTAATGGACAAAATTTTAAAAGATGGCAAAGACAAATGAAATATTGGCTTACCGTTTTAGGCTTCATCTCGGCAATAGAGGAAAACAATAATCAACCTCGGGAGTCGAGTTCTTGGTATACTCCCGAACAAATTGAGTTTCATTGCCTTAATAGAATCCTAAGTGCCCTTTCGGATCGTCTTTATGATGTATATCATGCTACAAAAAGTGCTAAGGAACTTTGGAATCTCTTACAAGGTGAATATGGCATTGATGATGCCGGTATAGAACGCTTTAATGCGTCTACCTTTAACAAGTTTGTTATGGTCGAGGGAAAAGCAATTAGTGACCAAATTCATGAGTTCCAAGACCATTTAAGGGCCGTTGAGGAGAATGGCTCTAAGTTTAGCGAGGATTATAAAGTGTCTTGCCTTTTAGACAAACTTCCTCCATCTTGGTCCGACTTTGCTAAAGGTCTTAGACATAAACAAGGAACCTTGACTTTGACCCAAGCCTTCAATTCCCTAAGGATAGAAGAAAAGCATAGGGAAAGTATCAAACAAAATGAAGTAATGTCGAATCAAGCTAATTTGGTGGAAAATAATATAACTCCAAATACACCACACCACCTTAGACCTAGAGGGAATAACTTTAGAAACAATAATAGGCGGAACACCCAAGGCAACAATAATTTCCATCGAAGAAACTCCCGCCATAACAACTTCCTAGCCAATCGTTTTCCTCAAAACAACAATAACCAACTCGCAAACCTTCCAAATCATAAGAATGCAAAGGATGCTAAGGGCAAAGGAAAGAAGAGACCATGTTACGTGTGCGGAAGGACAAATCATATAGCTCGAGATTGCTTTTACAAAAGAGTTGAGGAGTACAGGCCCAATGGTAGAAACCAAGGAGATCAAGTCAACATGTTGCTAGATGATGAACCTCCTATTAGGTTTGATTCTAATCCTTGTTTAGTGAACTATAGTTATCAAAGTAATGATTGGTGGTTAGATTCGGGTGTTAATGTATATGTTTGCTTTGATCGTGGACTTTTTAAAACTTATCAGAACTCAAGTGGATGAAGCGTGACACTAGAAAATGATACAGCCGCACAAGTGATAGGAATCGGAAGAGTTGATTTAAAGATGACATCGGGGAAGACGCTAACGCTTAACGAAGTGCGGCATGTTCCGGAAGTTAGAAGAAATTTGATTAGTGGATCATCCTTAGTCCGACAAGGATACAAAGTTGTGATGGAGTCTAATAAAGTTGTAATAACTAGGAATAACGTATTTGTCGGAAAAGGTTATGTTTGTGATGGATTGTTTAAACTAAGCATTTTGATCAATTCAAATGAAAGTTCTTCTTTAGTTTTAAATGTTGAATCTAGTAAGAAATGGCATGAAAGATTAGGACATGTAAACTATGGGAAGGTCAAGAGGTTGATGGATTTAAGCTTGATTCCAAAAGCAAGTATAGATACTAAAAGTAAGTGTAAGATTTGTGTAGAGGCAAAGCAACCTAGAAAACCTCACAAACCAGTCCATAGAAATACAAGTCTTTTAGAACTTATACATAGTGATGTATGTGACTCAAACCGAACTCCTACTAGAGCGGGTAATAAATATTTTGTGACCTTTATAGATGACTTTTCAAAATACTGTTACGTTTTTCTAATCAAAACCAAGGATGAAGTGTTTGGTAAGTTTAAGATATATAAGAATGAAGTTGAAAACCAACTAGAAAAGAAAATAAAGGTCCTTAGGTCTGATAGAGGTGGAGAGTACACGTGGAATGAAATTAAGAATTTCTGTGAAGATAGTGGGATAATTCATGAATTAACACCCCCTTATTCACCCCCAATCAAATGGTGTAGCCGAGAGGAAAAACCGTACATTGTTAGACATGGTTAATGCAATGTTGTTAAATTCTGGTGCACCTGAGAACTTGTGGGGGGAAGCTGCTTTGTCATCTTGTTTTATACTAAATAGAGTGATCGTTAAGGATCATGACAAGACTCCATATGAGCTTTGGAAAAAGAGATCTCCTAGGCTAGATATCTTAAAAGTGTGGGGGTGTTTAGCTAAGGTAGCCATACCCGAACCTATGAGAAAGAAAATCGGGCCCAAAACTATAGATGCCATTTTTATAGGATATGCTCAAAATAGTAGCGCAAATAGATTTTTGGTTGTTAATTCTGAAATTAGTGAGATTTCAAACAATACTATCATAGAAGCTAGAGATGCTACATATTTTGAGGATATATTTCCTTTTAAGACTAGGCTATCTAACCAACCCTCTAGCTCTATAATCCAAGTAAGTGGTAAAGCACCTCATAGTAGCACAAATATAGAACTTGATCTAGATTCTCCTATTAAACCTAGGAGGAGTAAAAGAGTAAGGATAGAAAAGAACTTTGGAGATGGAATTTTCACATATTTAGTTGAGGGAGAACCCAAGACTTACCAAGAAGCTATGTCATCCATAGATTCGCCTTATTGGAAAGAAGCAATCAATGATGAGTATCAGTCAATCATTCAAAATAATACTTGGGTGTTATCTGATCTACCTCCTGGAAACAAACCCATAGGTTGTAAATGGGTGTTTAAAAGGAAGCTAAAACCTGATGGGAGCATAGAAAAATACAAAGCTAGGCTATTAGCTAAGGGGTTCACACAAAAACAAGGGATAGATTACTTTGACACATATTCTCCTGTAGCTAGAATAACCACCATTAGAACCCTGTTGGCGCTAGCATCTATTCACAACCTAGTGATACATCAAATGGATGTTAAGACTGCTTTCATAAATGGAGACTTAGATGAAGAAATTTATATGGAGCAACCTGAAGGTTATAAGGTCAAAGGACAAGAAAATAAAGTGTGCAAGTTAGTGAAATCAATCTATGGTCTGAAGCAAGCCCCTAAGCAATGGCATGAAAAGTTTGATGAAGTTATCCTAGGTTATGGGTTTAAGATTAATGATCATGATAAATGTCTGTATTATAAAGAGGATAATAGTGAACACGTCCTACTTTGCTTATATGTGGATGATATACTGATTTTTGGGACTAATCTAGATATTATTAAGAATGTGAAGACCTATTTATCTAGGAATTTTGATATGAAAGATTTGGGAGAAGCTCATATAGTTTTGGGAATGACGTTAGAAAAAACTCATGAAGGGATCATATTGACTCAATCTAGTGCCATAGAAAATATGTTGAAGAGATTTGGATATTACGATACTAATCCTGTACAGACTCCATATGATTCGAGTATAGCTTTAAAGAAGAACTTAGGAGAACTGATATCACAATTGAAGTACTTTCAAATCATTGGATCCCTATTATACTTCACTAATAGGACTAGGCCTGATATAGCATATGCTGTTGGGAGACTTAGTCGATATACCCAAAATCCTAACAAGGAGCATTGGAATGCTTTAGAAAGAGTATTAAAGTATCTTAAAGGGACTTTAGAATATGCATTGTGCTATAAGGGGTTCCCAAATGTGGTAGAAGGGTATAGTGATGCTAATTGGATAACCAATAGTTTAGAGATCAAATCTACGACTGGTTATGTTTTTACATTAGGAGGAGGATCTATATCTTGGGGATCTAAGAAGCAAACAATCATTTCTAGAAGTACTATGGAGTCTGAGCTGATCGCTTTAGATACAACATGTACAGAGGCTGAATGGTTAAGAAATCTTTTACTAGACATACCTTTAGTGAATAAGCCTTTACCAGCTTTATATGTGCATTGTGATTGCAAAGTTGTTATAGATCTTATTAAACAGTCCCACACGAACAAAAAGATGAACAGACACATACAAGTAAGGTACAAATCTGTCAAGGGACTAGTAAATAAAAATGTGATATCTCTTAATTTTGTGAGATCTGAAAAGAATTTGGCTGATAACTTGACTAAAGGTTTACCCAGGAAGGGTGTATTTGAATCATCGAGGGGGATGGGGCTTAAGCCCACAGGGAGTCACCGGTGGGGGTAACCCAACCTTTATGATTGGAGATCCCATGAAGAAGGTTCAATGGGTAGGAACAACCCGTAAAGCGTGACTCATAATGATAGCACTAATTTTACAGGAGAGCGTCTCCTCCTCATCCCTATGGTGATAGTGCTACTTTGTGTGATGTTAAGGAAGGGTTTTACCCTGAATGAGTTCGAGGCAGATATTTTCGCGAGGTACAGTCACACGTACCCTTGGAGGACTCACCTAAATGAGAGTGGTCGTGAGGCCGCGATTGTGGGAACTGGGCTGATCCCTAAAGACTCTCGTGAGAATCAAGATTAGAGCGCATGGCCTTTAATAGCGCTACCCGCTATGAACCAAGCCCTATATCAATATTGCGTGTGTGACTAATTGAAGTTTGATCAAGGGACCTAATTCAAGGCATAGTCCATTATGGCTCCCTCAAATGGAAATTGTCAACACTAAGTGTAGGTTCAAGCCCGGCAGGCACCTACACCCATTGCGCAATATAAAGTTGCCCATACTTTATATACTATTTTGATGTTTTAAGGTTTTAAACCTTTGTGGGGGATTGTTAGAATTTGTTTTATTTTATTTACAAATTCTTTTAGTAAAGCTTTAAAACCTTACTTTATTTTCTTTATTTATGTTAGTCAAAGTAACCTATGGTATTAAACTTTGTCATAATTTTATTCATAATATTTTTGACCGTTGTTATTTATTATGTGTGTAACCCCTAGTCTTCTTCTACTATAAAAGGAGACCACTCCTACCATGGAGAACACACATATCAAAACATATTCTTGATATTTCATATGCTCTCTACATTCTATATACTTTTGATTTTTGGGCAACTTGATCGGGCTAGTTCAACCGTCTTCCTGTGGACGCACACATAGAGAAGGCAACGCTGCGAGCCTTGGTTTTTATCTTGGAGGGTTTATCGTTCGTTGGAACCCGTGCGTAGGGAGACGATAAAGCCTTTAGGACAACGATTTTATCGCGACTCTCACAGGCCAGCGCGAATTTATTTTAATTCTCTATATCTTGAAATTGCATGCTAGTTATAATACTTGACATTTGTTTTGTATATTAACTATATACTTATAATATGCTTATTTTGCATGTCTAATATATTTTAAGTTAGCCATAAGTTTTTATTATTTTCATGGTTAGGCAATTATATGCTTTAGTCATACTTTATGATCAATTATTCTGAAATTGACGAAGCAAATCCAAGCTATTTTCCTATGTGAGCTATGTGTTCGGGTGTGTGTGTGTGTGTTAAAACAGATGAGTGTGCATGTGTGTGTATGGTGAAATGGAGTGTACAAGTGCGTGTGAGTGAAGAGAGGTGCAAAGTGTGTGCCTGTGTTGCAGTGAGGTGTTGAGTAATGTGTGTGCATGCAGGCTGTTTGTGTGTAAGGTGGGTGTTGTGAGAGTAATGCCTGGTGTAATGGGTATATATATGTGCGTGTGTGAGTCTTGTGTTGAGTGTGTGTGTGTGTGTGTGTACTGTGAGTTGGTGTGAGTGTATACTGTGAGTTGGTGTGAAGGTGTATATAATGTGAGAATTAGTGTAACAGTGTGTATGTATAGTGGGTGCATATTGGTGTGAGGTGTTGAGTGGTATTGCCGGTGTAAGTGGGATTGAAGATGGTCTGCACATAGAGGGAGAGAGGGAAAATGTTGGTTCAGTTATTGAAGATAAAAGTGTCGCTAAAGAAAGATTTCTTAAGCATTTCCTTTCCAAAATTTTTAGATATATCTACGAACTTATTTGGATGAAGTTCAAAAGAGTAACTCATATTATTTTTACATGAACTACAATCTGGAAAAGTTTTAGATTTTTCTGAGTTTAACAAGCATGCTAACTAATTTTATCAGAACAAGGGATTTCGGTGTATTTTAAAATAATAAATTAAGTTATTAAACTCTGATACATTTACAATAGTCTTATGTAGCTAAGATAGCATATATTCCAAAGTTTCAAAAGCTTTGCAAGTCGTTTGCTATTTTTAGCGTTGTCAGTGGCATAGCGCTCGATCGGATATCGAGTACGCTTTACTATTACTATTACTATAGTTTACTGAGTTATTTTTAAAGACCAATTCCAAATAGATTTAGGCAAAGTGAAAAACTAAAACTCATATTATTTTGGTGAGACCCTCGATGTGAAATTTTCTGAGATTTTTCCGGGCATGAGAAGGGTCTCAAATGATTTTATTTTGAAAACAGATTTTAAAATTATTTGGTATAGTGAACAAAATTATTTTTAACCTAGAGTTTTACAGTGATCTAAATTTACTGTGACTCTTGAGTATCTGATTTTTCGTGGCATTCTGGTGCCGTTTGATATATTTTTGAAATAGGAACATTAGCGCTCAAATTAAAGAGCGGTTTAGGGTTACGAGCGAAAAATTTTCCCGAAAGGCCATTATTGTCCGAAAAACCCATCTTGTAACACCCCGACACTTTATCGGATTTAATTAGAAATTTTAGATACAAATATTTTTTTTATTAGCAACGAATTATCTTTTAGTGAGCGTTGATATTTTATTTAATGACTTTTAGCGACACTTAGTATAGCGGGTTATCTAACCAAACCATTAAAATTGTTCGAGTACCTAAACTATAGTAAATAATTTATTTTGGACTATTTTGTAATAATAGAAAAGTTGTGGATACATGTTTTAATAAGTAACGAAACTTTAGAGGTTCTTTTTGGTAATTGTCTTTTTAGGGTTTTACATATATATATATAATCGCATACTATACATCAGCCGTTCCCTTCCCCACATCCGGTTCTCTGATTTTTTCGATCAAGTGAGGTGGAGAGATACCGAGAGATATAGAGAAAGGATCAGCACAGAGAAAGAGAGAGATGCAGAGAGAGAACGTGAAGAAGAAGGAGTCTGGTGAAACCTCAGGTAAGACCTTTACTTCTCTCCGAATCAAATTATCTTTGCGATGGGGTATGTGGGTTACGGCAGGTTATGCTTGAGTGTAATGGGTAGCTGTGAACGGGTGTAGACCATGCGTTTAGTGTGAGATTTGTGGGTGCAAGAGAGAGAGAATAGCCGTGAGGAAACTGTGATACCGTGGGTAACAAAAGGGGTTCAGGCAGATCACAGCCATGTGGCTGTGACCGTGTACTTTTGTGGATGCGTTTAAGGGAATGAAAGGGTGCTCGTTTGGGTGGTGGTTGCCGTGGGAAGGTGTTGCCATGAAGTGAGTTTAGTGTGTGCATGTGAGTGTGAGTGTGAGAAGAGAGGTAAGACAGCCGTGAAATTAATGTTGGATGAGCGTGCGAGTTAAATTCATTGGAAAAGAGATAGAGGGAAAGAGTGAACTGTAATGGGTTTTGCGTTGTAAGCGTATTTGTTGTGGGTACGGGTGTAAGCTACAACAGAAGAGGGGCTGTTTTCAGTGGTGCAAAGTGTGGTTGGTGTGTGAGTGTGTGTGCAACTGCCGAGGAAGTGGATGTTGTGGTGGCGTGGACATGAAAAGAGGAGGAAACCCAGCAGCTTTTGAGGAAATTGGTGCAAACTGTGTAGGTGTGTGGGTGAGTATTTATGTATGTGTTTGTGTTAGCATGACTGTGTGTGTGTTTATATATGTGAAGGGGACTGTTGGTTCAAGTGAAGAAGTGCAGTAGTGTGCCGTGTGATGGGGCTTGTGTGTGTATAGTGTGTGCATGAAAAGGGAGAAGGGGAAGGGGAAGCAGCAACAGGTAATTGCTGTGTTGTTTGGGAAGTGTTGTGTGTGCATTTGTCTGACTATGTGGGTAATGGATAGCAAAGGTAAGCCACGGGTGCAAGGAGTGCTTGAACTGTATGTGTGTGTAAGTGTGTTGTGATGAAGCATGAAGTGGGTCATTGTGGAGCCATGGAATTAGTAACATAGTAACAGCTATAGAAGAAGAAAAACGGGTAGCGTTGAGTTCGTTACGTACATTGGATAATGTATAGTGAATATTAGTGCGTCAAAATTTAAAGTATAGTACCTGAGTCTATATTAGAATTCCTGGCAAAATTTTATAATTTTCAGAGATCATATGAATTTTTAGTATTTTCTGTAATTTCAGATTCGTAAAATACTTTTAGAGCCTTTAAACCCTGAAAATGCTCAGGGAAAAATTATAGTAATGTTTTAATAGTATAATAAAGACTCAGTTTGAATTTTATGATTTTTGGAGTTGTTTTGCTATGATTTCCATATCGCATTGTTTTTAACAAAACGAAAAATCTAAAAAAAATAGTTTTTATGTCTTTTAAATTCTGATTTCAATTTCTATAATTTTTATATATACTTTAAAGTTCCTATAAAAATTATGGGACTTATTTTGCATCTGGAAGTAATTATGGCTATTATTGGGTTTTTATTGTATTTAAAGAAATTATTTTAATTCGAAAATATTCAAAAATTCAGAAAATGCATATTTTGACTTTTAATAATGTTTTAAGCTATAAAAGTGTTTTAGTGTAAATTATTATAAATTCTAGAGTGTCGGTACCCGTTAAGGAGTGTATAGGATTTTCGGTCAAGTTAGCCGTGTGCGAGAACCGTTTTGAGTGCGCGATTTCGGAGAGAGTGGGTACACAGTGGGTAGTTGATATTAGGGTTTATAGCGTATTTTGACATAAATTATGTTCTAACAAATAAATTGCTAATCTAGGTTTATTCAGAAAATATTGATCGAGGTTGGTAGCATCGCTTAGCTTGGACCGAGGTAAGGAATTCTATCTGAACCCTATTTCGACATTCTGTTTTCAAATGCTTATAGAACAATTTTACAAACTAAATTGATTCGATTTTATGCTGATATAAAAGATGTTTTGAAACTGTCCATGAAAGCCTAACTTGAACCTTAAGCGATCGTTTGGAATTCTTAAATTGTTTATTCTCATCTGTTTTATCGATTCAATTATCATAAAATGTTTTGAAATTTATTTATTGTTTCTCAATGTTGACATGAGTTAGTAACTTGGGAGCCATAAGGATGGTCTGTATTGTTGGCGTTATAAGGATGGTCTGTTGGATGGGTTTAACTAGTACCTAGATGGACTAGTCAGTGTACATATGCATATGTAAAGCGATCGAGCACTGCCGGGGTGGCTTTGCTTCTGTACTGCTCATGTTCAACGTTTCCTATTTATGTTTATTGCATTTTAAGTGTTTTAAAAATGGTTATCGATTTAAGGGAACTGAGTTGATACTCATCCCTTTGTTTATATTGAAATGCTGTGGTTTTCTTTGAAAACCCTTTTCAAATTTATCGTTTGATTGTATATAAAAAGATTGTTTGAACCGCTCTGTTTCTCCGCCTTCAAAATTTTGTATTGGTTTAAATGTCAAATCGTCCGTATCGTTTTCTTATTTTTAAATCTTTGTGCGACCTTACTGGGCTCTCAAAAGCTCACTCCCCTTTGACTTCTTTTCCGCAAGTTATAACAAACAATAGATCGCTTTGGGGGTGGACTAGATCTGAGCCGAGTGAAAGAGAATTTAAGTTTCAGTCTTAGTCTTTAGAACCCCTGCGTGGGTCATTATTGTTATTTAGATTTGTTAGTTTGGACTTGATGTTTCAACTATGATTAAGTCGATGGATTAGTTGCTCTGACAGATTGGTAGTATTTATTTTGTTTGAGTTGAGGATTTTATGATTAGTGATTGATGGATCGAGTGTTAACGTTCCGAAAATTCCGGGATGTTACACATATAGTTGTTTAAAAGATTCTTTTGGGTTATATATAGGTGTTTAACGGTACGTTAGGTGTCGGGGGTAAATAGGTAATTTTACAGAAGTTTAGGGGCGGTTTGGTAATTTCACTCACTTGAGAGAAACTTAATACTTAGGTATGCTCGAGCGGCAATGAATGACATTCGTGTGATTTGTTATTTAGGTTTTGATAGACAAGAGATAGGATCGGCTTTCGAACGAGCTCAAGAACCAGTTATTAAGCGAGGTAAGTACCCTGTCATATTCCTTCTTATACCCTATTTGAAAAATTATATATATTGTATACATGTTCTTAGTCAAATGAAAGTTTTGAATTACTTTTACTGCACATGTGTTCGTGATAAATCGTTTATTGAAAATTGAAATAAATGCCATGGAATTGTTGTGTGAATAAATAAACTATGTTCGGTACATATGGAATGAGATGATAATTTGACTGAGTTACTGTGTCCCATATTCATGGGGGAAAGTAGATTCCGGGTCCTGGTCAACCGGACATACGTTGACGAACAGTACTGTTGCATCGTGATTCGCTCTTATGTCCACATTTTGTTATCTCGGGTGGAGGAGGGATTCTGGGTCCTAGTCAGTAGGACCATACGCTGACCGCAGTATACCAGGTTATTGATAACTGTGACAGTTCTTGATGAATCTTTTTGATTGATTATATTCTATTTCAAGATTTCTTTTGTTGCAAGTGCATTATGTATGTAGATATGTTGACTACAATTTTATTTTAGTAACGTTAAATTCCTGAATTTGAAAACGAAAACCATGGCATGTTTGAAACTTTAAAACCTATTTTAGGGATATGGTATGTGTATTTACTGAGCCCCCAGCTCACCCCTTTTTATAAATGTTTTCAGGTAATCACTTAGATGAATCCGAGTACTATGAGGGTAACGAGGATGGAGTCGCAGGAGATGCTCGTTAGAAAGTTTGTTTAAATCTCTAGAGTAATTTTAGTACTACTTGTTTACGTATTGAGAATTGTTTGGAGCTTAGATCTCCATGAGATTTCTTTTGATAAATTGTATTAGTCTTTTATGGAGGGATTTAGAAGAGACAATTTTGGAAGATCTATAAGTACCTCCTTGGAAGTCAAATTAAGGTGTTAGTTAATGCCTGACTCTAGGTTTGTATACAGGTTTAAATAATACCTGGCATAACCCAAAATGGTTGTCCGAATGGGTCTGCGGCCGGTCATAGATCTAACTCACGGGTCTACCTGGGGGTTCGGGCCGTGACACATAGTATAAGGATAAAACTAAAAACAACGGGGCACTTCAGCTGTGCCATCAAACAATATCTTCATATATTGATAAACTTTGTAACGAGTTTACACTGTCATTAGTCCTAAAATGTAGGAAAAAGCTTCACTTATGGACAAAAACAGAGCATTGTTTCATTTTGTGTAACTTCAACGCTAGGAATAATAAAAGCTCCAAATTTCTAGCAAAACCTACTTAGTTCTTTAATGTACAAAATAATGTAACTTCACAAAATGACATTATCCTATCATATCGAAGCTACATAAAACCGTAATTCTTTTCAGACACTAAATCATTCTTGAGCTTCTGAGCCCTTTTAGATGACAGAGAAACTAAAAACTGCCCTTTCCATGCCACTTTGGATCCTTGAACCATTATTCCTCCCACTCTAACTGATTGGGATCAGCATGTGGTTTCCTTGAATGCACACTGTTGAGAAAGTGTGTATTCATGCTTGCTACTTCACTAACCTAAAAAATAAAACAATTACGTACTCATAGCATGAAACATGTAGGAGTAGGTCAACAAAAAAAAAAAAGATTACATGTTCATCCGTTGGACTAAATCTAGGAGTGTAAAAAAAAAATATCATTTTGGTGGGTTCGAGTTTTTCAAGCCCTTCCCTTTTTCTTAGAAAGCTCCCATGCTCGGCAGTAGCATTGTACCTCCTTGTACCAAGGTTTCCGGCGTATCTCACTCCGCCACATCCGTTTCTGACCTCATAGCATAAACCACTTGTACTACTACTCCACCCATATATCCTGATCTCATCCTTTTATACCCAAATCTGTGTCTCTCTTTCCCTCTCCAAATCTTCCTGCCTGTACCATCTTATATGCCCCTCAAAGGTACAAACCCATTTCCCATCTCCAGACAAACCTCCTTAAACCATTTACTCCAGTTTCTTCCCTCTTCAATGCAAAATCTCCTTTATATTACAAACCCAGTACAACCAACAAAAAACCCACAAATCTTCAGTGAAAACACCCATCATTCCTGAATATTGCTATACTCTGTCTCAAGCTATGGACTCCCTCATTGACAAGACCACGGCTCTCCAATGTGAAGATTTGGACGATTTGGAACCAGATGATTTAAATGCCTCAAAGGAATATGGACTCACTCTTCTGGCAAAGATCATTAGCTCTCAGAAAATCAATTCAAAGGCAGTCCAAGCTATCCTCCAAAAAGCCTGGAACCCCTCCAAAGGCATGAAAATCCATTCCCAACAGGAGAACATCTTCCACATCACCATGAATCACGAATGGGACAGGAACATAATACTTGAATCACGGTCGTGGTCAGTTATGAGCTCTCATGTAGTGGTTCGTGATTGGCCTCCTCACCTGTCTATGGATGAAATAGATTTCTCAAAATCACCGTTCTGGATTCGGATTTTGGGTTTACCCCCAATTCTGATAACAAAATCAAATGCCGAAAAAATTGGTTCCAAGATCGGCAAAGTTCTAGAGATAGATTTTACTGCAGATGGGAAAATAGCTTGGCTCAGATTTTTTAGGATCCAGGTGATGCTGGACATCACCAAACCTCTCTTCACAGGTTTTACAAGATACAAAGACTCTATATCAGTGTCTTGGACACGACTTCAATATGAGAGATTGCCAGACTTCTGTTTTACCTGTGGAAGAATGGGCCATACTAACCGTGGCTGCCCTCATCTGCCACTGGATTTGCCGGCAAACAAGTCCAATCCTTTTGGCCCGTGGCTTTGTACAGAATACTCAGACCCTTGCCCGTCGACTGCCTTCTGGAACCCAGCTGTATCTGAATCTTGGAAAGGGAGCTCCAAACGGCTGTCGGATCTTGCCGGAAACTCCATCTCCGACATGCCTCCGGAAAAGACTCCTCCTGCTCTTGACGGGATTCCTGAGAAAGAGATAGCTTCCAGCAGCCTGACACCTACCACTACAACAACCTCCAAAAAACCCAACAAGTTATCTCTCCAGCCCCCAAACTCAGAAGAAAAGCCTAGGGAACCAAACCCTCCTCTGCCTTTTTCCCCCATTTCAAGACCATCTCTCTCAAAGAACCTATCCCTTCTACTTCTAACCACCCCTCTCAACCAGATGACACCCAAACAAACCAAACAGAAACAAAACATACCGACTGGTCATCAAAACAAACCCCCCTCAACAAAAGGAAAAATACTTTGGACCTCCCACAAAACTAAAAAAAAGTTAAAGTGGCCCAACTTCCCCTCAGCGATGTGCACCCTTTTCCCCCTTGCCCACCCCAGTTACCTGTCAACCTTCACCTCTCGGAGGAAAACGCCGCGAACATTTCCCCGTCCATTACAAGTTGCAAGCTCAAAAATCTGAAGAATCAGGCCAGGAATTTGCATCTACTTCCTAAAAACTCCTCCCTTGCAAAATCACAAAACCATGAACCTGTTATCCTTTCTAACAGCATTCACAACCACCCTGTACACATTACTCCTGAGGTGACAAGCAATGGCTTACTCACCCATCCACCATGATCATCTATGCCTGGAATGCCAGAGGGCTTGGGCGTGCCTCGCACGTCAGGGCCCTCAAAACCGACGTCAGATACCTCAACTCTGACATTCTCTTTCTCTCTGAAACTCTCTCTTACTCTTCATATCTTTCCTCTATTCTTACCTCTCTTGGATTCACAAACCACTGTTGTGTACCACCTTCGGGTACAAAAAAACCTGCTGGAGGCCTTTGCCTTGCCTGGAAGATGGGCGTTCATATTGAGATCACATATCAAAACAACCACATCATAAATGCTCTCGTTTTCTCGGATCCACCAAACTGCCCATGGATGCTTTCGGCAGTTTACGGCCCCCCACTGGAAAAACAAAAGGATTTTCTGGGAAGATTTGAACACCATTGCAAATGCTTTTGTAGGCCCTTGGGGTTGTTTAGGTGATTTTAATGCTATTACAGGACAAGCGGAGAAAAAAGGTGGAAGACAGTTCTCTTCTTATTCTTCTGGAGGCCTACATGGTCTCATCAGTGCAAATCACCTTATTGATCTGGGGTTCTCGGGCAATCCTTTTACTTGGAGTAACAACAGGCCACTCCTGGCAAACATAAAAGAAAGACTGGATAAGGCTTATGCGAGCCCAAGTTGGTGCATTCTATTCCCGGAGGCCTCAGTAATTCATTTGCCGGGGAAATCTTCAGATCATCTTCCGATAGTCCTCAAAACTCACAAGTCATCTACAGCTGATCATAAACCCTTTAAGTTTGAAGCAGCCTGGACTTGAGACCTCTCTTCTCATCACGTGGTAAATGCAGCATGGAGGAAGCCTGAGTATGGATCTCCAAAATTCATTATGTGCAGGAAAACTGATAATTCCAGTCATGCTCTCCGAAAATAGAACGTCACTCATTTTGGACACATCCAAACACAGATCAAAAGATTATCAGAGAAATTGGATTCCTTGCAATAACTACAACCATCGATTAGAAATCTGGAGCTCGAGGAAAATCTAAAAAAACAGTTAGATGAACAAGTTTGCAGAGAAGAGTGGCTGTGGAATCAGAAATCCCGTATTCAGTGGAGATTGGAAGGAGATTTGAACACAAAATTTTTTCATCTGAGCACCATTATTAGAAGAAGGAAGAACTCTATCGACTTCATCAAAGACAAGAGCGGAAAATGGATCTCCAATCGAGAAGAAATATGAAGCTGTTTTGCGGAACACTTCCAGAATCTTTTCAAGTCTTCAAATCCCTTGTTCCCATCGGATCTTGAAGGACTCATTTCCCCTGTTCTTTCAGAGAATGAGATATCTTTTTTGCAGGAAATACCTTCTATTAGCGAAATCACAGCTACGCTAATGAAATTCGACAAGCTTAAAGCTCCCGTACCCAATGGAATGCCTGCTCTTTTCTACAAAACTTATTGGAAATCTGTTAACCCGGAGGTTTGCAAGGCAATTCAATCTTTCTTCTCTGAAGACCCTTCCCTAGTTGAGATAAACCATACAAACATTGCTTTGATCCCAAAAATCCAAGCCCCCACCAAAGCTGATCACTACAGACCAATTAGCCTTTGCAACGTTATTTACAAAGTGATCTCCAAAATCCTGGCAAAGAAGCTAAAACCTTTTCTTGCAAAGATCATATCTCCTATGCAATCTGCTTTTGTCCCGGGAAGATTGATAAATGACAATAGCATCATGGTTCAAGAAGTTTGGCACACTATGAGAAAGAAAAAAGGCTCGGGGCTCATGGCTATCAAGTTAGATATGGAGAAGGCGTATGAAAAAATTGAGTGGCCCTTTATCTTATCAATCCTTCATCATCTTGGCTTCCCCCATATCTGGATTAAGTGGGTACAAGAGTGCATTACATCAACCAGCTTCTCCATAAATCTGAGTGGTGTACCGTATGGTTTCTTTAAACCACAAAGGGGACTGCGTCAAGGGGATCCGTTATCTCCGTATCTGTTCATCATTGCTTCAGAAGTTCTAACCAGACTAATCCTCCGAGCTAAAACCAATGGAAGTATCCATGGCATCAAGCCGAGCATGAGAAGCCCTCCGATATCGCATCTCCTTTATGCTGACGATCTGATTATTTTTGCAGGGCAAACGATACTGAAGTTGAAAATGTCAAAAAGTGCCTTGAAATTTATAATTCATGGTCGGGACAATGCATTAATATGCAAAAATCTCAATTGTACTTCAGCAAGAACCTCACTTCTGATTCTCGGAGAGCTATTTGCAGATTATTGGAGTTCAAGACGGCTCCAAAAGAGACAAAATACCTGGGTCTCCCGATTTTCACAAACCATCCAAAGAACAGAGCATTCACAAATATCATCGAGAGAGTCGAACGAAGACTTGCTAGCTGGAAAAGCAAAGTTCTTTCTCTTGCTGAAAGAACTACTCTTATAAAGGCCACTGTAATGGCAATTCCAACATACTCCATGTCCACCTTTATCATGCCAAAGAAAACATCAGAGAGGTTGGATAGAATAATACGGCAGTTCTGGTGGGGTTTCAAAGCCGATGGAAAGAAACATTTTCACCCCAAGGCCTGGGATTCTATTTGCGCTCCCAAATCAATAGGGGGTTTGGGTTTCAAAAAGATGCATGATTTCAACATGGCACTGATCGCAAAGATGGCTTGGACAGTCATAAAAAACCCGAATTTTCTTTGGGTTCGCATCATGGAATCAAAGTATCTCCGAGGTACTCCTTTTCTTGAGCACAATTCAAAGCAATCTGACTCATGGCTTTGGAAGGGCATATGCAGATCGAAACAAATAATCAAGGCAGGAATCGGAGTTCTCATAGGTGATGGAAAATCTACAAGTATCTGGAATGATTTCTGGATTCCGTTTGATGAAGGCTTCGGCAATGCAAAGACAAACTCAAATTCTCATAATATAAACCTGGTAGCTGACCTTCTCATCCCTGGAACCCAGTCTTGGAACATCCCTAAAATCCAAGACATTTTTGATCCGGCAACGTCTGAGGCCATCCTGAAGATTAAAATCTCTTCTAACCAGCACCAAGATGTAATAGCTTGGACTCCAAATGCAAATGGAAAATTCACCACCAAATCAGCCTATTTGACGGCAAACAAATTCAAATTCCTTCCAAATCCTTTGTTTCCTCAGAACTTCTGGAAAAATCTCTGGAGAATCAAAACTCGCGAGCTGTACAAGATTCTGATCTGATGCATTACATGGAACTTGCTTCCTCTCAGACAAAATCTAGCAAACTTTTGGCCAGAAATGGATATAGCTGCCCTTTTTGCGCAATGAGCCCAGAAACGGCCACACATATTTTCCTAGAGTGCAGTTCGACGAGGCTTATTTGGGCAGCCTCCACTTTTGGGTGTCGCCCCCCTTCTGGGTTAAATTCGCAGATCGAATGGCTAAACTTCCTGCTAAATCCCCTTGGTCTCGCCCCTGATGCTCAAGCCAGGTACACCTATTTTGCGATTTGCCTCCTTGATTTGGTCTGGTTTAATAGGAACAAACTAGTGCATGAAGGGACCTGCTTCAACCATATCAAAATGGCTACAAATATTGACTCAGTAGTTAAAGATCTCCTGGACAACAAGAAAAAGGCTAGTAACCAACATCCAAACCAAAAGCAATGGACCACCCTTCCTGTTGGTTGGTCTAAGTTGAATTTTGATGCTGCAATCAGAGGAAATAGAGCCTGCGCAGCTATGGTTTGCAGAAATTCTGAAGGAGGTTGTGAGTTTGGATCCACTGAACTTCTTAACACCAAATATCCTAAGGAAGCCGAAGCTCTTGCAACTCTTCTAGCAATTCGCACAGCACTGCTAGAGAAAATACAATATATCATCCTGGAAGGAGATGCAGAATTGGTGATAAACTTGCTTCTAAACCAATCTCTTGACCCACATTGGAGGATTAAAGAAACCATTGAACAAGCCACGAATTGTTTGAAGAACTTCACTTGCTGGGATGCTGCGCACTCTCCTAGATCGGCTAACCGGGCAGCTCATAATTTAGCGGCAAATGCTTTCTTTTGTAATTTTTTCGAATTTGTTCCATTATCTTCCAATTTTTTGTTACATTTGGAAGAAGATCGGAACATTGATGTGTAATTTTGCTTCGTTTTAATATTAAGTTCATCTTTTTACCAAAATAAAAATAAAAATCTAGGAGTGTAAATGAATCTTTGTACTGTACTCTCATCAGTTGAAACCCTTTCCACGTTGCAAGAATATTTGCATCTTATTAACAAAAAAGCATAGTTGCTTTATCCACCTGAAAAAGTCCTTTCAAGCTGCAAAATAAATTAATATAGGTATAATTCATATTACTTACTAGAAGTTTAGGCCTACTATAAGGCTACATATAGGAGGCTAAGGAGGAACTGATAATGGTGTCCGTGACATGTTGTGCCTGATAAGTGTTGCCCAAATAAGCTTTAACCACTACTTGGTTGTGGCTGAGAACTGTTCCCTGTAACAGTACTAGTTCCAGGCTACATCAATTGAATCAATGCACATTATCTATATTTTTTACTTATAAACAAGCTGCATCATGTAAATTAAAGACAATACTTACACTTGGCCTTACTTGTGTCGCACCCCTCTCATGCATTAAGCTTTCCTTTAATAATATCTAACACATGCTCCATTTTTCCTGTGAGTCAGGTTATGATAGTAAACTGGCAGACCAAGGTGCGTCAGCTGAGGAGCTAAGGCTTATAAGGAAACATGAATTGCCAGTGGGTTTCGCATCAGGAGTTTTATATGGGTGATTGGGTGCTGCCAAAGCATCACGTTGGGCTGGAGCCTCGAATCCCAGCCATTTCACCTGCTGGAGGTATATAAGTCGGGGGTGCTAGACCATAAGACACGTGAGCATTAGCTGAGAAGAATAACGCTTGCTATCTTATCTTGACCGACCGACCCTCGCCTTTATTCAACGTATCCCAAGGTAGATTTGGCGTCCCCTTTGTCGACGAGCGGGTAAGATCCATCCGGCCCTCGAGAGAGGAGAACAATGATGTGGAGGAAGATGGTGATAAAGACTACTTGTGCTACATTCCCTTTCCTCCGTGGATATTGCACATGCCTTGTTCCTGCAGAACCCTTTGTTGCTTATAACTTTTGCCTTGTTTGTCCAATGCCTTGCTTTTATGAACGGCCCACCTGTTATTTATGTCATTTGCCTTTAGTTGTCTTTAAGTCCTAGCCTTCCTTGAGGTTAATATAATTTCACTTGTTGCTGATGCAGAAATAGGAACACTCTCAAGTAGGACTAGGTACGGAAACATGATCACTTTTATCACCTGCAACACCAGTAACCCCAATACTAGGAACCACCCCCTCATTAGAGCCACAATCAATTGCTTCCTCAATTCCTTTCCAAGTACTTTGTTATGACCTATTTTGTGGCATTTGGAGCATCTAATACTTTTCACGAATGTTTATCAACTTATTTCCCTCATAAATGGGAGGTGCATGCTCATATGGCTTCTTTACTATGGATTTCTTAGGTCTTTTAGGTTGGGGATAAGGAATTAGGATAAGATATGAGTATTACATGTATTAGGCCACATGTTAGACCCATTAATAGGATGTTTGCTCATACCCCATCATAAGTTTATGCTTCCTATAACAGTTATCCACATACAAGTCTGGGTCCAAACCTTTGTTGTACATTGCAACAATAAAATGTTTACATGGGATACCAGTCAAATCTCTATTCCTACATTTGCAGCTATGTGTTTCCAAGTCTACAGTGAAGGTGACCACTAGAAGTCATAACATGTTGCATTTCCTAGGGCAGCTGCTATCTTGATCTTTCTATATATCTTTGATTTTAGGACATAATGGTCTTTAATTTAGTGTAGGATTTTCCTTAGTTTCCCCCTTTCCTTAGTAACTTTGTTTGTCACGGAGATGGCACGCGGCTGCCGGCGACGGGGGACACGGAGTCGGTGCGCGGGAGACGGGGGTCACAGACGTCGCATGGCCTAAGCAAAGAGAAGTGAGCATGCATTGGTGAAAGGCCTGTCGACTCCCAAAGGGGGAAGGCATGCCGACCCCCAAAGGGGAAGGCATGCCGACCCCTAAGGGGGAAGATGTGCGACCAACTGAGCAAGAAATGGGTTACAGAGGTTGAGGCGCGCCGAAGTCGTTTTGGGTGGGAAGATGTGTGACCGGCTGAGCAAGAAAGAGGCTGCGAAGATTGAGGCACCGAGGTCATTTCAAGAAGGGGGGAAGATGTGTGATCGGCTGAGTAAGAAAGGGGCTGCGAAGGTTGAGGTGCACTGAGGTCGTCTCGCTATCCAAAAAAAAGTCGCACGAAAATAACTTAGCGAAGAAGAATCGTAAAAAATGAGAAAATGCACGTGGCGTCGCTTTGACCGATTTGGGAGCATTGAAAATTGACTGTTGAAAAGTTGACGTGTCGTGGGAGAGAGACCCAAGAGCGGTCCAAAAGTGCATAGCCAGGATGTGATATCAACAAAGTGTAAATTTAACATTTATTACGCTAAAGCAAGAAAAAAAAGGTAACTATAAAAAACCAAAAATGCAAAAGATGAGAGCATACCTCAAAATGAGACTTTGCAAAACAAGTTTCCCTTGATAAGATTTGCCGTGACAGCCATGAAACCTTTCTTTTGATTGCTAAAAGTCCAACCAACATCAAAAACAGAATTTGAGTGAGTTTAGAAATTGCGCTGTTCAAAATTTTGCCAAAGTTCAAGATGTTCATGACTTCAAAATTTGCATGAATCAAAATCAACACCATAATTTTTAAGCTCTGAATTTGGCCTTAAAATACAAAACAACTCATGTAGACAACGAATTTTATAGCAATATTTGATCTAAGAAGAATTTGATCCAGAATATGCATAAATTAATAACCCACACCTAGGATATCCGTAAGAAAAATCAAACACCTAGAATATTATCAAACCGCTGTATCGAGTATCAACTATTAAATTTTACTCACTATTACCAAGTTGGCTATAAGAGATACTCCTATACTTGGCCAAGTCATTAGCTTTTTTACTTTAATTTTATTCTAGCTTTTAGTCTTAAGCTGAACCTTTTTCATGTTTATTGGATTGCTTTTGATGACAGTGATCTTAAAATGAATTAAAAAAAAACTCAAATCGATACTAGATCAAAATTGGCGTAAAAAGAAGAAAAAGATAGAGAATTCACCAAAAAGAGATGGAGAATTGACAAACTAGTTTAGATGAACTGGTGTGGCTTGAAAAATGGATGTTTGGTAGCATAATTGTTGCGGCTTGAAACGTGGATGATGACGGTGAAGAAGTGGAATTTTTCTAGAGTCAGAAAGATACGACCGTTGTGATGAAGAGAAAAAAGGCAATGCACTTGGCCGTGGACGATGGTAAGTGGCTAGAAATTGGTGGACGGTGGACGGGTGGAAGTGGTGAGGTGGTTCGTAGGGATGGTGGTGCGGCGTAGAGAAGAGGTGAACTGGGTGAGTGGCTGAGTGCAGCGAAAAAGAAAAGAGAAGAAGAGAAAGAGATTTTGGGTAGGGTTTTCGTCCACTATTTACATTACCGAGATGGAGGATTGAGATTTCACAATAGGATCAGATTCATGGTTAGGATAAAGATTAAATATATATCATATACGGAGCGGGTATAAGTCAACGGGGCAGACCTGATACTAAGGCAGATGTACTAAATACCGCATACCCGCTATGGGTTTAAAGTTTAACTACCATACCCGCCCCATTATACGGTCAAAGTCGAAAGCTCGCTCCTACAGGATTGGGATGAGACAAATATATGGCGGGTGGAGATCAAATTGCCATCCCTAAAGCTTACTACTTAATTTGATGATTCTATTTTTGTTAAAGAGTATTTTGCATCAATAAACCAAACTGATTCGACCAACGTATCTAAAACCTCTTTTAGCCACATTTTTTTGGAAAAGCATCCTACTATAAAAGCCGAGGATTTAAACCGCGTATCCTAAGTGTTTGCTCTGTAAACTTTCAAAGAATCTTTCTGCAAATTGTTTATGAAAATGATAATGTAAATTAGAAACAAAAATCCTGAGAATTATGAAGGGTACATGGCTCTCAATCCCTAAGGCTTGCCTCATTAAGGTACGAAGGATAAAGTTTCTGTCTCAAATCAAGGAATTAAACCCGTGAGATTTTTTATTCTAGTAATCCAAACAAAATTAATCCACGGTTACTCTTTTCATGGCAAATATGAGCACGCGCCGTCCATGTGACTTTCTGAAGGGCTAAAGCCAAGAAAGACAGATGCAGTAAGCTATATTTGAAATCTATGAGGCTCTATATGCACCAGGGGGAGGTAAGTGCAAGACATGTAGTAAGCTACCACGACAGAAGACAATACCCACAACCTCAACCACCATCTTACTCCACAAACCATTGTCCTCAATTTCTGCCATCTCATTAAGCAATCAAAAAAACGTGCAAGCTTAAATCCAAACAAAAGAAAACGAAACACACATGTACAAGCAAATAACACAGATCACCAATTGATGAATCTATTAAGAATGGAAAGAACTAGTAAAATAGGGAATAAAGTCGCATTCACTGGGGTGTGCCGAGAGATGGAAGCCGATTCAGGGGCAGAGGGTGAATTAGCCAAACATAAACCCCAATAAAACCCAGTCATGCAAAACCATAAGATAGATAATAAATAAAATAAATCAAAAAGATATATGGCTTACACTTGCTAGCATGCAATCCATTAAAATCGAAGACATTGGACAATAAGAAGAGCACAACCACTCCAACATAACACTGTCCGTAGGGAGGAGCTACACTATCTAAACCACATTTAACTCAAAAAGCCACCTAAATCACACCGTCTCCACAGCAACATTGAGGCATCATCGGTACACTGGAATTAACAAATCTAAAGAGATGAAGCAACCAAGCCTAAACTTCAAACCATAACCATCGAAGAATCAAGAGATAGATTGCAAACACAACCGCAAAGAAGACTTAATTAACGGAATAATCAGCACAAGAATCTAGATTTCAGAAACTTTAAATCCACATGGTAATGGTTGGTTGTCTAGATACACTGAAATAACAAATGTAAAAATTGGAGCCAACAAGACATAAAAGCGGTCTGTAGCTTAGGAAGACCTGAAAATTATAAATAGAGTAAGAGCCAACAACACATGAAAACATTTGATCACTTAGACACAAGGAAACTAGCATTTCCAAAAACTGGAGCCAACAACGTGTGAAATGGGTTGATCATCTAGACATACCAAGAACAGTGAAAGAGGACCACCCAAAGGTAGAGCCAACAATGTTGATTAGAATTGATCATTGTGTGATGGAATAAATAGGGGATCAACTTTATTGTAAACTCGGCAAAGGTAGAAATGCGATAAGAAAGTCACATTAAGCACTTGCAAAACTTTGTGCCAAAGTTGATTAATGAAAAGACATTGTTGCTTTTACCAATGAAAAACCACACTTGCCATACACTGCGCCAGTCATAACTTTAATGAAAAGATCTCTTCTAAAATATGGTTATTATATAAAGACGAATAAAGAAGCATCTAATGGCCAGAGCTAACTTACCTCTAAAGTTGGTCATTAGACGTTGTTGCCACTTGAAATTTAGAGTTCGGATTTGATCTTGTCCTTACACTATATAGATCTATATGCTAAGTAACATATTCTTGAATCTTGATGCGTGTTGTTTTGCTCGCTTGATCTCCTCCCTAACTGGGTTTTCACTTGGCTCTATTTTGACCCACAAGTGGACACTTCTCACCACCATCACTTCCACAAGTGCTGCCATCACTAACCACATTCTTCACCTTCATAATCCTTTTACAAAATGCTCAACGACCATCATTGCAAACAATAGTTTGCCACCACCAATCACACATTATCTTTCAATATACTACCACTAAGTCTTTCTCTCATTCTCTCTTTCTCTTCCACTCGTGAAGTTGAGAGGCTGACGATGGCCCTCGTGTCGAATAAGCTTTAGCTGGCGAGCGAGACAATGGCAGGACCAGGAACATGTTTTAGCTTAAATGTTAATATGACAGTTATATGGGCTTCTGTTTGCTTGCATTGTGCATGTTGGGATTAGTTTAATCGTCTCCTCGATGAAGCGCTTGACATGGTTCAAAGGGCTTGGGCATGGCTCGGTTGTCGATCCCATTGCTTTGGTCTAATTTTGATCTTGTCCAAATCAAGTGGGGCGATAGTGGCGTATGGGGAGAGCAGCGACATGGTGGAGGGAGAAGGGGACAACGACGGGGTGGGGAGAGGCTGAAGGCGGCGACATAGGGGGGAAGGAGGGTGAGGGGCGATGGCGCGAGTAGGGGAGGGAAAGAGGCAACGATGAGTTGAGGGGGAAGGTGGGGGCAGCACCGCAATAAGAGGATGATATGGCGGGGCCGAGGTGGGGGCAGGGTGAGGGCGACGACAGGGTCGAGAGAGGGTGAGGGGCAGCGACAGGGTATGGGCTGGGTGAGGAGCGGCGACGGAGGGGGATGTGTGGGGGGAGTTGGGGAGAGATAGATGAGAGAATGCGTTTTATGGTTTCAAACACTTAATAGGGTTTAGATCTATAATAAGGGTAGAATTGGTATTTTAAAAAACATAACAAACGACATCAGTAAAAAATACGATTTTTTAACGGACCAACGACGGAAGGACACAGATGATACTTTTTAAAACTTAGCGTCCTTGATTGTATATTCACCCTAACCTCAGGGACATTGCTGTAATTATCCCTTTTCAAAATTTGGTGAATGGCCATGGCCCCCCATTTCATGCATTAGGTCTGCCTCTGTTCTTGTGTGAAGAAGTGATATCCAGTGAGGTGATTTATCTAAGTTTGATCATCTAGCAGCATGTTGATGTTCTTTAATATGGTTTACGCAGTGAGTGGCTTACTAAATCCATATATTGATATTTATGTGACATGCTTTGTTACTCACGGATGTAATGCGTAGCTCAACAAAAGGTGTGGACTTAGAAAACATTGAGGTCAATGAAGTTGAGAAATGACTTGCCACTTATTTGTTCGCGAGAAAGTCAATTCGGATGTCTTGGCTATGAAAGTTTATCCTAACCCATGTAAATTTGGCCTTGATTCTTTGATCTTCCTGGAAATAATTTATTGAACAAGCTCAGAAGTGGCCTCAAAAGAAAATCATCCATAAACTATTGCACACTGTTTACTCATGGTAATCACTGTAATAAGATAAGACATTTTTAATTGTATACAATTTTTAAATCTGATGTGTGATGTCCCAATCTCCCTCTTTATGCCTTAACGTTCTCACTAAATTTCAATCACACATAGACTAAGATCGTCCTCTCTAGCCATTGTGGGATACACCCGGCTCAGGCTTTGTTGCCTTAACTACCTTCTTAATGTGGGATATACCCAGACTTGCCGTCATTTTTCCTGAACATCATTAACTTAACTGGGTAGCCTAACCCGAGCTTTTAAGAGTCAGTTCGATACCACTTGTATCGACCTGATTCACGACCCCTACACAAAGTAATGCCTCCCCACAAGGGCTAGCAAATAGAAGTACCCATGGATTCATGGGCATAATTTTATAAGACTAACCTAATACTATCTCACATCTACTGTCGAATATCACAAGAAGCATCGGGCTAAATCTTATAGGGAAGTTGTCATTTCAAAAGATTAAAAGGGTGATTGAGATTTATTCTAGAGCGGTTAAACTTGTTATATATAGTTTAAAACAGGTATGTGTGGTGTTTGGCCAAAAAAGAAAAAAAAGGAAAGTGTTTAAAACAACTCCTTAAAAAAAAAAAAAAGGGTGTTTAGAACCACAAACTAAACCACACTCTTATGGTTTATGGTTTAAAAAACTTTTGAAAAAATAGGTTTGACCAACAAAAGTATTATATGTCCTTATATTTGCAACAAAATGACACTAAATGCCTTCTTTTTGGCCTTTTTGAAGTTAATTTCAAAGTTCATTATTGCTTGATTAAAGTTTTCTCTCTCTATATATTGTGTTATTTAGAAATATTTAGGAGATGTGATAATATAAAAAAGTGAAGAAATAACCATAATATATAGTTTGCTTGTTTTGAAAAATTTTAACAGAAAATAATGAGATGCTTCCATGTTCTTTGGTAATCTTCTTGGTTATTTTCATTGTTAAAATTATTTTCAGCACTTTCTACTCAAACATCATTCACAATTTTTGGCAAGTATTTTTGTAACTTTTGCCAAACAAAAATAAATTATGCTCAAAACTGTTTTTAAAGACTATTTTTATTCTAATCTAAATGTTGTATTTGCAAATCAATTTCAAACAAACTTTTGCAGAGGGAGAGTCTCAAAACTTGTCAAAGAGTAAAACGTCTATAGTCACCAAGAAGAGTAAACTTAAGCTCCACTTAATATCATTATTTAATCTGATTTAACTCTCTCACAACATTGTGTATATACTTATATTATACTCCATCTGTGTCATATAATTTAATCAATATTTTTTTTGAGACCGTCCCACAAAAATTGCTCATTTCCAAATTAAGAAAGATTCTTTAAGTACTTTTACATATTTACCCTTTTTTATTTTATTTTATTTCTCTCTCCACATTTAAATTTTCATTAACTCATTTTCTCTTTCCTGGCCCACTTTCTTAGGGGCTATTTCATAAACTGAAATTTAAGTGCTGAAAAAGTCAAACACTGAATTTGTAAAACTGAAAACTTTAAGCGACTGAATTTTTACTGAAAAATAAGTTAACCTGTTTGGTAAACCAAAAGCAGATGTCTGAAAATTATTTATTTACAAATTTATCTATTTTACCAAAATTATGCATTTGTTTATGTATTTTATAACTTTTTTTTGGGGAAGGCTAAAATCGTGTTGGTGGCAGTGGCGATGGATTAGTGATGGTGGTGGCGGCAGCGGCGGCAGCGGCGGCAAAAATGTGTCAATAGTGGCGGTAATGGTGCGTGAAGACGTGGTGTTGGTAATTATGATGATAGCGATAGACAGCGACATGGTGGTCATGACAGTGGTTGTAGTGTGGTGAATCTTTAGATGATGTTGGCGGAAATTGTCGTGGTGACAACAGCGATGATACGGTGGAGGTGGCGGTGTCCTTGTGGTGGTGTCGGTGGTGATGGTGACTATGTCGTTGTAATTGTGGTGGTGGTAGCAAAAAGAAATAATAAAAATGTGGTGGTGGTTGTATTGTGGTGGAAGCGGTATTACCAACAAATTAATTAAGGCGGCATCGTGGTGGTAATTATTTTTTTATGTAAAAATATGTTAAATAATTTTTAACCATCTCACTTAAAATTAAGTGATTAGCATTAAGTAACTCTACCCTGACTTAAAATTTTAGTCTATTTATGGTAGGAATTAATTTTTTTAAGTGATGCAAGATTTAGCGTTATCAAACGCACTTAATTGGAAATCATTGAAAATTTTAAGTTTTAAGTGTTTAATTGCGTTATCAAACACACCCTTACACTTTATTCATTTATCTCTCCACATTTAACAATCCACTAACCCGTTTTCTTTTTCCTAACCCACTTTCTTCCCCTCTTCTCTCTAAAGGGTGAGATGAAAAACACACAATATATCATCTAAATTCTTAATCTGCGTACAAAAAAAATTTGATCAAATTATATGGGACGTAAGGAGTAGGATCAAGTAGATACGACGGTACCAAAAGCAATTGTAATAAACAATGGCACAACTTTAATTTTCCCAACACAATAGCCGTCACACACAGCCGAACACAAGAGAGCTATTGACGCGGCCTGACTCTAATCTTCGAACAAGAGACCATGAACCATAAAAATCACAATTTTATAAAAAGCTAGTTTCTGTGGCTGGCGATGCGCTTGCAAAAATATTAAATGATAGTTATTTAAAAAATCAAGCATTACATATAAATGGTTTAAAATGTGAAACCAAACATGTCTTTAAGGTAACTATTTACTGTTTAATACGTTTGTTTTCTGTCATTTTTAAATTTCTTTCATAATGTCAAGTGTCACTATACTACATAGGTAACTATGTAACACCTGTTACATCAAAAGACCTATTCTATTTATATATAATGTTGATGAAGCAAATCCGAGATTAAAAACCACTTGATCAAAGTCTATTGGATATGCAAGCACCAGAGATCGGGAAATCTCGCTTCTCATCGGAAAGAGACCCCTTCGGCTAGTAGCTTTATGGCTTTTTCACTTTTTAGTAGAAAGAAAATGTATATTATATTCAGTCAAAGACCTTAAAACACATACTGTCCGTCTTAAATATTTTGATGAAATTTGATTTGCACGCTTATTTAGAATATGAGTTCTGAGTTTTAGTTTTTATCTTAGAGGGAAGGGAGAGGGAAGGAAGTGAGCCGGAAAAGAAAAGAAAAAGTTAACAGATGATTAAATACGGAGAGAAAAATAATGTATAAAAAAATAAAAATAAAGATGAAAAACACATGCAGGCCAGTGTCACGAAACGATCAATGACAGCAGTGTCACGGCGCTGGGTGTCATTTGCAGAAAGTTAACACTCGCAGAGGCGCGGAAGAAAGAGACAGTTGCCGATCAAAATGAATTCTGCTTCGTCAATTAGAGCTTTTGGGGCACTCCTTTACAAGTTCTCAAATGGGATTCCCCGCAAATGCCCCATCTCCTTCTCTATCCATGGTACAACCCCCTTCCCCTTTCTTTCTGTATGTGTATGTGTTTATGTCTTGCTGGTACTTGAAGAGTTCGGAATTTTCTGGTTCATTTTGTAGAGATTGTGGTACAGGTATTCGTTTGCTAGGCAGGAGCCTATCATCCTCTTCATCATACTCATTTTCTACGAAGTGGGTCTTTTCATTTGAACCCCAATCTGTAATTTCTGTTAGAACTATATCGACTACCACCCCTCTTTGTATGGGCAGACGCTCCTGCAAAATTGCCGGCAGAAAGGTACCAA
This sequence comes from Escallonia rubra, assembly GCA_033065855.1. Classification (NCBI taxonomy): domain Eukaryota; kingdom Viridiplantae; phylum Streptophyta; class Magnoliopsida; order Escalloniales; family Escalloniaceae; genus Escallonia; species Escallonia rubra. The sequence goes on along the minus strand of JAVXUO010000144.1, from coordinate 559,942 downwards.
TATCTTCCACTTTTTGCCTATCTGTATGTGCGTTTGTGTGTTTGTTGTGTGTGTCCATTAAAGAAAGTGCCGCAACCTGATTATTTTCGATAATGTATATGTGTAAAATCGAGGTCAATGCATGTATGGCAAGAAAAGGGTTTCCATTTATCAATTTCTTAACACAAGTTTAGTGACTGAGCAACCGATGCTTTAATGATACTGGACTGAGTTACTTTCAGAAAAGTAAGATAAAGTATTAAATGTGGACCATATTAGGGTGCAGGCGGTTTAGCGAAATATAAACCCACTTGTTTACTGAAAAATGTGTGCACCCTTTCGTTGTCACCACTTAAGTAGATCGATATGGCTTGTTTTACCCATACCTTATCAGTACGTCGAATAGTGATGACACTGAAATTTGAGTTATATTTACTTTGAAGTATGCAGGTGCTTTTTGTTCGTACAATATCAAATTTTGTGCTGAAAATGCTGTACCAATCAATGTAAAGACATGTGCCTTTTCCTTTTGCTGTGTCTGATTTTCTTGAGGTATGTGTGTTTGTATTCCTTGGAACTCTGCAATCATGATTGAGGAAATTGCCGTAGGATTTAAATCCCTTTCTTTCTTAAAATGACGATGAAATGGGTCTGTTTAGCTCTCTCATGTTTCCTACACGCTAAGGTAGTTAAGATCGTCTTCTCTATGTTTGTCTGTTCTTCCTTTTTTGCTCTTTCTCGGTTCATCCAGTTTGTGTTTTTATTTAGCTTGTTGTTAGTGAAGTTCTTAAAGTTTACCAAAAAATATAAGGTAGTTAAGATGTCTTCTTTCCCTAAATTTTGTTATTTCTTAATTAGTACAGTCAAGAAGAACTTTTTATCTGTAGTTCTTAGGTTTTATAACCATAATATAACTGCAGGAGGCTCAGAATGCAAAGAAGATGAAGCTGTATGCAAAAATCGGGAAGGAAGTTGTATCTGCGTAAGTTACTTGCTATTAACCATCTGATGACTTGATGAAGATGAAAGTAGAGATTCTCGTTATTTTAGTGTGAACCCTGTAGGACACGCGGAAAGGTTGTTCTAACTAAGCTTCTTGCAAATATACTTTTTGGATATTATGTGATGCCAGCATGAGATACAACAAAGAAGCAGCTTTTTACTTTGGCATTTTGTTATTCACGAGTTAATGAGTTCCACTCCTTGATAACAATGCAGGGTCAAGAAAGGTGGTCCCAATGCGGTATCAAATACAGCTCTGGCTGCTGTACTTGAGAAAGCTAAGGAGCTTGATGTACCCAAAGAAATCTTAGACCGCAACGTTAAGAGAGCTTCAGAAAAGGGACAGGAGGCTTACATTGAAAAAGTCTATGAGGTAGTAAATGAATTGCGAAGTTGCTCAAATTTAATCCTTTCTATTTCCGTACCTATGATATCATTCTGGAGTTGTTCAAACTTCAACTCTTTTCTTTGGGGTAAAATTCCATATTTCATTGAAGATCAAACAAGAACAGTGCAGTTTCAAGGGGCATACACCAGAGTATTACAACTTTTCATGAATCCAGCACAAACAAAACTAAGGCCTAAGGAGATAGTTATGTTAGGAGTTAGGACATTTTCATCTTTTACCCAGTTTTTGCGTAACTCCTAGTTTTTCGTAGGTCCTTGTCACTTTTTCCCAGCTCAAGACACGATATTGAACCAGCTTAGTAATCTCTAGCACTAGCACACTACCTGGTTTGTTGCGTTGATCAAACACCCTGTTGCTCCTTTCTATCCAAGTATTATCTATCGTCACGTAAATCACTAATTTTTTGCAGCCTGCATCTAAACGAAGGACCCCTCATGTTGGCAAGGCTATAATCCACCAGATCATCCAACTTCTTGAATTCAGTACTGATGTGAATACATTGAAGAACCTTGGACCAAATATCCTGGACATATTGGCATGCAAAAAAGAGATGGTCTTTTGTCTCCTTATGAGAGGAACAAAGGAGACAATGGTCACCAGTTATAACATTCCAACTCTTTAATCTGTCCCTTGTGTGCAGTCTCCTCTTACAGAGCAACCAGATATTGAAGACAAATTTAGGTAAGTTGCCAGTAAAGCGGATAATCTTTCACCATGGCATTCCTTGCAGATGCAATTAAAAATCCATTAGGTGTGAGTGACCATAGATTTTATCAGGTTTAGCAGAATAGGTTGGAGTTGAGTTGTCCACAACATGTTGTAGAGCTAGGGATCTTACAGGGGCTAGAGACCATTGCTCACCTTGGATAATATGAGCAACTTTTGCGTTAAGAGCGTAATAGATGATCCTGGGGCCATAATACTTAAGAGGAGGCCACAAGGAAGCCAGTTATCGGCAAAGCCAGGAATTTTCACCTTTACCAGTTCGGTGATGAATAAAAACCTCCATTTGATCTCTCATTTCCAGCAGTTTTTTTTAAGATATCTTGGTAGCAGGTTTGAAGTTTCACAAATTCTGCCATTTTAACACATAAGGGTGACACCACACTATCCACGGAGATTCTTTTTTATGTGCAATGTCACAGAGGTGCATGTGCTTACTCGTTGCAGCCTTGTTCCAATACCTAGCTTGCTTCAAGCCCAGTGCCCCATCTTTTATGCAAGACAAGCATCAGGCCAACTTACTTTTGCATTTTTGCAGAATTGAATGAATCTTGCTACGAACATGTACTATTTACATCGCTATGTTTTTTTTAAAAAAGTGAGTAAAACTTGCTATCAAAATGTACTATTTACGTTAGAATTTATCAGAAAAAGGAGGGGATTTTACAACCCAATATGGGTGGTTTTATTTTGAACTTTTGCAGTACTATTTTCACAATAGCTACTATACTTTTTAAAGTTGTTATAAATCTTAAATGTTGTGCTTGTGTTATGTTCAGGTCTATGGTTATGGCGGAGTTGGTATTATAGTTGAGGTCTCGACAGATAAAATAAACAGATCAGTGGCAGCTGTTAGACAGGTGGTGAGGGACTGTGGTGGGAAGATGGCAGATCCTGGTTCCATTATGTTTAAGTTCAAACGTGCACGAGTTGTAAACATAAAAGTCACGGATGCCGACAGGGACCAGCTCCTTGCCATTGCTTTAGATTCTGGTGCTGACGATGTTATTGAACCTCAGATGGATGAAGATGATACTGAAGAGGATAGGTCCGAAAGGTACGAGCCAATTTCAATTTGTACGACTGTGGTTGGTATTTTTTTACGTTATTTCACCACCGTCTTTGATTTTCGCGTGTAGTTTATTGCATTGAGATTTAGTATATCTATGTTTGCTCCTGCAGGATAAATTTACTTTCTCATATCACCTTGAGATGTTTGTTATTGGGTCGGAAAGAGCTTGCTTTCACTTGTTTTTAGTAACATAGTGAAATGGGCGAAATGTGATCTCATAAGCGGAGGCATTTTTCACCTTATGATCAATGGTCTTCCATTCGAAAGGTTGTTGTGAAAGGAAAAGCACAGACCTGATCAGTACCTACTTTTGTGTTGCTTATATTGAAGAAAAATTTTCAGCTCAACTCAATGAACCCAAACTAATTGCTATTGGCTACATGATTTCTTTCTTGCATTCCTCCTGACCGAGATCGTGTTTCCTAACACGTCTTATTGTTCCGTGTGTCATATTTTTATCCTTGCTTGATAGGAAAGTTGCATTTATATAACGCTCCAGGAGCACTTCCTAGTTTAACCGTATAACTCTTATTTTATGAAAACTGAACAGCTTCTTTTTAGCCTCTCCCTGCTTATCATTCTATTACAAGACACCCAGAAGACTAGAAGTTTTCTTTTGTGGTACCTCTTGCCCATCCATATTTACTTGTCACTTCCCACTTCCTAGTCTTACTAAAGTTAGTTTCCATGTATTCTCACCTAAAGCCCCTGGTCTCTGAAGTACCTCTCCATAGTTCCAACTTCTCACTAACCCCTATTTTATTCTCATCAATATAGTGTTTGTCACCTTTTTTTGAATACTTAGTAAGCTCATTTATCTTTAGAAGGTATCAAATTCCTTTCAAATCGAAAATATAATCCTCCTACTAGATGGTAGTTCTCTAACTAGTTACTACTCCGTCATACATGTCCTTAACCACGTATGCACCGCTCCATCATCCCATATGGAGATCATGTCCTTTCTTTACATCTCTCAAGTAAATGCTGAGCAGGTATAGCTTTTATACTTGTCTTTTGTCCATGGCCAATGACCCTCGCCTAAAGCTTCACAGTTCAACTTATAATTATTTCTCGGATAAAGTATGTCTATCAACTTAGGACGCTACTTGTTTAATCACTTTTATGTTCTATAAATGGTGAAATGCAGATTGTCGAAACCATGAAATTTTGATATGTTGGAAATGATTTGATGGCATGATAGATAATTAAGGAGTACCACTCTCCTGCGCCTTTCAGACCTTGAGTTTTGAGTTCTTTATAAGCTGTTATAAACATTGTATTCAACTCTTGGTAGCGAGCTGCTATTATCTGCTATTTTTTCTTTCTTCTCCTTGTTGATAGGTACAGGGCAATGAGTATTGTTAAATCATGATTTTGATTGAAGGGTCCATTCTCTTGCAGTTTAAGCATTTAAAGTAGAGGGCAATATAACATAGTATTAGGGCTCATGCTGCCCAATGTTGTGGGTTTCTTTCTCCCTGCTTGCATTTGACCCCAGTGATACGTCTCATTGATTTGCCACTATGATTGTTCGTGGCACTCTTTTGTGGTGCACCTCAGTTTTGTCTCCTTTTGATTTGTCTTAGTCTCTTTACGTGCAATTGGGGGCTCGCACTTGAGGGGGAGTGTCAAAGCATGACATACGCTGTTGGATCCAATCTCTAACAGCTTAGGCTTTTAGATGATAACTTACAAGTGTTGTGCGCAATCCTTTAAGGTGTGAGAATTTGTTTTTTTAGGGGTTTTCCACACTTAAAGTCATGTAAGGTGAGTTTGCCTTTCAGGTTCTTTTGGTGTCTCCTTTTTAGCTATTTAGAAGAAGGTCGTTCAATCCTTCTTTTCTACTCTTCGTATGCAAAATTTTTAAGTTGCAATAATAGTCTCGAAACTGCTGAAATATTTGTTGTATGCAGTTCTTTTAGTCTTTATGCTTTGAGAATTATCTGATGCACTTTCATAATTAGCACGACTTAAAATTTTCCTAGCTACTGTGCACAAAGTTTTAATTTCTCTGTCGGTTCTTGTTCTAGGTATTTTAAAATTGTGACTTCAGCAGAGAATTACGCAGCAATACTATCAAAGCTTCGTGAAGAAGGAGTGAATTTTGAACCTGATAATGGTTTTGAGCTACTTCCTATATCCGCAGTTGAGGTAAGTAAAAAGTTGCAGCCTAGTCTGCAATGCAATTTGAATGCTACTTTTGACAATTGTACAATTTCTTGCAATAATTGCTACTTTTGACATCAATTGTACAATTTCTTGCAATTATTTAGGGTATACTATGAGAGTTATCTGGCATTAGTACAAGCACATTTGATTGTTCTGGGAAATAGTCTCGAAAACTCGTAAGGTTTATTTCTTCTGCAAGGGCTGGCCTATGCTTACCTGAAAGTGTATTATCTATCATCTGTTAGATCAAGTGCTTTTGGACATCTACTGTTTGCCGAAGCACAAAAGATACTAGGTCACAGATCATTTTTTCCACATCAAAAATTATGTCACAGTCCACAGATACATCAGTGTTTTTACAAATAGCATACTCTGCGGGAAAATGGTAAAAAGTTATGGAAGTATATTCTCTTCTATCTTTTGCTGAGAAAGCCGAAGAGAAGAAATGTTGAAAAGAGAAGAAAATCGAGGTGCAACTAGAATCAATCGCACTCCAAACATCTTAATCAAACAACTAAGTTTATCAAAAGTTAAATGTAGAAACACAATACCTAAGTGCCCTAGTTCGTTGATTTGCGCTCGTTGGCCAGTTGCCACACTTAATTCCCACGCCAGCAAGTTTGGCACCAATTCACGCACCACATTTATTGAGTCAGTTTTTGTTTTGTTGGCAGCCAAGTTGACATGTTTGACAACTTATTGGTCCACAAGGCCCTAGATGGTAACTGTCTTACCGTGTCCCACACTATTTTGGACTGCACATGTAAAGTTAACACTTTTTGTGAATAGGACTTCATTTTCCACCTGGCTGTTTGATAGAAAGTTTAGGTAGTTGTACCAACACTATTCAGGATGGGGGCCCATGGTTACATTCGACCTCTTTTAATCGATTATTATGGGAGATGGAAAGATTGGTAATTGTTGGAGGTATTAATTATAAGTTATTGATGCACTTTCGTTCATCAAAATTTCATTTTCATACTAAATACAAGGGTTAAATTCAAAACTGTCCCCTGTGCTGTACACGGTTTCGTAGTTCACTCCCCGTAATTGCAACTTTTGCTATAATGTCCCATGTAATTGACAAAACGTTGCAAAACCGTTCCTGATTGTAGCTTTTTTCTGGAAATGCCCTTTGTTTAAGCTAGACCTGGCAAACGGGTATACCCGCCGGGTACGGGTAATACCCGGCCGGGTCCGGGTAAAAGCGGGCCGGGTAAATTTTACCCGGTTTTTTCCGGGTAGTCTTTTTGAAGATCCGTACCCTACCCATACGGATCGGGTATTACCCGCGGGTAAATGACCAAATTTCTAATGAATTATTATTTTTTAATATAAACAGATTTTAATAATTGTTAGGGAGTTTTTTTTTCTCTTTTTTGCTTCTTTTGCCTGTTTTCTTCTAACATGAGTTGTTAAAATAAATTCCAATCTAACAAAGATCAAAAAAATTACGTAAATCCACAATCCAAATTAATACATGATCACATGAAAAAATCAATTCAGCTTCTCAATTGACAGTCGATCTATGACTGAGAGAGAAGTTCGAGTCTCTGACTTGATTCACTTGAGTGAGGTGAAGATTGAGGAAAAGATACAGTTAAATAACAAAATATGCCAAATAACATGTTAAAGAACATACCATACCCCTTTCCCCACCCAGAATCTAAAATAAAATAATTCAATTTCAACAAAATTACAATCCCATTCGGCCATTCCCCAATCCCCACAAACAAACAATCCAAAATACAACACTTACATCCAACAAAAATAAAAAAAATACAACATTGAAAGACTGGTGGCAGTCGGCAGATGCAGATTTGTGGAGTAGATCGACAGATCTGTGGAGTAGATCGGCAGATCTGAGGAGTAGATCGGCAGATCCGTGGTGGCCTTGAAGCGTGTGGGGTCTAACCGTCTAAGTGGTGGTCGACGGTGGCAAATCGACGACGAGGAGATCGGAGCAAGGTGCATCAGTTGCTGCCGCTTCTTCTGCGGCTATCGGCCGCTTCTTCTGTGGCTATCGGCCGCTTCTTCTATGGTGATTTTTGAGGCCCGCGGTGGTGGGTTTTCAAAACGAAGTCAGGTCTCCGGTGGTGGCGATGGTCGGTTTCTGCGAGGTGGAGCCGTGGAGGGCTTGGTTAGGCTGGAGATGCGGTAAGCCGGCGACTGCAAGAGATTAGACGTACAGATCTGGTGGGCGGCCGAGAGACTCCGAGCGTGGGGAAGAGAGAGAGGGGAATTCTGGGGTGGGCGGCTGAGAAATGGAGACAAATGTATGAAACCCTAACATTACCTTATATATATAGTAGGTCAGCGGGTAAACCGCGGGTAACCCGCACCCAACCCGGACGGGTTCTCTCAAAACGGTCCGGTCCGGGTACGGGTCACTTTTTTGCGGGTAGTTAATTCTGCTACCCGTACCCGCGTTTTAGGCAGCGGTCCGGGTCTACCCGCGGGTGCGGGTAAAATTTTGCCAGGTCTAGTTTAAGCATGTGCTGTGCATGTGCATATAGTAAGGGTAATAATGTAATTTTAGTAACGTATAATTAAATTAAAACAAAGACTTATTTATTTGTTTTTATTAAATTTCAGATTTTCATCTCTCTCTCCCCCCTTTCCTTCAAATCTGCACCACCCCCTCCCCCCAATTTTAAATTTGCATCTCTCTCTCTCTCTCTCTCTCATGCATGCTGTCCGGGAACACTTTGGGGTGAACACCCATCCGAACAAGTAGGGTCAATAGTTCAGCATTTAGGCCGTAAAATTTAGCAACACAATCTCTCTCTCTCTCTCTCCAGATTTTATGGATCTGGTTATAGCAGATTGGACGCCGGTGGTGGAGGTGGGTATGTGGAGGTGGTGGATATGGCGGTCGAGGTAGTGGGTTTGACGGCAGGCAGTGGGCATGTCGGTGGAGGTGGGTACGATGGAGGGTCGAGGTCGGGGGTTCGACGGCAAGCGGCGATGCCACCAACACCACTCGTATCCCACCAACACCAGCTGCACGTTATTGGTGCACCGCCTCACCGCTGCTGAGTCGCCGTCACCCCTAAGTCGTTGACGTTCACCACCTCCGGGCGTCATCGCCATCGCCATCGCCAACGGTGTCACGCCACCTCACCTCGGATGCATCGTCATCTTGTATCCTCAAAATCATTGCCGCCTCTGATGGAATTTAATTTTGGGGTCTGTGTGTGTGCGTTCGTGCTTGTGGTTCCTGCCGGCACTAAAACAGTCAATTTACATCTAAGTACACACACACACACAGAGGGAGGGAGGGAGGGAGGATATTGGTTGTCGTGTGATAAGCTGTGTGAGTTGCGGTTGAAAAGGAAAGCATGTGGGTATGTACATCATTACTGTTCTACTTTTGAAGCTTTCATTGTAATCGATTTGGTTGATAAACATGGTGGGAGGCCTGTGACGGTAGCTGCTTGCGGTGATGGTTAGGCCGTTTTCTTATCAAGATGATGCTGGTTGAGGGAGCGACATGGCCACAGTGGAGAATGGGGGTTTGCTTTGTATGGGATAATGGATTGCGCGGGCATAGGCTGATGTTTTAAACGTGAGGATGGATATGTGGCTGTATTGTGTGTTTTGACCATGGAACCTCGCAGCCTCCACTTATTTTTTAATGCCACGTATGTTTTTGACTGGGTACTGACCAGAGTAGAGATTGGGAAGACAAATAGGTGATGGCAGTTTTGCCCGTCAAATATTAGTAGCTTTGGCAAAACCCCCTATTGCTTTGGCAAGAGGGGCTGCCATTATCGACCACTAATGATCATAGTGCCGACAGTGTGTTATGTGCAGATGATAGTGCTTTTGTTGCCGAGATTAGTCTTAGGACTAAATGTTATGTAGTCATGCTTTAAATTTAAAGGGGTTGGGCTAAGAAGGATTGAGATGGAGTATTCTGTATGCAATTTTAGTAAAACTAGGTGGTCTGATGTGAAGTAAATATGATGGGCAACAAGTGTAAATTGGAGGTCTGCTTCTGGACTGCTATGTGACCATAAAACTCCTGGTGATGCTATAGGGTTCAGAATGTTGCGCAACCAAAAAAGACCGTACACATTAAATGAATGTAGCTGATACGCGTTAGGGGGATGAGCACAAGGAAGGATAGAACAAAAAATCAGGATATTTTGCAAGAAAATCAGGGCTGCATCAATTGAGGACAATAAGTGGGCCATTAGATGCTCCAGAAACAAGTTGCCAAGTTGATGGATAGGGGTAGACATGGGATATCATGGGGAGAAGTGAGATTGATTGCTAGGAATTTATCGGAGCACATGTGCTTTGATTGGTAAAGAGTGTAAGAGAAGGATACATGTCGCCAACTCTAACTAGTTTGGGATGAAGGCTTAGATGTTGTGATGATGTACCACCGGTAAAAGCTCTGGCAGCTGGCAATTCACTAATCTCATTCCATGCCTCATAGTTCCTGCCATTTTGAATTTCTTGACCCTTTTGCTGAACAGGTTTATGATGTATATTTCAATATCTGGCAGGATTGTGTTGTGAGTGAAACAGATGGACTTTCTGTCATTTTTCATTTTTGGCTGGGTAGCTACCCCATAATCTCATTGGCAAATCTTCCTGCTTGTGTCATTGGGTGCCTTCTTAGTCGACGACCTAACGCTTACTTGATCGACTTACCTTTTGGATATGGACTTCCGTTCTGTTATCAATGTTTAGGACTTGTTTTTCAGCCGAGGGGACCCTCCCACTTTGTTTGCAGCTTTCCTATGAGGGGAACTTCCAGTTCTATTTTCTCCACTCAGTTCAAAGTGCATTGCTCAAAATTGCAAGTATCATTGCTGTTGCTTCTTCGAGCTTGCTGCCAGCGCTTCCTTGTGAGGTGGACAAAACGTCCCAACAATGATAAATGGCTTACCTAGGCTGAGCTTTGCCATCTTAATCTAGACTTGATAGAGCAGGACGAAGGCTTTATTACTCATTAGGGTAGTTGGGACTGTGGGAGAGGAGAAATACACTTGTGGCTTGATTGGAGGATTTGGTAGACCTATTCTAGGCACTACAACTATATCTGGCTGATATAGTTCATTTGGGCCATTTATTAGTGATTGAAAGGGTAGATACTTGATTGAGAAAATTTTCAATTAGATTCGATTGATATAGTGTTTTTATTGTTAGTTTTGTCCTATAAGGACCTTTGACCTAATGAATCATGTAGCTTGCAAAAATTAGACATTTCTGTTTCTCTCCTTGTAATTTAGTACTCTATCCTCTTTTAGGAACCGTTAATGGTTCCACGTCCACACTGAAGATAAATACACCGCACCTTGACTGAGTACGCCATCTAATGGGAAGCAGACATCTTTCTGAAATGTGAAATTGTCTGCCGGCATAAGCACCAGAAGCAATACACCTCGAAACAGCTTTGCTAGATCAAGTGAGTGGGAGAAGCAGATATGCCGGATCACTTACAAGACACGTCTTTGTATAGCATTATCATTTTGTAAGATATGACCAGAAGTGTACAATGCAGTTCATCATTTCAGCAATGAAGTTACAACCATTGGAGAACAACTCAGAATTTTTTCACTGAAACTGCCTGGTAAAACGAGAATGATCATCCACAAATGGAAATGAACACTTAAAAACCCCTCATAGAAGTGTGTAGACACAAGTTTGTAGCCAGAAGGTACGACTTAAATGGGTGGATATTATTATTGACTCTAGTTGGTAAGGCGTATATGGTGCTTCCCAAAGTGATAAAGACCGACTAGTTACTGAGCTGAAACTAGGTCTTAATGTCCTTAAGTTCTCCAAAGAGCAAACTGGCTTTAACCAGTTGAAGGATTGCTAAGTTGATAGACTTTGTTGCCACCATGGTGATGTAGGATATTTGGTAGCTAGATTTGCTGTGGTATAATACCACACTACAGTTGATCCATTTACTCGTGCATTGGTGTTTTGATTCAGACCTATATAGGTAGAGATTTTGCAAGATCTTTCTCTTTAGATGATTCGAAGACAGTCCTCTTCATTACCGTGGTTATTTCAGGCTTTGCACTTTATTCTCTAAGAAAAATATTGGAGTCTCCTCTATGAGTACCTTGTTGTATTACTCCATCCAGTAAGTCAGCAAATATAATGGGAGGCTCGCGCTGTCATTGTTTGTATATGTGCACTTTCGTTGATGTCCTATTCATGGTCCGATCATAATAGCTTTTGTATCGCTGGTTCATGCATGCACTCCATTTTACTTAATTGAGTAATTCTTACACCTATATTACAAACATCCAATTTCTGCTTTGATTAGTGCGCAATCATTGGTCTGACAGGTTGCATGTCTTGGCAAAAGAGAGAAAAACAATTGATAGAACATAAAGCACACAACTGCCCATCTGTCAAGTGATGTCACTTCTTGTTTAGTATTAATAAAATTACGTTCACGTTAACTGCTATTTATACTGATTGGACTTTTACTATTAGAGCAGTGTATGCAAGGCCTTCTAAAAAACTTGAGCTGGACTTGGTTTTAAGCAGTTTAAAGCAGCGATACGGTTTTTTTCCCACCCATTAGTGACAATTTGCTGGTGGATCTCAGGTAGATGATGAGGCAATGGACTTGAACAAGGAACTTGTGTCCAGATTACTTGAATTAGATGATGTTGATGCTGTATTCACAGACCAGAGATTATGATATTGGTGGTTATGATATTGGTGGTTATCTTCATCAATTAAACCAAGGTTTTGAAGCTGCAGACTCGTACTCTTGAGTCATGAGTGAATTAGAACGCTTGATTAAGCCAGTACACTAAATAGAGGCATCCGCATTCTTCCCAGCTCAGCGGATCTAGCCCAGGTTGGACTCTACTGCTCATGTACTTACTACTGAAAGAGTACGCATCATATCTGTTGGGCAATTTTTTGACTACCCCTTAAAGTTGCCAGATTGATTTGGCAGCTGTGAGTTACTCTGTAAAACCCTGTTTGCTTATCTCCATTTTTTCCAACTTAAATACCATAGAAGGAATCCCATATTTCCGATTACGTCTGGATGAATTTGGAGACAAATACTATAAATCACAGCTTCTGCAACTTCTTGCCATCCTCGATTCACTGTAACACCTCAGACAGTGAAGCTTCCCCTGGCGATCTTAATAGCCTTACACATGGGAGCATCACCACATCATCATCAACAAGCATCATTGTGCACTTATGGAGATCAAAATCAACGGATGGCTGGAGATTTGCGTACGTGAAGCTTTTCTCGGGAAAATAATCTCTAGCGACCCACAAAATTCCTGACCTTAACGTAAGCGTTACTCATTTTTTATCCACACGGGAGCTGAACCATCAAATATGGGAAGCGCCATTTTGATGTGAACAAACTGCGGAATCATCATGCAGACTTTACTTCTTCGGCAGCCCAGGGCAAATGGAAGACCATAGGGGAATTTTGCTATTGTATCTTCAAAACTACTCTAATATGAATATAAAAACACATATATATATATAAAACGAAAATGAAACTTTCGATTTAGAAGAAAAAAATTAATTTAAAAACCAATTCTAATCCTTCTAAAACTCTATCTAATCAATATACTAATTTATTAAGACTTTGTTTTGACAATTATGTTCTTGAAAGTGTTTTCTAATATGAAAATTAAAATTCATAGACCCAAAAAATAACTTATGAGATATAAAATAAAAAACGTGATCTAATAATTAATTTAAATTTTGATAGAATCCTAATTTTTATGTCTAAATAATTTTGCAGAGTACTCTTAATCTAACTTTCAAGCTAATAGACTTGGTTTTTAAATGAATCAAATTGGGCCACTAAAAGAACTTAATAATAATATAGTCTTGACAAGTTACTTGAAACTGTTACAAATAAAGTATTAAAAATTTCTTACTAATTGCAATTATAGTTTTAGCAGAAGTAGATTTTTTTTTCCATAAGATGTAAATCACTTTTTGTTTATTGAGATATGGTATTCACTGATACACTTTTTGTAACTTTTTAAAATATTTTATTAATTTACTCGAGCTTGACTCGGGATCCTGATTTATAATAATTAATAATTGAGGCGAGAAATGCAATCATGACACCTTATTGCATTGTGTTTTTAATATAATAAGAGTTATAAAAACTAATGTTAAACACATTAATATTACGAAAGATCTCCAAACATTATTTTGAACGGGGTTCTTAATTTTGTAATTAATTAAATCAACAAATATAGTAGACATTTAAATAATTAGCCTTATGCAATTCAAAATATTTAAAATTTTCTAATCACTATAGTAATATATTATGACTTTATTGGAAAATTATATATCAAAAAAGCTCTCTAACATGAAATATTAACCTGTAAAAATTACTTAAGAGATTTAATAAGAAAAATTAGGTTCTATTTCAAATTCATATTTAAGTTTTCTCTAAATTCAAATACGAATCTTACTTGATAACTATATTGATTAAAAATTTTGGTCAATAATTTCCTTACTCTAAAGTTTTGCGGTATCATATTTAGTTGGATTGGTTAAATGTAAAAACACCATAATATGCAGATTCTATACGAGATTCATTAAAAAAATAGTGTAAATTTAAAACCTTAAATATGTAAGCTTTTTTTAAATTCAACTAATTTTATGTTGAAAAAGTTTTGAACTAATTTTTTTTCTATGGTATTTTTATTGTGAGTAATTAACTATTAAGCATTCTAAATTCTGCATTAGCAATATACCATTTATGATTTTAATTATGTTAACTTTTATAATTTTGAATAAAATTGCATATAAAATCTAAAAAGATATTAGTTATTGTGTGCTGAATGTAGACTAAAACTTGAATTGAAATCTTTATTATATCTAAAGATAAATCTTACTTAGTAAGCATACTTATTGTATACTTTGTGAAATGTTGGTTAAATTTTGTTCAGCAATTTTCTTACTATGAGATTTTGAGCTATCGTATATAGTCATGTTGGTTAAACTTTATATAATTACTTCATGCATTGATTACTATTTTCTCTGCTTCTAAAAATGTCACACGACCCTTACTTTATTAGTTGCGTTGATTAACTTTTATAACATGCTATAAACAAATATATGGACAAAAATTTTCTCTATCAAAATTAAACTAATATATAACTAATGTTATGGACAACTCAATCAAAGGTACAATTTTTTTTTTAAAAATACGTAGAAAATAATAAAAATGTCTTATGCAATAGCAAATTGATCTCAATATGTTCTCCTCATATTTTTATCAGTAGAATTTACTTTTTCTTTTTTGTGTACTAAATAAACTTTTAATTTTTGTACATCTATATAGTTACCCAATCAGAATTAACAGATATGCACAAGGACATTGCTTATTGATATTTGATCAGAAAGGTTAATTTATTTTATTACAAGAAAGTTCAAGCCAAAATTAAAGTAACTATTTTGATAAAATAACCATAAAATTATAAAAGTGTGCAAGATATTTTATTATGCATTTCAAGACTACTAAGATAAATTATTGTTAATAAACTGTCCTGTACTTGGCACGGGATTCTGGGCTAGTTCTAATAATAGTGATGCATGACTTCATTATGAAAGATACTGTAGTTTGCCTTCACGAGGAAGAGCTCCACGCTTCCACAAGCATAAGCATGTCTGTAAGCATAAGCATGTCTGTAAGTTCCAAGTGCGAATCAGTCCCCAGTGGATTAAGAAAAGAAATGAAATGAGGGTGTTGGGGAAAGAGCTGCGCAAACATAAGCATATCTGTATTTCCTCCCCAAGCATAAGAATATCTGTAGATCTTGCCCAAGCCGTCCGGACTGATGCTGCACATGCATGCACAACTTCACAATTGGACCCCCCAAACCAACCCAGTTATCATGGACCAAGTTCTTAAGGGCCCATTTGTTTACTATTATTTTTGTTATTTTAGAGCATTCGGTCAAGAAATACGGTTGTGTTCATTTATCATTTTGATAATTTTTTTAAAGCACTTTTTTCTAATAATGGATGAGAGGCGGCAAAAAAAATATTGCGTGGTTGAGATGGGGCGCCATCCCCTGAGAGAGCTTTAATTTACGTTCAAATTTGATACCCGAATTTCCGATCAAACAAATGTGGTGCCTTTGATACGCTACCCGCAACAATTTGATTTTTGTTGAGGCACAATTGAACATTCTATTCGTGCTCAAAGGCGAGTGAGCGAATGACTCAATGTTGCTCTCCCTCTGGAACCAACAAGCTTATGTTCTTAATTCGAATTTCTCCTATGTAGCTACTAATGTTTGCCGAAGATAGAATCTCCGTCTCCGGTCAGAAAAGAAAAAAAGTAACACTTTTAGACTATTTGAATTTAGGTTTTTCCAAAACAAAAACAGAATATGATAAGAAGAATATTTTTCATCATCATTATAAAATCTGAAAATGAAAATGGCAAGTGAACGAGACCTAAATTTTCTTTCATTTCCGGAGCTTTGTTTTGAATTTTTATTTAAATGGAATGACATGATGTCGTCTATTCATTTGAAAGAATTTCGATTTTTCAAAATACTTAGCTTAGATTGTGTTAAGTAACTAAGCATATATGTCGACAAATTAATATATAACAAAAACACTCAATGAAGTCAAAAATAAAATTTGTACGATTCGCGTTCCAAAATAAAATGAAAATTATTATAATCTCGTCACCTGAGCGAGCAAGATCATTCTGTTACGTTTGACTCCATTATTGAAAACAGAAGCACTTATTAAATTATGTAAAAAAGAACGCAGACCTGTTACAAGCACTTGCACACTAGCACTAAAGTATTATATGTGCAATCTAAAGATCCAATCATACATCTTTTTGAAAGTTGTCTTTGCTTTTTTTTTTAAAATAAAAAATTTTCCTTGTCACTTATACTACTATCCAACAAAAAAAAATTTGACACTTGTGAATCTTGTTATGCTTTATTACCAATAGCATCGACACTTCTAGCTTCAGGGACTATCTTTCGTACACTTTTCAATGCTTTTTGCTATGAACCCCTCCACGCGCCCTCGAAGTCGTCGTTGCCTTGTCTTGCAAGAACCTTCAGACAACGACGAACCTCCTCCATCTCGTCGCAGTACACGGGTTGCTTCTCAGGCTGCTGCTGTTAGCACATCTGCTCCTGTCCAACAACCATCCACTGTTCGTCCACCTACTCCGGGTACGGTTGCTCCTCCTCTTCCGTCTGTTCCCTCTTCCTCCTCTGCTCCTCCACCTACCCGTCATCCTCCTACTTGTCCATACAGCTCACCCACCGATATACTCCACATACCACATTTTTTTGAAACCCCTCAAGACCAAATCAACTTCTATACAAACTTCGTCGATCGAGAGGTCGTGCCCGGTCGTCCTAGTGACCTCATCCTCATGGGTCAACTTGGCGTCACTCTGTTATTTGAGCGAATGGGCTGTCTATCTCTCCTCTCTCCTCCTAGTGTCTTTTATCCCCACTTGATCCGTATGTTTTATTCAAACATGACTTTTGACTCCTCTGCCTCTACCTTTGCCTATGCCTATCTTACAACCTACGTATATGGGGTCTCTATCCGCCTCGACGACACAACACTAGCCCGTATTCTTGGTTTCACAAATCAGTTCTCTCTTGTCGTCTTTCCAGGCAACGCTTGGTCCACTCGTGACCTTTTCAACCCCCTCGACCAAACTCAAACCATACTCAATAACTCTTCCATTACCAGACCCCGTAAACCTGATCTGAGTGAACTCTCACCTCTATACCACATTCTTCATCTCATCATTTCCTATAATCTTGAAGTGCGCTCCGGTTCTTATGCCGCCTTCACCTACCTAGATATCATTATTCTTACCCACTTTATTTAGGGCGCTCCTTTAAATATTGCGGGCATCATGTTATGGCTGCCTGTAAAAAGAAACCTTTTGCACATCTTCCCTTTGGTCTTCTTTTGACCCGCATTTTTGAATCATTTAACGTTCCCCTTCCGACAGCAGTCTTGGAATGTGTATCTATTTCGAGCACACATATTCTTGATGAGACTTCCCTTCGTCGTGCGGGTTTTACAATTCGCACCGATCTTGTCACTCAAACTAATTCCCTTGAACGAGTCGGACTTTCCGAGTCGACTCACGCATCTGTGTCCCTCCCTGCTCCTGCTCCTTCTTTTCATCCACCTTCGCCCTCTGATCCTTCTCCCTATGTGCCACCACCACCACCACCGACTGATCCTTCCCCTTCCACGCCTCCATTGTCTTCTGACCCTTCCTCTTATGTACCTCCTTTGCCCACACCACCTCACCCCTCTGATCCTCTTTTTGGTTCCCTTCCTGATTTTTCCAACTTAAACTTTGACGATTTTTTAGCTTCCGACTCCTCTGACTTTTCCAAACAGCTCTCTCGTCTCTCTACCACAGTTCAACTTATTCTTGACTCTCAGACTACCTTAGCTACTTCTGTCATTGCCAATCACACTGCTCTTCTTAACGAACTCTCCTCCATTCAGCATTCCCTTCACCAATCCTCCGCTCAGCTCCTCTCCAACCAAATCGATTTTCACACTCTTCTAAACGAACTTGTTTCCAACGTCACCTCTCTTCCTCTTAACCACACTCTCATTTTGAAGAGCTTGAGCCGCATGCAGCATGACCTACACCGTCAACAGGAAGCCGCCCTCCAAGCTCACCGTCGCCAAGTCTATCTGACTACAAGCATCTTGACGGAGCAGAACCGCTACTTGGCGCATCAGAGATTCGATCAAGTGCATGGATTTTTGGTCACTCGTCCGGACATCTTGCCCTCCCGACACACTGGCACTTAAAGTGAAGAATGGTTCTTCAACCCTCATCTTCCCTACAATCCTCTGATGCCGTGCTCTCCCCGTGTTGTGGAAATTATTGAAGTCCCCACTACTGCTGCTCCTCCACCGACATATCCTTCCTCCTTAGCTCAAGGTGCCCGTCGTAGACAGTAGTTTATTTTTTTAGTTTAGCTTGTCTATCCCTCTTTTTGATTTGACAAAGGGGGAGACTGTGTAACTATTCTTATTAATTGAACTGAAATTTTTTGCTAATACTTAAAACAGTTCATATGATGATAGTTGTTTGTTTATGAATGATTATCTTATCCAGGGGGAGTATCTTATATTATGATAGATTAATGTTGTCATCATAAAAAGGGGAGATTGTTGACTTGACTGATTTGGATAATTCCAACATTACTATTCCTAAAATTAATCTAACATTGCTATTAAGATAATTTTCAGGCTCAATCATTGTCAAACATAGACGTGTAATATTTCTTAGATTGGACTTGGACTTTGGACTTGGACTTGGACGTTGACCTGAACGAAGATTTGGATTTGGACTTAACGTATACTTTATCTTTGCATAATTATTTTTGTATCTAAGTCTTTCTTAAAGATCTCCAGAAAAATCAAGTAAAGAACAAACCAAAAGGTTTTTCATTCGAAGTAATCCTTCAGCCTCTTCTATTCAAGTTTTCATTCGAAGCGAAAAGTGTGTTCATTCGAAGCAAAGTGTTTTCATTCGAAGCGAAAAGTGTGTTCATTCGAAGCAGAGTGTTTTCATTCGAAGCAGAGTGTTTTCATTCGAAGCAAAATGACTTTTCATTCGAAGCAATCCTTCAGTGTCTTTTGTTAACCCTACGGTTATTTAACCTAGGATTATATTTGATTTTGATGATAACTAACATTGATGATTATGCTGTCTAACATGCATTGAGTTGATGAAGCAATAGGAACAATCTCATACTCATACAAACGGATTATTAGACGAGCAACACGATCAAAGACTCTCAACGGAACGCATCAAAGAGGAAATTCGACGATTGAAGTTTTCATGCTTTTATTTCCGTCTTTGTAAACTAGACATAGAGAGATGATCGTTACGATGACTGTATACCTAGAACTTGCCCATAGGTTTCCCTTGCATGCATAAAAAGTTTTTCATGCTTTAAAAACAGGAAACTGCATTTTCAGGGATGCAGTCGACTGCATGTTGGGCAATAGGGTATTACAGTCGACTGCATTGCATTGCAGTCGACTGCAAGTTGGAAATTTGAATTTCCAACGGCTACTTTTTGGGTTACAGTCGACTGCAATGGGCATTGCAGTCGACTGCATTTACCGTTTGGCGCATTTAATGCCCTACCTAACCCCAAACGGTCATATTTATTCCCAGCTCTATAAATACTCATCTTGGGCATTGTTTTCATTCATCAATTGCATTCAAAGCTCTCCTATCTTTCATATTCTCAAAGATCAAAGCAATTGTTCAAATCTCTCTTGTTTTCATTGATTTCTCATCCTTTTCAAGAGACCATTTATTGTGAGCTTACATTAGAGAGAGATACACTTTCATAAGTCATCATACACTCATCTCTCTTGTTCTAGTACTTCAACTTGTACTCATCTACTTCTTAAGAGTGAAATCTTGTACACATTTCTTCATTGAAAGGTTCTTGTATCAAAGCTTGGGGTTGTCAAGCTTTGGAGCTTTGGGTTTGTCAAAGCTTGTTCTTGATGTGGGCATAGCATCAAGGGATTGTAAGAGGTTCGATCTTGACCCGTAAGGAAGATCATACTAGTGGATTCTAGGGCCTTTCAAGGGACTTCCTTGAAGGGGTGGACGTAGGCTTGTGGGTATATCAAGCCGAACCATTTAATTCTCATTGTCAAGTATCTCTAAACCCTTCTCTCTTTACATTATTGTTTTACATATTGTGTTGAGATTGGTTGTTTGTTTACTTGAGTTTTTGAGATTAAGGTTTGTTGGTTGTTATATTTTAAAGTAGTCTTAAAACCCTATTCACCCCCCCTCTAGGGTTATTTTATTGGTTTCAAGTGGTATCAGAGCCTCGGCTCTTGTTATATTGGGTAACGCCAAGAGAGTTAATCGATCATGGCTTATGTTGGGGGTATGGAGGGTAGTTCTACCACTAGGCCTCCATTGTTTAATGGGACCAACTATAGTGTGTGGAAAGTCAAGATGAAAATCTACTTAGAATCTCAAGACTATGAGATGTGGGATATTGTTGAGAATGGCCCATTCGTTCCGATAAACGTGGTTGACAAGGTTGAAGAACCTAAATCAAAATCGGAGTATAGTGATCATGACAAGAAGATGATTTGTATGAATGCTAGAGCAAAAAATTGTCTTGTATGTGCTTTAGACACTAATGAACTCAATAGAGTCATTATGTGTAATTCCGCTAAGAGTATTTGGGATACTCTTCAAGTCACTCATGAAGGGACTTCTCTTCTTAGAGACTCCAAGATGAATTTATTGTTTAGAGATTATGAGTTATTCCATATGCTTCAAAATGAATCTATTACGGATATGAATACTCGTTTTACTAACATTGTGAACCCTTTGAAGCAATTGGGTAAGGAATTCACTAATGGTGATCTAGTGAGAAAAGTGATTAGGTCCTTACCAAGAGCTTGGGATGCAAAGATCACCGCCATCCAAGAATCAAAGAATCTCAACATCTTTCCTCTTGATGAATTGATGTGCTCACTCATGACGTACGAAATGCAACTCAAGACCTTTGATCAAGAGGACGTCAAGAAGAAGCCTACATCAATTGCTCTTAAAGCTTCATCTTCAAACCTTGAGTCAAGTGATGATGATGAAGAATTTAATGAAGAGGATATGGCATTGGTTGCAAAGAACTTCAAGAAGTTCTTAAGATTTAGAAGAAATGATGGGAGAAGGCAACAAAATGCTAGCAACGAAGAGAGGCTTTGCTACAAATGCCACAAGCCGGGACACATGAAGATGGATTGTCCCATCTACAAAAAGGAGAAGAAGGAAAGAAGAGATGTATGGGAAAAAGCTAAAAGAAGACAATTCTCTAAGAAAGAGAACAAGGAGAAGGAAAGAGCAATGAATGCCGAACACACTTCAACATGGAGTGACTTTGATTCAAGTGATGAAGAGAATGATCAAGCAAATGTGTGCTTCATGGCAAATGATGAGGTAAGCTCTTCTTCCGGTAGTGATAGTGATAATGAAAGTTTTGAAGATGCTTATGATAGCTTATATGAGGAATCCAAGAAAATTTTCAAGAAAAATATTATTTTGTCTAAGAAATTTCTTGAAGCTAATAAGCAAATTGAAAAGTTGATAATGGAAAATGAAAAGTTGCATGCCAAGAATGAATGCATGTCTAGCCATTTATATGTAAAGCATGTGAATAACAATTTGGTTGATTTACTTGTTAACACTCCTAGCTCAAAACAAATCTCTTCCAAAACTTTGGCTTTAGAAAAACAAAATGAAGATTTACAAGTTGAGATTTGTGATTTAAGAAAATATCTTGAAAAATTTGTTGATGGTCAAAACAATTTGGATGTCATGCTTGGACGCCAAAGAATTGGCCTAAACAAAGGCGGTCTTGGATTAGATCCCATGGCCATGCCTCCTAAAGTTTTGCAACAACAAGCTAGGTTGAATATTCTTACAAAACGACCAAAGAACTATTGCACACCTTTTACACATTGTGGTTGGTGCAACAAGAAAGGGCATACGACTAATCATTGTCCTTGTAGAATTGTTTTTGTTAGAGGTAGAAAGAAAATGTGGATTGTGAAAGGTCAAGAATACAAATGCAAGACTAACACCCAAGGACCCAAGAAAATTTGGGTACCAAAAGTCATTACTTGATTTGTGTTTATAGGTATGTCTCAAAGCAAAATCTAGTAGCAAGAAGTGGATTCTTGATAGTGGATGCTCAAGACATATGACCGGCAACATATCTCTTTTCACATCGATTGATCTTAAGGAAGGAGGAAATGTGACCTTTGGTGACAATTCTCAAGGAAGAATCAAAGGTAAAGGAACTATTGGTAAGGAACCACATTCAATTGAGAATGTGTTATATGTTGAAGGATTGAAGCATAACTTGCTTAGTATTAGTCAATTTAGTGATAAAGGTTTTAAAGTTATCTTTGAGGCTTCTCAATGCACTATACTATCCTTGAAGAACAATGAAACTATTTTGGTTGGTAGTAGAGATAATAATGTTTACTCCATTCAATTAAATGATTTAGCTAACCAAGATGTCAAGTGTCTTAGTGCTATTAGTGAAACATCTTGGCTTTGGCATCGAAGACTTGGTCACATGCACATGGAGCACTTGAAGGATATTTCAAGCAAAGAACTTGTGAGGGGTCTCCCGAAGATCAAGTTTGAGAAAGATAAAGTATGTGATGCTTGTCAAATGGGTAAGCAAAAGAAGGTCTCTCACAAACCGAAGAAAATGGTATCTACTTCTAGACCCTTGCAATTACTTCACATGGATTTGTTTGGACCAATCCCAACTACGAGTCTTGGTGGTAAATCATATTGTTTTGTTATTGTTGATGACTTTTCTCGCTATACTTGGACTTTCTTTTTGGCTACCAAAGATGAATCTCTAAATGTGTTCACTTCATTTGCAAAACGTGTTCAAAATCAAAAAGGTTATTTGATTACAAACATTCGGAGTGATCATGGTAGAGAATTTGAAAATTCAAAAATAGGAGCCTTGTGTGATGACTTTGGGATATCACATAATTTTTCGGCTCCTAGAACTCCTCAACAAAATGGTGTTGCCGAAAGAAAGAATAGGTCTTTGCAAGAAGCGGCAAGAACAATGCTTAACGAATATGGTTTACCTAAATACTTTTGGGCGGAGGCGGTCAATTGTGCATGCTTTGTTCTTAATAGAGTTATCTTGCGAAAATTTTTGTTAAAAACCCCTTATGAGCTTTTTAATGATAAGAAACCTAAGGTGAGCTTTTTTAGAGTCTTTGGTTGCAAATGTTTTGTTTTAAATACCAAGGATCACCTTAGCAAATTTGATTCCAAAACCTTTGAGGGTATTTTTCTTGGTTACTCTAATAATAGTATGGCTTATAGAGTTTATAATAAAAGTACTTTGGTTGTTGAAGAATCCATTAATGTTACTTTTGATGAGACTAATTCTTTTTTTCGGAGGACTAACATTGTTAATGTAGATGACATGGACAATGACTTGAGAACTTTGGACATAAGTGATACACTACAAGGCAACCCCAAAGAAATTAATCTAGGGGAGCAACCATCAAGTTCTCAAGGGAAAATGAGGAAGTAATCAATGATGCTTCAAACTTGGACGACTCTCAAGAATTACCAAAAGATTGGACTTACAAAAAGGATCATCCAAGCGATCAAATCTTAGGTAATCCTTCGAGTGGGGTAAGAACTCGACGCTCTCTTCAACAACATGTTAATATAGCGTTTCTTTCCCAAATTGAACCAAAGAAATTTTCTGAAGCTCTACATCATGAATCTTGGATGCTTGCTATGCAAGAAGAACTAGTTCAATTTGAAAGAAATCAAGTTTGGACCCTTGTGCCTAAACCTCAAAACTTTAGAATTATAGGCACAAAATGGATTTTTAGAAACAAACTTGATGAATCCGGAGTCGTGGTTAGAAACAAGGCTAGATTAGTGGCCCAAGGTTATAACCAAGAGGAAGGAATTGATTTTGATGAAACTTATGCACCGGTAGCTAGACTTGAATATATTAGAATGCTTTTAGCTTTTGCTTGCTATAGAGATTTTAAACTCTTTCAAATGGATGTCAAGAGTGCCTTTCTAAATGGTTTTATTTCGGAGGAGGTCTATGTGGCTCAACCTCCCGACTTTGAACATGAAAAATTTCCAAACCATGTTTTCCGTCTTAGCAAAGCTCTTTATGGTTTAAAACAAGCTCCTAGAGCTTGGTATGAAAGGCTAAGTAATTTTATTTTAGAAAATGGTTTTTCAAGAGGAAAACTTGACACCACTCTTTTTATAAAATCTAAGGGCATTGACTTATTGTTGGTGCAATTTTATGTTGATGATATTATATTTGGTGCTACTAATGGATCCTTGTGCGAAGAGTTTGCTTCTTGTATGAGTAAGGAGTTTGAAATGAGCATGATGGGAGAACTCACCTTCTTCCTTGGATTGCAAATCAAACAAAGTAAGGATGGAAGCTTTATCAACCAAGCCAAATACACCAAAGAGCTACTCAAAAGATTTGACATGGAAGCATCAAATGCTTTTGACACTCCAATGAGCTCTTCTTTAAGGATTGATAAAGATGAAAAGGGTAAGGATGTTGATATTAAGCGCTATCGAGGTATGATTGGATCACTCCTTTACCTTACCGCAAGTAGACCTGATATAATGTTTAGTGTTTGTTTATGTGCTAGATTTCAAGCTTGTCCTAAGGGATCTCCTTTGATTACCGTCAAGAGAATCCTTAGATATCTTAAGGGCACTCACGATTTAGGGTTATGGTTTCCTAGAAACACTTCATTTTTTGACCTAATTGGTTACTCCGACGCCGACTATGCCGGTTGTAAAACCGAGCGAAAAAGTACTAGTGGAGGTTGCCAATTCCTAGGTCACTCTCTTGTTTCTTGGAGTTCCAAAAAGCAAAATTCGGTTGCACTCTCTACCACCGAAGCCGAATATATGGCGGTTGGTGCTTGTTGTGCACAAATTCTTTGGATGAAACAAACCCTTTTGGACTTTGGACTCAAGTATGATCACATACCTATCTTATGTGATAACACTAGTGCCATTGACTTGACCAAAAATCCCATCCAACATTCACGCACAAAGCACATAGAAATCAAACACCATTTTATCCGTGATCATGTGCAAAAAGGTGATATTGTTCTTGATTTCGTGGACACAAATCACCAATTAGCGGATATCTTCACTAAACCTTTAGATTCGAAGAGGTTTACCGCTCTTAGAAGAGAACTTGGCATGTCTTCACCTATGTGACTAAATGTTATATCTCTTGTGCATAAACATGCTTGTTGCTCTTTAAATGCTTGAGCATTATCTCATATGCTTATAGCATGCTTTGGTTGATTTTTCTCTTTCCAAACAAATGTTGATTTTATTGATTTTTATGATTTGCACACACTTCTATTGCAATATTAATATGCATAATCATGTTCAAGACTGCTTGATTTTTTGCATTGAAGTTGACTGCATTAGGCAATACAGTCGACTATATTGGTCATTACAGTCGACTGCATTACGGGGAAAGGGCATAAATTGAGCCCAGATCTCAGATTTCAGCAGATTTCCAACTCCCTCTCTTTGAACCGAACCCCTTTCTCTCATACGGCCTCATTTTTCGTGCATTCAGCTTGAACTTGGTATGTATTTCTTCCCAAATCTTGTTATATTACATCTTTTACGCACTTTCTCTGATCGAATACACCTACATTGTTCAAAATCTGTTGAAATTCGAAATTGCTCTATATATTATATTTCTTCAGATCTACTCCAATTAAGCATGCCACTGTATGATTTAACGCTTGATTCATGTTTAGGGTTGCTTATTACATGTTCTTACATAGTTTAATTACATGTTTTCATGGAAAATTTGTTTTTCCCCAATTTTCATGAACTAGGGTTTTTCAATTGTCAAAATTTCGTCAAATTGATTATGCAATTACATGTTTAATCACTTGATTCATGCTTAGTTATGTCTATTGCTTGATTATACATGGTTAATTTCATTCGATTTGTCCAAAATTAAATTTTCCCCAAATTGCATGAATTAAGGTTTATCTTTTTCTCAATTTTTTAATGTTTTCCATTTTTTTTGCATCTTCATTTCTCTTACATTTATGCTTTCTTTGTTTAGACTTTTCAAGAATGGCAAGAGAGAAACGTGCACGTGCCAGTTTATCTCGCTCACGAGCTGCACCCGCGCCCGAGCCCGAGCCCGAGCCTATCGCTGTAGAATTTGATCAAAATCGATATCGGACCCGCGAGGCTGCCGATCGCTTTTCTGCACAACTCTCTTCCCCTTTGACTCCAGGTTTGCGACTGGATACTCCATTCCTTTTCACCATAGGTGTTCTTAGATCCCTTCAGGATAGTCTTCTAGATCGCTTCACTGATAGGAACACTACCCTTTATTATCCTGATGCAATCCGCTTATTTTATGCGAATTTGAATTGGAGCATTGCTACTGAGTCATGTACCCTCACGTCCTATGTTTTTGGACGCCGCATTTCATTCTCACAGTCACGTCTAGCCACTATTCTAGACCTCCCCGATAGTGGTTTCTCATTTTCATTAGACATGATCCCTGTCGCTGGTCAGTCACATTGGTTTGACCGACCTTTTACTATTGAGGAGCAGCTTCGACACACACTTCATTGTCGACAGGTTCGGGTTGCGAGCAAGCCCAGCCTACGTGACCTACCACTTCTCTCTCGTCTGTTCCATCATATCATCGCTCATAACGTCATTCCTAGAACCGGAGGTCTTTCACTTGTTTCTTACTTAGACGTTCAGCTCCTGACCTTCTTTCGCTCTGGCACACCGCTTAACCTCCCTCGTCTCATCATGTTAAACATGATTAGGAGCGCCTCACATCCTGCCTTAGCTCTACCATATGGCCTCCTACTCACTCGCATTCTTGCTGCCTTTGACATACCTCTTCTGGGTGAGTATATTGAGGTTACTAGGCACCTCGTACTAGACAGCTCTACCCTTCGTAGAAAGGGCCTTTTAGATGGTCATGACCGCTTCTTACCGGAGCCTGACATGGACGATGTCCCTGTCGATGATGATGAGGATGAGGCTGATGGTGATGATGATGAGGACGTTGATGTTGATGCTGATGCTGATCGAGCTGCCGGCGACGGGATTGATCGTGATTCACCTCCGTTGATCTTTTCGAGTACATATGAGGCGGGCACTTCTTCCGGTCCTTCTACTTCTCGATATGACGCGATCCTCGCACGCTTAGATATGATGCAGCATCATATGCATGCCGGTTTCAGTTGGATGGATCTCGCCCATAGCCAGCTCAGTCGACGCCTTTCTCGCATGGAGGATCATTGTGGGATTCAGTGTCCCGATGAGGACTTGTTTCATCCACCACCTCCACCATCGGGTCCTTAGGCGTTAGGACTTGATTTATGTCTTTATTTGCTTATGCTCTCAGACTCGTTTATGTATTTCAAAACTTGTCATAGATGTTATGCGTAGTATTATTAAAACTTGGTTTAAATTAGCAATTTGATTCTCGCTTCTCTTGCGGCACGTTTGATTTATATTACGTTTTTTATGTGCTATTATTACCAGTCTTGATATACCTTTTGATGGATATTCAAGTACTTATGCTTTCTTGTTTGTGAATGCCCTTGTTGGCTATAATGATTATCCATGGATGGATACATAAGTTGATCACTTTCACACACACCCTTGATCTTTTTTTAATGATGTCAAAAGGGGGAGAAAATATTGTTGATTCATATTTGTGTGGACTTGATATGAGCATATATTACTTAAGTTAGGGGGAGCCCTACATTGCTTATGATAGGGGGAGCGTTTTGTCATGATTTCTTCTCATGACCCCTTATGGTTTTTAATTGAGATTGTTATGCTTCATTTCGCATATTATCTTATATATCTCATATTATTTGAATCAATGTTTGCCATCATCAAAAAGGGGGAGATTGTTAACCCTACGGTTATTTAACCTAGGATTATATTTGATTTTGATGATAACTAACATTGATGATTATGCTGTCTAACATGCATTGAGTTGATGAAGCAATAGGAACAATCTCATACTCATGCAAACGGATTATTAGACGAGCAACACGATCAAAGACTCTCAACGGAATGCATCAAAGAGGAAATTCGACGATTGAAGTTTTCATGCTTTTATTTCCGTCTTTGTAAACTAGACATAGAGAGATGATCGTTACGATGACTGTATACCTAGAACTTGCCCATAGGTTTCCTTTGCATGCATAAAAAGTTTTTCATGCTTTAAAAACAGGAAACTGCATTTTCAGGGATGCAGTCGACTGCATGTTGGGCAGTAGGGTATTACAGTCGACTGCATTGAATGTAGTCGACTGCAATACTTCCAGTAGCCCATTACAGTCGACTGCATTGCATTGCAGTCGACTGCAAGTTGGAAATTTGAATTTCCAACGGCTACTTTTTGGGTTACAGTCGACTGCAATGGGCAATGCAGTCGACTATATTTACCGTTTGGCACATTTGATGCCCTACCTAACCCCAAACGGTCATATTTATTCCCAGCTCTATAAATACTCATCTTGGGCATTGTTTTCATTCATCAATTGCATTCAAAGCTCTCCTATCTTTCATATTCTCAAAGATCAAAGCAATTGTTCAAATCTCTCTTGTTTTCATTGATTTCTCATCCTTTTCAAGAGAGCATTTATTGTGAGCTTACATTAGAGAGAGATACACTTTCATAAGTCATCATACACTCATCTCTCTTGTTCTAGTACTTCAACTTGTACTCATCTACTTCTTAAGAGTGAAATCTTGTACACATTTCTTCATTGAAAGGTTCTTGTATCATAGCTTGGGGTTGTTAAGCTTTGGAGCTTTGGGTTTGTCAAAGCTTGTTCTTGATGTGGGCATAGCATCAAGAGATTGTAAGAGGTTCGATCTTGACCCGTAAGGAAGATCATACTAGTGGATTCTAGGGCCTTTCAAGGGACTTCCTTGAAGGGGTGGACGTAGGCTTGTGGGTATATCAAGCCGAACCATTTAATTCTCACTGTCAAGTATCTCTAAACCCTTCTCTCTTTACATTATTGTTTTACATATTGTGTTGAGATTGGTTGTTTGTTTACTTGAGTTTTTGAGATTAAGGTTTGTTGGTTGTTATATTTTAAAGTAGTCTTAAAACCCTATTCACCCCCCCTCTAGGGTTATTTTATTGGTTTCATCTTTCATTCTATTTTTCAGAGAGTTTTAGGTCGAAGCCAAAAACTTTCGGTCGAAGCCAAACCTTTTGGTCGAAGCTAAAGTTTTCGGCCGAAGCCAAAATTTTTGGTCGAAGCCAAAGATTTCATTCGTTCGAATCAACGTTTTCATTTGTCCGAATTCTTCAGAAGTTATTTTTTATTCGAATCAACTTATCTTTCATTCGAATAAAATCTTGTGTTATCCCTTTTCAACGGTTCTTTTCTCTTCTTGTATAAAAAGGGGTCTTGAGAGCATTTATTGCTTACTTGGTGAATCTCTGAAAAATCTCTGTCTCACTCTCAAAATACTCTCTCATCTTATTTCACACTTTCATCTATTCTCTTTGAGTGAGTTCATACTTTGAGATTTTAAAAAGCAAGCTTCTTGGTTTAGTCCTTGAAAGATTATAGATCTTCCCACCTAAGAAAGCTTAGCCTTGTTGTATTCATTGTGCTATCTACTCAAGAAATTATTTTGTTGTTATATCTCAATTGTAAATCTTATTTTCACTTGTAATCGTTGGAAACCTTGAAAGGTTTCGGAATATGTACTGTGGTTTAAGTTAGCACCCTAAGCTAGCTGGTTAGTGAAAGGCTCGAGTAGGTCTCCCTTGTGTGGAGTTCTCGGGGACTAGACGTAGGCTGGTGGGGCCGAACCAGTATAAATCTCTGTGTTGATTTATATTTACTATTCCTGTCATTACTTTGTAAATTTAGTCTTTAAATTTCTCCTCAAAGTTGTAAACACCTATTCACCCCCCCTCTAGGTGTGTTAAGGGACCTACAGTTAGGTCAAATTTAGAGCTTAATCTGGAATTATTTAGGATGAATAAGTGGCCAAGCTGCATATTAATAGAAAGATCTCTCTTTGTTACTTTCTAATGCATCAATTGTAATATCAACCCAATATCAATTTATAGAGAGAAAATGGTCAAATTATGAAAGATGTACGAGTTGGAAAGTTCCTACTAGACCTAGAGGTTGCACTAGACATTCTATGGTGTTTTTACTGTAGATAAATAGTTCTAACAGACGTACCTATATCAAGGTAATTAATAGCGCAATCAGGGTATTACATTTGGTCTAGGATGGTTTGGAGGCAAAGGCACCATTACTAGTTATATTCATAATAGTTATGAAATTTTTGAAAAGAGAGCAATGAACATATAATATTGAGTTTTGAGTTAAAGCAAGTGTTGCATATCTCGTTTATGTTTCAGTACGAGGCTATTTATAGGTAAATATTCTTCTTGATTATGCAATTTCAAAATAACATGTCTCGAGTTTACTTACGAGGCTGAGGCCAGTGCCTTGTCTGAGGCTGTTATTTTATTCGAGGCTGTTTTTTTCAATAGCTAATCCCTGTCTCAAATAACAAGTTGAATATGTCTTTAAAGTGCAATTAGGTCAAGAGTCTGCTACTCTAAGAGTTTGAAACATTAATTTTCTTCCTTTAGCAACTGTGGGGGTTGCTTTTTCTTGATTACCCCTGAGCTATTTTCTTTATCAACCATGTAGTTTGATTTAGGAGTAGGACGTTGCGAGGCCACACTAGCCGAGTCTATCTTCATACTCACTTCATAGCACATAGGTTTTTAGCATTTACAGATCATCCATGGTGTTAACACTACATTTATTTAGCCTAGGGTTACATACAGGTTTTGATGATAACTAAAATTGACGATTATATTGTCTAATACGAGTATGAGTTTGTGAAGCTTTAGGTGCAAATATTGTACCAATGCGACGAACATTAAAAGAGCAAATATTGATCATATAAATGCATAAACCTATTGGATGGAATGCTTCAAAGATTTTTAAAGTCAAATTTTAATGATTTATTGTTTGTTACTTTGTAATTAGACTTAGAGATTTATGAATATCGCTAACTATTACCAAGAAATTGAGCATAGATTGCCCTTGCATGCATAAATGGTTTATATCTAGATAAATAGAGAAAATAAATTTTCTGGGCAATACAATCAACTGCATTGGAAACAATATAGTCGGTTACAATACAAAAGTAGGTACCAAAGAAAAGGAAATACAATAGACTACATTCTGATACAGTCGACAACATTGTTGAAATTCAAAATCCAACGGCTTGTTTTCGGAATGTAGTCGACTGCAGTGAGCAATATAATCGATTGTATTGACCACTTTGGCATTTTTAATGCTCTACCAACATTAAAATGACTATATTTAATCTTACACCGATACAAACTAATTTTGGACATTGATTTCAATCATCTATTTTATTCTATGGCCTCACTTATTTATGCAACTTAGAATCTACATTGTATTCACATTCAGTTCAAGAGAGCGTATTTTGTGAGCTTATACTGGAGAGATATATACATTCATAGTCATTCATACACTCACCTCTCTTTGTTCTAGAGCTTAAACTTGTACACATAATTTTCTAGAGAGTTATTCATTGTACACAATCTTCATATCAAAACAATTGTACCAGAGCTTGTGGTTGCCAAGCTTTGGAGCTTTGGGCTTGTCAAAGCAAAAGATTTTATGAAGTTAGGTTTTTGATCCACAAGGAAGACCATTCTAGTGGGTTCTAGGGCCTTTCAAGGTACTTCGGGGTGGACGTAGGCTTGAGGGTAATTCAAGCTGAACCATCTAAATATCTATTGTCAAGTATCTCTAAACTTTTCTCTCTTTAGGTTATTGCCTTACAATCGTGGTGAGATTGGTTTTAACTTATGTACTTGATATATTACTTCGAGATAGATTGGTTGAGTAATTTAAGTGTTCAATTCATACCCATTTGATTCCTTAAATTCCTTGTGATTTACTGTTGAATTTCTTAAGTAGTTTTCAAACTCTATTCACCCTTCCTCAGTGGTTCTTTTAATGGTTTGGTACCAGAGCGTCTTGATCTTGATATACTGTGTAACACTAAGAGGGTTTATTGGTCATGGCTTATATTAAAGGAATGGCGAGTAACTCTACCACTAGGATTCCCTTGTTCAATGGTCCAACTATATTGTGTGGATATTTAAGATGAACAAACTATTTAGATTCAAAAGACTATGAGATGTGTGATAATGTGGAGGGTAATCCACCTGTTGCCTCCCAAGGTGGTAGACAAAGTAGAAATGCTCAAATCCAAAACAGAGTATGAAGATCACGATAATAAAATGGTATACATGAATGTTAGAACAAAAAGCTACCTTAACGTGCTTTGGTCACCGATGAACTCAATAAAGTTATTGTGTGTGATTCCACTAAGAGTATTTAGGACAGTTTACAAGTCACTCATAAAGGAACTTCCTTTATTAGAAATTGTAAAAATGAACTTGGTTTTTAGAGATTATAGACTATATCATATGCTCCCAAATGAATCCGTCATAGAGACAAATACTCATTTCACTAATACTGTCAATACTCATTTCAATAATACTGTCAATACTTTGAAGCAATTAGGTAAGGAATTCTATAATGGTGATACTATAAAAATTGATTAGGTCTTTGACAAGTGCTTGTGAGGCAAAAATCACTGCCATCCAAGAATCAAAAAATCTCAACGCTTTTCCACTTGATGAAATGCCATGCTCTTTAATGATGCATGAAATGAAACTCACATCATTTGATTAAGAGGACACCATGAAAAAGGCTATTTTAATTTCTCTCAAGTTTTCATCCTCAAATAATGACCCAAGTGATGATGAAGAGGAGTTTGATGAAGAGGATGAAAGGGACTTGAAGAAGTTCTTGAGGGTTAGATGAAAGGGTGGAAGAAGATAAGTGATGGCAATGGAAAAAAATAAAGAAAAGCTTTCCTATAGATACAAGCCGGAACTCATCAAATGGATTATCCTCTATACAAAAAGGATAAGGAGAGAACAAATGTATAAGAGAATGTTAAGAAAAAAAAATTTGCCAATAAAGGGAACACGGAGAAGGAAATAGCCTTGAATGTCGATACCAACTAGATTGGGACTAGAGTGGAACTGGACTGAGATTAGAACTCGGACCGGATTAGACTAAGATTCGAACCAAAACTAAGGTTGGGCTGGAATTGGACTGGGACCATGGGGCTGGAATTAGGACCGAGAGTAGAACTGGCCTGGGAATAGACCATAATAAGACTGAGAACAAAACTGGGACTGGAGACTATGTTAGAACTAGGACTGAGGGTAGAACTAGATTGAGGCCTGACTAGAATTGAATTGTAGGCGATGTCTGGGCACCAACCTAAATTAGAGGTTCATAACCTCGGACACAGATTTGGGCTGAGACTGGGAGTGGAAAAAGGAAGGTATGTAATCTATGTGCCAACCTAGATTTAGGGTTTCCACCCTTGAACATGGATATGGACTACGATATAGACTGGGGCTGGACGAGGACTGGATAGAGAAAGGCACAAAGTATTTGCCTGCTAACCTGGATTCAAGAATTCTACCTTGACACATTGACTTATACTAGAAAATTGCTACACTTGATGAAGGTTGTCTACATAACCTTGTCCGGAAGGGATCAAGCCTATATCTAGAAAGACACTGTTTGTGACTTCCTCGTATTTACCTGAATTGAGGGTCATGTACCCTTGGACTAGACCTAGACTGGTAGATAAAGATTGTACGTGACTGTTACGTATTGGCCTGAATTAAGGGTAAAAAACCCTATAGTATAAACCTGGACTAAAAAAGGGCTGGAGCGGACAAAAGTTTGCCTACATAACCCAATCATGGAAAGGATCAAGCCAAATGTAGTTCGAACCGAATTTAAAAGAAGACTACACATGATTTCCATCTATTGACCTGAATTGAGGGTAAATACCCTCAGACATAAACTTGGACTACAAAACAAATACTATACTTGAGTTTTACACAGACTATACATCACTTTTGCATACTGACCTGAATTGAGGGTTTACCTTCTAACACAGACTGGAAAATGGCTGCACCCGAGTAAGGTTGCCTTCATAATCCTATCCAGAAGGGATCAAGCCAAATGTATTTCAAATTAGATTTAAAAAGAAGAGTGTACGTGACATCCATGTGCTGATCTAAATTGAGGGTTAATACCCTCGGACATAACCTGGACTGGAAATGATAGGTGAACAGCTGGAAAGATAAGTTCACTTTCTTGCATGGTTAAGAAGGATACGAGAGTGACTGGAAAGTCACGACAAAACCCAAGGATTAAGAACCCTGGATAGGAAAAACATGGAACCCCTAGATAGAAATGCATGCAGACGAAACTTAACATGCAATATTAACCAAGCTCAGAGAGACACTATCACAACTATCATGAGAAGGAAACGACAGGGATCCCTTAAAAAAATGCATGTAGACAAAACTGACTATGTAATAAGCCAGGTGGACAAAAGAAAAAACTATCATAACTGTTGCGAGAAAAGAATGACAGGGAGCCCCTAGACAAAAATATAGCTAGACGAAACTAACCATCCAATGGACCTGGTGAACAAAAGACAGATTACCATGAGGTCGTGAAAGGTGAGTCACAAGGAGTCCCTAGAAAAAATGTGTGTAGATGATGTTGACCATGCAATGGACTAGAGAAAGACAAACTCTATTGCAACTGTCGGGAATGGGAAATTACAGGGAGTCCTTAGACACGGATGCATGTAGAATCTATTGACCATGAACCGAAAGACAGACACTACCATGACTGTCATGAAGGGGAATTATAGAGAACCCCTAAAAAAAAAATACATGCAGATGATATTGATCATGCAATGAACATGAGAAAGAAACACTTTATCGCAACTATTGGGAAATGGGGAATCACGGGGAGATGCTAGACAAAAATGCATGCAGATGTTGCTGACCATGAACCAAAATATCGACACCACAATGTCTGTTAGGAAAAGGGAATCACAGGGAGCCCCTAGACAAAAATGCATGTAGACAGTGCTGACTATGTAATGGACTAAAGAAAGACAGGCTTTATCACGACTGTCAGGGAAGGGGAATTACGGGAAGTCCCTAAACAAAAATTTATGTGGACGATGCTGGCCACAACCCAAAAGACAGACACTATTGTAATTTTCAGGAAAGCAAAATCACAGGGAGCTCATAGATAAAAAAAAATGCAGACAAAACTGACCATGAACCAAAAGACATGTATTACTCCGATTGTTGCGAAAAAAGGAAAGGATCCCTTAGACAAATATGCATGCGGACAATGCTGACCATGCAATAGACCGGAGAAAGAAAGACGCTACCACGACTATAGAAAATGGGGAATCACAGGGAATCCCCAAATAGACCATTAAAAAAAAATTATACAAAGACATATATTACTCTAACTGTCAGGAAAAGAACATCACAGGGAGCCCAAGACAAAATGCATGCAGACTATGCTGACCATGCAATGAATTGGAGAAAGACAGACACTATCATGACTATCGCGAAAGGGGAACCATGGGGGCCCATAGATAAAATGGATGCAGACGATGCTGACCGTGCAATGAACTAGAGATGAACATATACTATCATGATTATCATGAGAGGGAAATCACCTTGAGCCCCTAAAAAAAATACATAGAGGGTTAACCCTAGTATAGCTATAATGAAAGGACAATCACAAAGGAAAGCCCCTTAAAGACATCTATAAAGAAGTAACGAATGTTGAAGATAATATCCTTTCACAGTTTAAGAGCAGGTTTGAGTTGAAAATCATTTTGATTGCCAAATTTGATAAATCGGCCATTCACTTCAAGATTTATTTCTTTTTCTTTTACATTTTGTCATCTTAGAATTTAAGATGATGGCACCCAAACCGTTGACATGCGTATGCCTACTTATAATGGGAAAAATCACTTTTTTTTTTAATAAAAAAACATTTCAATTCCTTGTCATCTAATGTCTGTTCAAATTCACAGACAAAATAAGTTATCTCTTAACTGAAATATTCAAGCTTGAATTCTCAAGACTACCACGAAAAGATTGGACCCAAAAAGTGCACAATGAGGATGTATGGAAATGTCGGTGTAAGGGCTGTGAGGCTAAGTTGTACGCTGTGAGACTGTATAAGCTGTGAGGATGACGCCGTTGTGAGGCTAATGGGTCTTGGCCCAAGATTAGCCAACATGATCAATGTATATAACTGGGCTAGACAAAAGTGACTGCCTACCAAGTGCGAGATAGAAGGCTTATAACGCATGAGATAATAAAGCTTCTCACATTATCACTGATTGAGGGAAAAAAGTTTGAAATTGTGGAACTGAACGCGGAATGCCAAGTAAGTAATGACAATCAACGAGGTCTCACTAGGCCATAGAGAAGTGAACACATCAGGTCCGGAGAGTCAGGAATCACAAGGTCATCAAAAGTCATAAGGAGGTGAACTTATCGTGTCATAATGTAAGAACCTCAAAAAAAGGTGCAACGACCACTATATTCCTTAATTTTTCTTTTTCCTATTTTTTTTTCATTTTTTCCAACCTTATCAAAATGTAAAAGAGCATTGTCTCTCTTAAACGAGCATAATTTCAAGCATGACTTTATATATGGAACACAATTTAGGTGGTGTGGGTTAAGAAAAGAATTGTAAATTAGCTCAAAAACCCAAATATGAAACCAAAGCCCTTAATGTGTTCCATGTGGACCGAGTCTAGAAGATGACTAAACCGCGTACCTATTCCCATTGGGGGAATCATGTCTAACGTAGTTCAAAATTGAATCTGCTAAATATCTACCCTTCAAACTCAATCAGAGGTAAATATATACGTTGAATGTTGAGAATCATTCTTCAACCTTTTTGGTTTCTCTTTTTTTATTCTTTTTTTTTCTATGTTTATTCATTTTTGAGATTGAACAAATGATCATCACAATTCCATTCATCATTTATCCTCTAGAAAAAGAAAGGCAAAACTGCTTAGGTGCAAAGGGCTAGCAAGTCAAAATATCTAGTATTGGATAACCCGGATAATATGTGATGGCCAAACGATGGCATCCAATCACCAGAATGCTCATTTTAAGGAAGACTCATTCAACCTAGAATCTTTTGAGGTTTTTTTTTTGATGCCTTAAATTTTGCCTGGACCGCCCTTTTCAGGGTTTTCAGCCTAGCGGGCTCTTTTTTTTTCTTTCCAAGATAAATAAATGGTCCTTACTAGGAGAAGAGTGACTCAACTTATAAAAGAGAAAGTCTTGACGTTGAAATGACGTTTCATTATCTTTGAGGATTTGACTTGAGTCCGGTGAGTATTTTTTTTTTATTTAAAGTAGAATTTCAATTTATGAAAAAAAATTATACAGGGATATCAATTACAAGAGTATGAGACCCAAAAGGCTTTACATATCATGATAACTTAACAAATAAGGCAAATGAAGTAAAACTCGAGAGCCAACCAAATCACGTTGTCCACTTGTGGAAGATTCGGGAACAACTAGTCGAATAAGCTACTAGCACTTGTGAAAAGAACTACATACGATCTTGCAGGGAAAAAATGATCGGATTCTGTGATCAAGCCCCTGTGATAACTTGTAGATGCATACTATACTACTATAATATACCTAATAACACCAAGGAAGTTGTACCTCCTCTTTTTTTTTTCTTTTTCCCTTTTTCTCTATCTTGTTTTTTGCCCCCCCTTTTTCAGTCTCTATTCTCACTCCTATAACTATCACACAAAACTGGTACCAAAGTTTCTCTCGTAAACAGTTACATCGACTTGATTCACCCCTCTAACAATGCCAACTTCAGAACTCTAGAATGTACAATTGCTCAAGCATTTCGATGCCAATCTCAAAGATTCACACATACAAATCACACCAGAATTAATGCTACGACCAGTACAATATGTTGAAAATGATTTGATTAGTTGTGAGATCCAAGCTAAGGAGGCAACTTCCATACAGTTCCGATTAAGGTACCCAAAAAATAAGGAGATCGTTTGATGAAATCAAAGTCGATCGACTAGATAGTATATTAGGAAGAAGCATCAACTCTTAGACTTAGACAAGGCTGAAGAACCCACCAAAAGACTCCATTAATTAAACCAAGGTAAGAAAGTTAAGAAGATAACAATAAAATTAAGGACCCTTCTGAAGTGGTAGTCTAAAGGTGAAGAATGACCCAAGCAACTCTACCTTTATCCCCCATCCCACTCCAAGCCCCAAATCCCCGCCCCACCCACTCCAAGGCCTACCCCCCTTCTCCCTAAACAAAATTCATTACACCTAATGTAAGGATTAGATTATGGCAGATGCCAAGAACTGCAAACGTACCTAGACCTAGACACATAGGATTAGGTCAAGTTACAATTATAATCATAAAAAAAGATTACTGGCCCGACCAGTTTCAACCAGAAAGAACTAGATTTAAGATAAAATTGAAGGGAAAGACGCAAGAAAGCACACAAGGAAGAATGTTATCTCCCATGATCAAGACATCTACCTAACCACGACGTCACAGAAATGGGATCCCGCTCATCAGGCATACTAGTGTTACTCCTAACCCCAACTGGATGTTGTCTCGCAAATAAACAAATGAAAAGATTAAAACTAAAAGAGATTGGACTGGTATCGGCTGATGCGTGGTGCAAATTCTACCGTTTGATTGATAGTTGTAAGGGGTTGGTCAAGAAAGGAAGTCACACAACCTTTTCTTGATAGTCTCTTGACTTCTTACTCGAGTGTTTAGATATAAAAAATCAAATTCTTCTATTACATTTCTGACATCTAATGCCATAGAAACTGAAAAATTGAATTTTAAGCTTGAAAAGATAGTTACTTTCACCCCCTTGGGTGCAAAGAAGTGCCAACGAGATAGACCACTTAGCTTAAATTAAAACATCCTCCATTTTATACTTTCTTGGAGTGATAGGTCTATTCAACCGATATGAAAATTGGCAATTATCTCTTGTTTGAATTTTTTTGTGTGCTCTTGATTTGTTAAAGATGGGCACCTAGAGTTAAAAGAGACAACATCTATTTGACCCAAACCCTAAAGGACACTTCTAAGAGGTGATATTTGTTTTTTTAACTTTTTCCAAAAATTTTGAACTTTTTACTTATTATTCTTTAATTGTTTTTTTTTTGTTCTATTCTTCAGCCATAGGAATTAATAAATAAAGATGACTCAAGTAGGAAACTAGAACCTGACATTAGAGGACTCACATAAGCACACCACAACATCGTAAAAAACAAAATAAACCTGTCGGTTTATACCTTGTAAAAATTATGGGTTCTGATGAATCGACTGGTAAGGGTTTACCAACCGTTTGAGCCTTGTAAAAAACATAGGTTTTGACGGTTGAGCCTAGCAAAGAACATTGGTTTTGATGAACCGTCCGGTAGTGGTTTACCGGCCAGTTGATCAGAGCCTTTTTTTTTACCACAGGGAATTTTTCTACGATGGTCAAGGGAGTAATGTGTAGTAGACTCTAATTTTGTTTATTGTTCGCTTGACCAGTGACAATTTTTGGTTACTTTAAGAGAGGTAAACCCGACTGATTTAGTTATGCATAAATGGCGTCTTCTGAGGAACCGTTCGACTT
Organism: Escallonia rubra; assembly: GCA_033065855.1. Classification (NCBI taxonomy): domain Eukaryota; kingdom Viridiplantae; phylum Streptophyta; class Magnoliopsida; order Escalloniales; family Escalloniaceae; genus Escallonia; species Escallonia rubra. Next base: position 520,291 of record JAVXUO010000144.1, on the reverse strand, counting down.
GCCTTCTTGTTAAACCGACTGGTTAATTAGACACCTTTTCCGCATCTTACCCTCTATTGAGGATACTGGCCGGTTTCCCAGTTGATATGCCATATTGCTGACAGGCAATCCAATTAAAGGGTAGGCCATTGAAAGGTCAGGCTGTGCTTTCTTCGACTTTGGGTGTGAGGTAACTCCTTTGGCTTGACTTTGGGTGATATGTGGTACTTGTATAGAAATAATTTAATATACCAAGATACCAGTAGGCCTTGGTACTAGGCCTTGGAGGTGAGGGTACAGTCGAAAATTGCCTTGCAACTAAGAAGCTCGAGGTTTTCCAACGTTACTCTGAATTGGTGGCCAAGGACAATCGTGTGTGTGTGAGTCATTAAAAAAATGACAAACACTTTAATAGGAATCTATACATAAATGCATAAAAATTCGAACACACATGGAAGGATCAAAATCATTAGAAAATCAAAAAATAATTACCACTCTGAAAAATTAAGACCTCGGAAGGTCTAACTTAAGTCTCCATATTACTTTCAGGATTTAATTGATAATTAACAAGCATAAACAAGAAAACTCTAATCTCACTATGGATTGTCTAATTTAAGCTTTTGACCTACTAAAATGGAAATTAGAATTTGGAAACTAAATTATATAACGGGAAAGTGCAGGCACCCATTACACGACTAATATTGGTCTCCAAATTAATTTCATGTGATTTTTTTTCTGAAAATAAATAATGAACAGACAGTGTAAATTAAACCTAATTTGGTTTGAATTCGAGAACGGGGTCAAATGGCTGACGTACCCGGACCAAAAATGTCGGGATCAAAAACATCGTAGTTTTACCGGACCCTAGGGGGGTCACCTAAATCTTGATATGGTGATTTTTATGACGGACACGACTTTTTCTAGTCAAATAAACCTAATTTCTAAACTCTTTTTGTAGCTTTTTGACGAGATATGGTTGCGGGAAGGGAAAAAAAATCTAGACTCTTCTAACCAGAAATAAAAATACTCAAATGAAGGATAGAGAATTATACCTTAATTCGGATTGCCCAACTATTTGACCGAGGAATTGGTTTAATGACGAAACCAAGGAAATAATCTGCCTGATTAAAAAAATTCTATTTTGGGCCTGAAGACGAGCTTAAATGGATTAAAAATTCTTCTACAAAGTTATAGCTTTCAAAAAGATATACGAATAGGCTTTTTATCGCGTAACGAATTAGCAATTCAGAGATGGTCAAAGTTCAGGGGTGCGTGTGATGTGGGAAGTCGGGATTTCTAGGGTCTTTCTCTCTCTCTCTCTCTCTCTCTCTCCCCCTCCCCCTCCCTCTCCTCCCAGAATCCCATTTCCTATTATCAAATTGGTCTATTTATAAAGGTTTTGGGTTATAGAAAATGATAAAGTTCACTTTTTCGTACATATCTTTCTAAAAAAGGAGAACATCCAAATTAAACCCAAAGGTATGGAGTCAACTTACTGGCTGGTATATATTACTTGACCAAAAAAAACGTTATTGGACGGTTTTATAAAAAACCATCCGGTTTTATCCCTTAATTAGATACCATTTTATCACAATTCCCCCAAATTCAGTGAAAAATCTTCTAAAAATATATGCGATACACCAAATTTTGGAAACAACCGGAATCAATCAGAAGTCAACCTGTGAATTAGTATCAATCCTAAAGCAAATAGGAATTAAGCAAAATCTCTCGACTTTAACCCTAGTTAAGCCCAATTAACTTGACTAACTACTAGACTGGTTAAACCAACTGGACTGGACTTGACCATTTGGATTTGACCTAGTTAATTGATGCTCATTAGATATTACTAGGCCCATGCCAACAACAATAATAATAGTAAACTTAGTTAAAATAAATCCCAATAGCCAATAAATAAAAAGGGTAAAACAAGGCTACTAAAATGGGGTGGCTACAAAAGAATGACTTGAAAAAAAGAAAAATTAAAAGACTATACGATCGAACATAAAAATGAACCAAAAAAGATGTTTTGATAACTATATCCCATAGATTACGTTATCTCAACATTTGTTTACCTTTTAAGTAAAAAGATTTATCTTAGGCTAGGCTAGATCCATCAAATGACATATTTGTCTCATCCAAATAGTCCGTAAAGTGCATTCAATCTTCGGACTGAGTGCATTGTACAATTAGAGTGTTACTGTTTCTACAAGTGGTTAATTCACTTCCAAACAGTACGAAGGTAAACTGCTTTTATTTGTTGTACTGGTATAGTTGGTTTGATTAGGAGTAAGAGCAGATTAGTTGGGAGTTGAGATTAAATAAACAGCTCTGAAAAAGTCCTAAAGTATTAGGCTTGAAGAACTCTTAGTACATTCCCAAATCTTCACAGACCGTGTTTGAAAGAAGTCAGACTAGGCACACTCTGCCGAATGCTAGACTTGTGTTTCACACGTATTACCATCAAAGACCCTGGCATGCCTGCACACTATTATTGTGAGAATTTTCACCTTAGGGCACGTGGATCAAGAAGGAAACTTTGCTATAAATACCCCTTTTACTAGAACATAAATTACATATGGAAAATTTGGTCTAATACAAAACTCAATACTCTTTGTTCAAATTGTTATAGCTAGTGTGAATATACATAGTACTTATAATGTTTTTGCCGCCAAACGATCCTAGACCAAGTGTACGAAGTGTAATGCCCTGATCCGCTAGTAATCACCGTGATAGCCTGATTAGGATATAGGTATCAGGGTAATGTCTTTGCTTCCAAAGAATCATTTTCTCTTTCCTGGTTATTACCACATCAGATTCACCATCACCATTGCAATACAGGATTTTAGAAATCTAAATTCATAGATGAGAATGGAAGTTTACATACTCACACAGAACACAACTTATTCATAATCCCCACAAACACGGAACTATCGTTAACGAAAAGCCTTCCTACATATGAACAAATCCTACCCATGAGATATAGGCCAAATAGATCAAGAACCATCATAGAATTTTACTTCTTTGGCACCCAGCATCCATGGAGGCCATAAGGAAGACCATAGGGGAATTTTGCTCTGGCAATTTCTTCAAATGAAGATCCATCTAATATCAACGCATATCCTTCGCCGTTTTTGTCACTGATCATTGATATCACTACGCCTGTGATAACAGATAGATGTCAATATCTGATTATAGTTATCCTCGAATCGATAAAGCATATGTATGGTCGTAAGAAATGCATTTTTTAGCAAGAAGGGTAATATGATAAGAGAAAAATAAAAAAGAATAAATGAGTGTCACGCAAGGATCAACATTTTGTTTCAAGTGACATTAAGGCAGGCTTCAAGAGTTTCACTCGCCTCATCATGTTTCAATTCATTCTAATTGGATCGAAGAAGTTTTTATCGGTTCAAATCATTCTAAAAGCAAAAATGTCTTTGGCCGTTTTAGCCTTTGTTTCAAAAGTTTTAATCAGCTCACCGTCATCTTCCTCCGTTGCGCCAGGACGAGCAACAAAGAACGGTTCGGATGGCACGGCACCCTCATCATACCAGTTCTTTGCCTTCCCCGCGAACAAGTCAAGCTGCACGAAATCCCAATCGAAAACCCTTTATCCATCCATCCAATATATAAAAGTGAAAAGTACCCAAACAAGTGCGGTGCAACTTAATTGTGAAGGATGCTGTAGGTTTACCTTGGTGAGGGTGTTGGGGAAGTTACATGGGCGTTCAGCTCCACAAGCGTAAGCATATCTGTATTTCTTGCCCAAGAAGGCTGGGTTTATACTGCACATGTCCATTCCTCTTCCGTGTTCGTCTGGGTTTAAGGCTGCCACTAATTTCCCATTTGGACTCCCATCGAAGGGTACAATGAAACGGCCAACCCTGTTATCATGCATCAATTCCTTAGCGTTCTTACATCTATACGATAATCCACTGTACAACGCATGTACAGTATATCACATACGTATTTTGTTCGTATGTCATGAAATGAACACGAGTAATTAAGAAAGTCTTAGTATAGACGACCCTATCTGCGTTAGGTCCAAAAGGAGTTCCCGATTAAAGTTTGTATGTCGTTTCGGAAGAGGGGAGAGGAGGGGTGGTTTATATAGACCTTTTGGAAAAGCACGAGGTTCACGCACAAGCTGCAAGCTGGTATTTCCAGTTCAGAAAATTATTCTTTACATGTTTGATGGTGTCATTCTTTTTGATTTGTTAAACTCTGATGAGATTAAAGGCAACATTTTTTGCAGAATGTGTCTAGGACAGAAAGATTGGAATGAGGTGTCCTCGGACAAAGAGACAACAGGTTGTTTTTACAACTCTACAGAATACCGACACGACGGTAGTGGCGTGTATTATTTCCCAAGACCCATGCATGCACTAGAGGCATTGATTACGTAAAGTATTATTCATTTGAGCACTCAGCTTTGGTGTTTAATTGCAAGTTGAAAAAGCGAATCTCAGCGGCCATTAATGGTCAAAAAGCAAATGAAAATCTTCGGTCTTATATGTAGCTGGTGACGCATTCATCAAAATGGAATATGTTAATCAATGGAATTTGAAGCCTGCACTCATATGCCATCAAGAAACAGGCACTTGCATTATCACATTTTAGCAAGTGGCTGACGTATAATGGTGGCACACACCCACGAAGAACAAATACTATATGGTCATAAACGTTATTATCAGTTCCGTGTTCTTAATAGAGTATGAGTTGAGTATCTTTAAGGAAGCATCTGTATATAGCAGTAGGTGATTTTAATGCATCGAAATAGGAATAAAGTTGTACCTAGCATCCGGCAGGACGTCGTCATCGCCGGAGTATGACCGGAGGTTCTCGAGCCTGAGCTTATCGAGGATCGTAGTGTTGGAATTATGTTCGCAGCAGTCGGCGATGATTGCAGTAACTCTGCCTTCTTCGTCTTTCTCTTCGTATGCATTGATGAAGTGAAACGTCACGAATAGTGGAACCTCCACACTTGCCACCTTCAGTATCCAACAAATTAATTCGTCATTTTCAAAGTATTTAGTAAGGTAAGACCATTTTATCCTAATTCCTAAGCAAAGCATACTAAGCTCATGAATCCATCAGGTTGTTTTCACTAATTAATTCTATTCTAAATTGCACGTCTGTGTGTGAGAGAGAGAGAGAGCTCACAATATTGCCGCTAGCTTTGCACATAACATGAATGTACCCTTTGGAGTCAGGGTGCCACTCAAACTTATACAGTGGAGTGGGCTCAGCCTTGAGCAGATTTTGTGCACAATACCGCAACGGCATCTCCGGCACAATTATGTAATGCTCCGTCATGGGGAACGAATGGACCCAGCCCGGTGCTGGCCCTCCTCGACAGCTAACCCTACCGATAACTTTCCTCTCGTTTGTCCCGGGCTCCATTTTCACCACCAAGTAACCCGGATTCACCAAATCCGGCAACAACGTAAAAAACTCCGTGTCGGTCACGATAGGATGAGCCGAATGTATTAGTCCACCCAACGAGTCACTGTAATCGAATTTCCCTAGCGTATCCAACGTGTCCGGATTGACCACTATCGACCCTTTGATTGTCTCTGTAAGACAAACAACGCGTCCATCCCCCAGCTTAACGACTCCGGTGTTGGCATTATCGGTCAGTGATGCGCCAGAAAAAAGATTGGCTAGGTCACCAATGTAGGAAAGGAAGTTGTCATGCTTTGGAACTTCAGAAAATTCGCGGTAGCAGAGTTTGTTGCTTTTCTTGGCTGCTTTGTACGCCTCGGACTCGATTTGCCGGTGACCCATGACTAGTCGGCCGTTCTCAAAGTGTAGCCGGACGAGTGTGGCGTAGCCGTCAAATAGGTGCCGGAAGTTGTAGTCCCCAAGGTGCCATAGCCCAGGTCCATTTCTCAGGTACGTTCCATTCTGCATGCAAACAAGGGGTAATGACATACATTAGCTAAATGAAATTATAGTATAACTCGAATGAGATGTACACACGTAAGGGATGATGTGAAGTGCTACAAATGATAAATATAAAATTAGAAAAATATTCTTGTTTAGAACTCTAGAATCTTTGAGTCCTTCCGTGAAGTTCGTAGCATATTAACAAAGTACTTAACGGCTTTCTTATATTAAAAAAGGTGCAAATTTCAAGTGATGTTCACTGACAAAACCTGTCTTAAGCGTAAAACCCCATTACAGTTTAAGAGGAGACAACTAGAATAAAGAGCAAACTATTGAAGAATGTTTTGCCTCCAATATTGTACAAAAGTTATATCAGTGGCAAAATTGTGGATGTATGTAAAAGATGTGGGTGACTCATGAAAGTGGACAAGCCCCTTCTAAATTTATTTCCAACATCACGTCGCACTTGGTTTACATTTCGTAAGGGAAAAAAATTGGCTACTACCCCGGTTGGAAGAATCTTTCTCCTACCTCCTATATAGCGACAATCAATCGTCTCTAAATGTTTTTAGTGACTTTTATTTAGTGACGCTAAAAAAATGCTGCTAATAGTTGTCGTTGAAAGTGTTAGAAGAAAAGTCACTCGAAACATTTAACGACTATTAATTGTCACTATACACGGGGTTGAAGGAAGATTCCTACAATCCGAGTAGGAGCCAAAGTTTGTTCTCTCGTAAGTCTATCGGTAGATCGCCTTAGGTGTTCCCTTTGTTTCAAAATTACTTGGGATGTACTTCCACTCAATCTCTTAACATGTACACTCTGGTTACGATACCAAGAATTAGGCTTTGATACTAGAAATTAGTAAATGCAACACATGAAGCAGTCATCCGAACTCCAAAAGGTGTTGGTATAATTGATTAACCTTTTACCAAAAGCAGTTCTTGGAGAATGAAGAAGACGTGTGCGCGTGTGTTTGTTCGTGTTTATGTTCGTGCTATGATGAATACGAATGCATACCAGCCACTGCGGTATTTCGCCTTCGACCACGAGCTCTCCTTCCCATCTCTCTTGCTGGATACTGGTCCAGGCTACAAGCTTCCCTTCACCTGCGACTTCTTTTGCCGGTGGTGAAACCAAAGGACGCAATTCGGTCGCAACATTCGTGATGGTCAACTCCCTAGTCTTGCCTTTCTTCTTCAATTCGGCCATGGCAAAGGTACAGCCAACTCTTGCACGACGAGGGTTATCGGAAACCGTCATGTACGATGGGAACACATTGGTTCCAGTTGCTGAGAAGGCAAGGGAAGCCATGGGAGATGAACAGAGAGATGGTGGTAAGAAGTGTGAAGCTTAGTGAACTTACAGAACTTAAGGGCATAAGTTGTAGTGCTTCTGTCTTATACAACGTATTTATAGGACCTAGAACTATGCATGGAGTTCTTGTTGGAATCTAACTGGGGGAATACCTTTACACTAGAGGACAACTTAAATTGTGCTTACACAAATTATGCATCCAACTTGTGGAAAGCGATCAACAACTCGCATTGGTTGTCATTTAAGAGTGACACACCATTTAAATGTGTTTCACTCTTGTGCTTTTCTTTAAGATTCAATGAGGTCTTCATCATAGAATCCGATAAAATATTTGGTAAAAGACAATTAAATGGACGGTTCTGTTCCTTTTTTATTTTCAGGAAATGAAAGAGAGGAAATAAAAGAAGAACAAAGCACTGTATGTGTGGGAAACCTAACAGAAGTGGCTGAAAAGGCAAAATAAGAATCAGGGAGCTTTAGATTCGTATTGGAGAAATGTTACGCATGCTGCGGAGAGATCAGTTCTTCACAAAAAAATAGAGTTTAGGAAAGGTTGTAACTTGACCATCTTGGTTTTAGGAAAGTGTTTGCTTTCAGTTTTTCACAAAATAGAGTTTATAAGATCTATAAGATAAAAAGTAACTATTTTTTTTGGTGATAATTTTACACTTTCATTAGGGTCGTGATCCATTGATAGCGCTAGCAAGTTGCTAGCGCTGTTTAGCCGTCCGCTACATAATGTAGCGGATGATAATTTACAGTCCGCTACATTATGTAGCGGACGGTGAAAAACTTCGCTGTTGTGGCGCGCGATCTGCCCGTCCATTCTCACCCGTGGACGGCCAAATCGCGCTAGTAACTTGGGTTAAGTTGCTAGCGCTATCATTTTATCATCTCCCATATATATATATATATATATATATATATACACGTATACCTATACCTATAAACAATTATACAACAAAGCCCGAACTTATGATATACACCAAAATGTTAATGTCAAGAACGTATTCGTGAAATGATAAAACAAAAGCAAAAACACATTAAAGATCAAAATGTTTAAGAATATCAAACTACCTTTCAGATTAAGGGGCAATTTCGATTGCTTTTTCTCTTAAAAAATAGTAATAATCAAATGCAGCATTAGCGCAAACTGAAGCACTCGACCGTTCTTTTATTTTCTGGAACTCTCATACGCAATGCCAAGTGGACTTTTTTTTTGGGTCGACGGGCTTAATTCTCAGTGTGTGCGTGTGTGTGACAGGAGGAATCTGGTCGTCCAAAATGGTTGACACAAAATACGGCATTACTGTTGGTCCATTTTAAGTCCCAAGGCAATGATAATTTCCATCAACAAATACGCACCTAGTTGGTTCTTTTCCTCGTCCATTCCCCTTTGGGAAAGTAGCCGCGCAAAGTTCCTACTCTCTTAATTTTGTTACTACTATATTTTGCGGCTAACAAGTGCAGTGGGTTCAGCTTGTCTGCCACTTTATTCTTCTTTCATGTCAAAGTTTCCTATTCATATAGCAGAATACAATAACGCTACTGTGGTAAATATCATATCATTATGCGAATCACGTTGATTAATAAAGACTACACAAAACAATCTTATGGTAGAACTTTATTTATACCAAGTGCTATTTATATATAGTATTATTAAGGAAGACCACTCTTAGGGTGGAGCCTTTTATAAACTTTCAACTCTATCCCTTCATACTATACTTATTTCAAATCAAAGAAAATTAAAGTTATTAAATGTTGTTGCTATCCCGTTTGGGTAACCCGGCTGATTGCCCTGGTGCTGGCTGCATCGAGAGCTGTGTCGGCGACACCTGCCCCCGGCACAATGCTCGACTCTGCGACACTTGTCGCCACGCTTGTGCCCCATTTCCATATCACATGCCCCCGACACCGTAGACTCTGCCGCGCCCATGCCTCGTGCTGCTTATACAGTTGTGCCCCCGGCTCTCTGTCACATTTTTATGCCGTCCCCGCACCCATGCGTCGCGCTGCTTATACAGTTGCGCCCCCTGGCATCTTGTTACACTACTGCGCCCCCGTGTTGGTCCATTATTTCACCACACTATGCGCACCTTGCCTTGGTCGTGGAAAAGGCTTTGACCCACTCCTCGGAGTATGCAGCATCCTGCGGGGATAGACGACTCCTCCAGGACACTATCTCCGCCAGGGAGCTCCAAGTGCTCTAGCACAAAGACTCCCTTTCCGTCAGGTAGTCGGCTCCTCTAAGATGCTACCTCGACCCGTCGGGTCGACGGATCCTCTGGGACACTACCTTGGCGCGCTCTGGCCCCAGGACTCACTCGTGGGATAGGCGATTCCTCCGGGACACTATCTCCTCCAGGAATCTCTAAGTGCTCCGGCATGAAGACTCCCCTTCCGACAGGTAGACTGCTCATCTGGAATGCTACCTTGGCTCGTCTGGTAGGCGACTCCTCCGGGACACTACCTTGGCACGCTCCGAGTGCTTTGGAACAAGGATTCATCTTGCGGGGATAAGTGAGTCCTCCGAGACACTATCTCCACCAGGGAGCTCCAAGTGCTCGGTCATGAAGACTTCCTTTATGCCAGTTAGACGGTTCCTTTGGGATGCTACCTCGCCTCATCAGGTAGACAACTCCTCCAGGACACTAGCTTGGCACGCTCTAAGTAATCTGACACAAGGACTCACCCGCGGGATAGGCGACTCCTTCATGACACTATCTCTGCTTGAGAGCTCCAAGTGCTCTGGCACAAAGAATCCCTTTCCGCCAGGTAGATGACTCCTCTGGGATGCTACCTCGGCCCGTTGGGTAGGCGACTCCTCCGGGACACTACCTTGGCACTCTCTGAGTGCTCCGGCACAAGGACTCATCTTGCGGGGATATGCGACTCCTCTGGGACAGTATCTCCCCCAGGGAGCTTCAAGTGCTCCGGCATGAAGACTCCTCTTCTACCAGGTAGACACATCCTCTGAAATGCTATTCAGCCCGTTGGGTAGATGACTCCTCCGGGACACTATCTTGGCTCACTCCAGTTTTCTGGAACAAGGACCCATCATGTGGGATTGGGCGACTCCTCCGGGACATTATCTCTGCTAGGGAGATCCAAGTTCTCGGGCATGAAGACTCCCTTTTCGCCAGGTAGACGGCTCCTACGAGATGCTACCTCGGCCCGTTAGGTAGGGGACTCCTCCTGGACACTACTTTGGCCGGTTCCCAGTGGTCCGGCCCCAGGACTCACTCGTGGGATAGGCGACTCCTCCGGGACAATAGCTCCTCAAAGGAGCTCTAAGTGCTCCGGCATGAAGACTCCCCTTCCACCAGGTAGACGACTCCTCTGGGATGCTACCTCGGCCCGTCAGGTAGGCGACTCCTCCTGGACACTACCTTGGCACACTCTGAGTGCTCTGGCATAGGGACTCACCTGTGGGATAGGCGACTCTTCCGGGACACTATCTACGCCAGGGTGTCTGCGTGACTAGCGTACGTCCTTCGGTACTGGGGGCTTCCATCGGCACCCCTAAGGACTATGACCCCCTGGTCACCCCGAGACGGGAGCAAGTCTCTGGAGGGCATCGCGCCTAATCTGTCTGGCAGTTGGCCAGGTTCTCAGCATCTCTCGACGCCTTGTGGGACTCTGCAACGGCCTTGGACTGGTGGCTAGATCAAAGGGCTCTCTGGCCACACTGGCACTGTGTGGGCCAGTGTTTCCAGAAAGACAGAGCGACGTTGTGCCGGACAGGCCGGGTGAGGTGGGGCACCGGTACCTGTGGACCCCTCGGTGATGGGTCACTCCATTGAGGGCCACGTGTTAGTTGATGACATCATTATCTCAACCTTTATAAGTAGGGGGCTTGAGAATTCATTTTGGACTCTTCACATTTTCAAAACTCATTTTTACTTTCTCACTCTAGACTTCTAGAGAGAGAAACATACAGGACCTTAACTCGGACCTAAACATAGGACTGTGACTGTCGTCATGTATTCACCCCGCACTAACACACTCGTAGCACTGCCATACTCATGCTATGGCTGGGAAGCCCTTGGTCTCTGCACTTACTCCATCCTTGATGTATCCCACATCAGCACACTTGGCTTCTGACTCGGATTGCATTCCTCGTGGCACATTCACGTTGGCTGCGAACCCACTTCCTTGACCTCAAATGTCATTGTTGAAAATTTCTTTAACTTTAATAAATAACTGTTCCATTCTACTATAGTTTAAATTCTGCACTCTCATTATTCCAACCTCTCTACCCAAATATCCTCACTTCATGCTTGGGCTTTTGAATTTCCTTTTCGGGACCTCGTACCCTTTTCACTTCGCCCTAGCCTCTCTGATCTCCATGTTGCTTCCCTTATTTCCTCTCACCGCAGTTGAAACCTCCAATTACTAAGTGATCTATGCCTACGTCACATTCTGGCTATAATTTGCGGACTTCCCCTCCCATTCTTTCCTCACTAGGATCAGCATTAGTGGAACTTGACGGCCATGGTCATTTTATTGTTCAATCTGCTTATAATTTCTTAAGATCCCAGCGAGGGTGCCCATCCCGGCCTTTGCTCCCTGGCATGTTCTCTGGAAAATACTGCTTTGTCATAAAATCCATAACCGGTTACCCATCAGTGCCATATTATTTTACCAACACATAGCTCCTATTGCCTAATGCTCCCTCTGTTCGAGTGCGGTGGATACTACAACTTACTTTCTTGGAATAGGCCTCGCGGTTTCAATTCAGCCTTTATGTGCTTATCTCTACCCCTCTGACTGTTAAACCTTTCCATTATTTCCCTTTATAGGGTCATGCCTCAGCTCTTCGACTCCTCCGGTACAGGTCGCCACCTATATTTGTCTCTCTTTATACCGTGTCATGCTTGGCTCGCCTGCTGTAATAACTTTATTTTCAGTCACGAGTCCATTGGTTGTACCACTATATATCCTTCATTCTGTTAGGACGCATGCCATGCTTTCCTGTCCAACTTTCATGCACTATGGTCAAGCCCCGAACCCCTCCGCACTCTATCACACATTGCTTGGGTCTTACCTTCCCACATATTTATGAAGTTTAACGTTAATGGTGCCTCTACCGGTAACCCAGGTTCTCGTGTTGTTGGTGGTAACATCTGTAACCATATGGGGAATTTCTATGTGGTTTCTCTATCAATATTAGAGCCACCACTAATGTGATTGCCAAACTACTTGCCATTCGACAAGCAAGATCTATCGTCCACGATCTGTAGCTATCTTATTTTATAATTGTATCTGATTCTCTTGTTGCTTTCTTGTATATGCACGTCCATATCAAGCAACCAATGGCTCTTACCCCTCTGTCGTGCCTGACGCTACTCCACCACTGTCCAATTGTACAACTTTCCTTTTGCTATCGCGAGGCTAATCTAGTTGCGGATTGGTTAGCTAAATCCGCTAGTCTCAGTCACTCCGTACGAAGATCTCTGTTCATCCTCCCGATGGCGTTACTCCCCTTTTGTTTTATAATATATATGATGGAGTTTTGTCCCGAAAGATTCCTGTTATGTAAATATTTTTGATGTAATGCAAGTATTCCTGGTCGTCGAACAAAAAAAGAAAAAAAGGCAAGCGACTTAATGTTCTGGACAGTCCTCTTGTGTTTCCATGCTAAGCTCAACTATAATCATCTATGAACAGTGAAAAATAGAACTTCATATTTAGATGCTTGCCACTTCGTCTTGGAAAGCATAAGAACATGTGGAGTGAGTGCAAAAATAAAACTGGCTTCCTTGATATAAAAATAACATGGGTTTAAGAAGACGACATGTGGACAGTTTTTTTTTATTGTAGACGTCTTATGTCTCCCCAATTTGGAATAGTATTGTTTATGATATTCATGCCGCTGCGCGCATTACCATTTTCTTATCCAACGAGCAACTGCCAAGTTGAACACCTACAAATAACTTGATACAAAACCAAGAGAATCTTTGATTGTAGGCATCAAAATACACAGTGGGAAAGAAAGGAAGACCTGAAAATTTGCCAACACACGAGCATCTCCCCATAGGGTTCTATAGAAACATAAAATAGGATTCTTTTCTTGGATACAACTTACCACGACAGATTTTTATAGGAAAAAATGTAAGCAGATAAGTAATCCTCGTGATCAATACAAGATAATGTAACATTATCTCTAACTTCAAATCTTGATTGATACGACTTCTCAAGCTTTCTCCTATATGCTCCAATAGAAATTTGCGATAAAGAGAAAGAAATACTAACAAATTAAGAAGCCGGGGGAGCTGCTAGAACGCCGCCCGCTAGTGTAGCGGAGAGTTGATGGACGAAACTATCACATAAAGGTCTTTGGCTCTGATACCATATAGAAACATAAAATAGGATTCATTTCTTGAATGCAACTTACCACCAAGGGTTTATATAGGAACAAATGAAGTAGATAAGTAATCCTGAGTACAAAATAATGTGAAAGATAAATCTAACGTGTCATTACCTCTAACTTCTTAATCTTGATTGATATGCCTTCCTAAGCATTATCCCACATGCTCCAATAGATTCACATAGAGTCGCACACACGCACGCACGCATGCGCGCGCGCGCACACACACACACACCCCATGCACGCACATACGATAGCATACACACACAGACACGCGCGTGTGCGCATGCACTCACGCGCGTGTGCGCATGCACTCACGCGCATAAGACTTCAACTAAGAAAAGCTTCATATTCGCTCGCTAAACAAGAAATATGCTAGCTATGTTCTTAATGTTGGAATTGGGTCTTAAACCCATTGTGGAGAACCAGCTTTGACTCAATTTTCAAATGGGTTCCAAACCATATTTAGGTTAGGAACAAATTGATCAATATTCATCTATTGGAATAGATGATCATAGTATATTCACATGTTTAAAACAAATGGGAGGTGAATGAGAAAATTGAAGCCGTGGCTTGGGCTTGGACCCATCAGGCTTAAATAAATTTTATTTATTTATTTTCTTTTCCGAAAAGTTGTGACCTTTCCAGCTTGTAGTTTTTTCTGTGAAGAGTTGCACCCCTAGTGAATACTCTGTGTATAAAAATGAGTCAGTTACAGAAGTTAATTAATTTTTAATCCCGAAAATTTTCTTTCTGTAAGATTCTTTTTGTTTTTATGTGTCCGAAAAGAAAGAGTTCTGCCATTGTTTGGTTCGCCGGGTCTGGAAATTTGGAGTGCTCCTATTTTCAAACGTAACCGTTGTATCCTGGGAGACTGTCGTCAAGAGCCGTCAGCACCGTTGCGGGACGAATAAGTCTTCAGGACAGTGAATCAAATTCACGCCTCGGCCATTTTCCTTTGTTGTTCTACAATCTTGTTGTAAGTTATTACGTATAGTTTTATTTCCTTGGTTACGTTACTTCTATTTTTGGAACCTTAATATTTGCTTGTTAGTAATTGTTCGAAACTGATTTTCTACACAAGTACACACAAAGCCTATTTTCCCAACAATCTTAAGACTAAGTCCGCACTTTGTGTTGCATGTGTAGAAACAGTGTTTTCAAAACAATGATTTCAATATTCGTTTCATATTTGATGCTGCAGTACTTTATACTAAAATTGTTTTCAGTTTCTGAATTTAATTTTAGTGATTACTATACTCTGTTTCGTTATAGTTTTTTTTTTATGTTAGACTGGACTGTTTATTAATTGTTGTTATAATCTGTTGATAGATTTACAACAATGGCTACTAGCGAAACCATTCCCGAAAGTGGATCGGTTCATCCTAACGTGCAACATGATGGTGGGACTGTGTATGCGACACCTTTTGTAGCACCTGCTCATGGTTCCGTTGGACTTGGTGAAAGACCGGAAAAGTTCAACGGAAAGGATTTCAAAAGGTGGCAACATAAAATGTTGTTCTATCTGACCACCTTGAATTTGGCAAGGTTCTTGCAAGAGGATGCACCGGATGTTGGTGATAATCCTGACCGGCAAACAGTGGCTGCCGTGGATGCTTGGAAGCATTCAGATTTCTTGTGCAAGAACTACATCCTCAATGGATTGGACAATGCGTTGTATAACGTATGTAGTCCAATGGTCAATGCAAAAGCATTGTGGGAACCTTGGAAAGGAAATACAAGACGGAAGATGCCAGCTCAAAGAAATTTGTAGTCGGCAAATTCCTTGATTTCAAGATGGTGGATTCTAAGACAGTGATTAGTCAAGTCCAAGAGTTTTAGCTAATTGTGCATGATATTCTTGCGGAAGGGATGGTACTTGGAGAGTCTTTTCAAGTGGCTGCTTTGATTGAAAAATTGCCACCTACTTGGAAAGATTTCAAGAACTATTTGAAGCATAAACGCAAGGAGATGAAGCTCGAGGATTTGATTGTGAGATTGAGGATCGAGGAGGATAATCGCCAGTCCGAGAAGAAGGCCGATAATTATCATCAAGAAGCCAAGGCAAATGTGGTCGAGCAAAGTTCGTCAAAGAGGAGAAAAATTTCCGAATCGGACGGTCCAAGTGGAGCAAGTGGCTCAAATTCCATGGGCGGTGATAAAAAGAGGAAGTTCAGTGGGAATTGCTATATATGTGTGCGACAAGCCAAGCCATCGAGCTAAGGATTGCTACAGTCGCAAGAACAAAGGGAAAAAAGGAAAGCATTCTCAAGCCAATGTGACGGAAGTTACCAAAATTACCGAGGATGTGACAGATTTGAACTTATCTGCGGTGGTATCCGAAGTCAACTTGGTTGGAAATCCCAAACAGTGGTGGGTAGACACGGGCGCTACTCGACATGTGTGCTCCGAGCGAAGTATGTTTACTTGTTGGAATCTCCTAACTTATGGCAACATAGATTAGGTCATGTGAATTATGGTTCCATACAAAAACTAGTGAAAAATGGTTTTTTGCCTAAAATAGATTTTGATTCACATAAAGCATGCGAAATTTGAATTGAAGCTAAAATGGCAAAAACGTCTTTCAAGTCAATTGAAAGAAGTACGGAACCTTTAAGTCTAATTCATAGTGATATATGTGACTTAATGGTGGTACAATCTAGAGAAGGAAAAAAAGTATTTTATTACTTTTATTGATGATTGTACTAGATTTTGTTATGTATATTTGCTTAGAAGCAAGGATGAAGCCTTGAAAGCATTTATGCAATACAAAATTGAGGTTGAAAATCAACTTAGCAAGAAAATCAAAGTACTAAGAAGTGATAGAGGTGGAGAATATGTTTTCCCTCTTGAAATTTTTTGTGCCGATCATGGAATCATTCATGAGACCACGGCACCATATGCACCTCAGTCAAATGGAATTGCTGAGCGGAAAAATCATACTTTAAAGGAAATGATGAATGCTTTGTTGATAAATTTTGGACTACCGGATAACTTGTGGGGGGAAGCGGTCTTAACCGCAAATCATATACTTAATAAAGTACCCCACAAGAAGTTGCAAAAGACACCTTATGAGCTATGTAAATGTCGTCCTCCTTCTTTCAAATATCTTAAAGTGTGGGGGTGTCTAGCAAAGGTAGCTATCCCACCACCTAAAATGGTCAAAAAAGAACCTGAAACGGTTGATGGGATTTTCATTGGATATGCAAGCCATAGCTCGGCATATCGGTTCTTAGTGCATAAATCTGAAATTGATGATATACACGTCAACACCATAATGGAGACAAGGAATGCACATTTCTTCGAAGATGTATTTCCTTATAGAGTTGCACAAGAACGGAGTTCTTTAGAAAGAACTAATATGGACCAAGAACCCTCACAAGAGGAAGATGAGCCAAGACGTATCAAGAGAGCTAGAACGTCAACATCTTTTGGTCCTGATTTTCTAACATATTTGTTAGAAAATGAGTCTCGTACTTACAGTGAAGCAATGTCGAGTCCCGAAGCTCCTCATTGGAAAGAGGCTATTAACAGTGAAATTGAATCCATCATGCAAAATCATATGTGGGAACTGGTGGATCTTCCTCCTGGAAATAAACCATTAGGGTGTAAATAGATTTTCAAGAGAAAGATGAAAGCTGATGGAACGATCGAAAAATATAAGGCCCGATTGGTTGTCAAGGGATATAGATAAAAGGAAGGCCTTGATTATTTCGATACATATTCACCAGTTACAAGAATAACATCCATTCGAATATTGATAGTTATTGTAGCTATTAATAATCTTGAGATACACCAAATGGATGTGAAAACAGCCTTCCTAAATGGAGATCTAAATGAAGAGATCTATATAGAGCAACCCGAGGGGTTTGTAGCTCCTGATCATAAAAGGAAGGTATGCAAGCTTGTTAAGTCACTTTATGGACTAAAACAGGCTCCGAAACAATGGCATGAAAAATTTGATAAAGTCATGATTGAAAATGGCTTTAGAATCAACGAATGTGATAAATGTGTCTACGTTAAAGGCACGGAAAAAGGATATGTCATTGTTTGTCTTTATGTGGATGACATGCTCATTATCGGGAGAAATAATGAATTCATTAAGGCTACAAAGAAAATGTTGACAAGTAAATTTGATATGAAAGATATGGGTGTGGCTGATGTTATACTTGGTATAAAAATTACCAAAACATCAAATGGACTTGTCTTGTCACAATCTCACTATATTGAGAAAGTGCTAGACAAATTTAAAAGTTACGATGATAGTCCGGTTAAAACACCACTAGATGTAAATTTACATATAACAAAAAATACTGGTGAAGGAATATCTCAATTAGAGTATTCGCGCATAATTGGTAGCCTAATGTATATCATGAATTGCACGAGACCCGATATAGCATATGCTGTCAGTAAACTGAGCAGATATACTAGCAATCCGGGGAAGAATCACTGGATAGCTATTGTAAGAGTTTTAAGGTACTTAAAAGATACCTTAAACTTCGGTCTGCATTATTCAAGATATCCAGCTGTATTAGAAGGATACAGTGATGCCAACTGGATATCAGATTCTAATGAAACAAAGTCCACGAGTGGATATGTGTTTACATTAGGAGGAGCAACTATTTCTTGGAAATGCTCTAAACATACATGCATTTCCAGATCTACTATGGAATCTGAATTCATTGCCTTAGATAAAGCAGGAGAAGAAGCAGAGTGGCTTCATAATTTCTTGGAGGATATTCCAAATTGGCCTAAACATGTGCCACCAATTTGCATACACTGTGATAGTCAATCTGCAATTGGAAGAGCACAAAGTAGTATGTATAACGGCAAGTCTAGACACATACATCGCAGACACAATACCGTTAAAGAATTACTTTCCAGTGGAATTATCTCTATTGACTACGTGAAGTCAAAGGATAATATTGCGGATCCGTTAACGAAAGCTTTGACTAGATAGAAAGTAAATATGTCATCGAGGGGAATGTGTCTTAAGCCTATGAACTAAAGAGTTGCCATAATGGAAACCCTATCTAGCGGACTGGAGATCCCAAGATCTAGGTTCAAAGGGAAAACCAAATTATGTAAAAGCGACTCAGACAAAGCACTGTGGGGGGGTTAAAACCCTCATATTCATTCCTATGATGAGAAGACAGTGGCACCTACAATAGGTTAGATTAAGCTATGCTTTTAATGACTCTTATATCTTGGAAATCCAAGTGGGGGTGCAGTAGGAACCTCATAATAAGAAGTCACCTATGTGAGTAAGAAGTGGGCCGCTTCTATGAGAATTGTAAGGCTGAATTCTCAGAGAGTACTCATGAAAACCAGGAGTTGTTCAGGGCCAAAATGAACACAACAATGAGAACCTCAAAACAATGTTTGAGCGATACTGTGTGAAGTT
Source organism: Escallonia rubra (assembly GCA_033065855.1). Lineage (NCBI taxonomy): Eukaryota > Viridiplantae > Streptophyta > Magnoliopsida > Escalloniales > Escalloniaceae > Escallonia > Escallonia rubra. The sequence goes on along the minus strand of JAVXUO010000144.1, from coordinate 501,332 downwards.
CTATTGTCTTGGTTTACACTAAAGGTTCAACAGTTCAAGACATCACGTTCACTGGTTAACCAGTAAATCTAATAGTTCTCACTAGGGAAGGTTCAAGGCCATCGGCTACCTATCCCGATGCAGTGGCGTTCTAAAGAACTCTTTCTTGTGTCAGTGTTTCCTTGTGTATCGTGTCCAGTCAATTTTCTCTATTCATGTGGGGGATTGTTGGAATTGGGTTTTAAACCCATTGTGGAGAAGCAACTTTGACTCAATTTTCAAATGGCTTCCAAACCATATTTAGGTTAGGAACAAATTGATTCATGTTCATCTATTGGAATAGATGATCATTATATATTCACATGTTTAAAACAAATGGGAGGTGAATGAGTAAATTGAAGTTGAAGTTGGTGGTTCAACTTGAAGGGAAGAGAGAATCCCTCATTAAAGAATTAAAGCTAATGTTGTCTCCTTATAAGGCTTAGCTTTGAGCTAAGGGTTGGACCCATTGGGGGTACCCATGTTTTGTAAGGAGGGAGGACCTAGGTTGACCCAAGATCCACCACACGCACGCGCCGTCAGGTCTGGTCTGGTCCGTGGCCATGGCTTGGGCTTGGACCCATCAGGCTTTATTCTTTTTGGGATAAAAACATTTTAAATAAATAAATTTTATTTATTTATTTATTTTCTTTTCTGAAAAGTTGTGACCTTTCCAGCTTGCAGTTTTTTCTGTGAAGAGTTGCACCCCCTAGTGAATACTCTCTGTATAAAAACGAGTCAGTTACATAAGTTAATTAATTTTTAATCCCGAAAGTTTTTTTTCTGTAAGATTCTGTCCGTTTTTCTGTGTCCGAAAAAGAAAGAGTTATGCCATTGTTTGGTTCGCCGGGTCTGAAAATTTGGAGTGTTCCTTTTTTCAGACGTAGCGGTTGTATCCTGGGAGACTGTCGTCAAGAGCCGTCAGCATCGTTGCGGGACGAATAAGTCTTAAGGACAGTGAATCAAATTCACGCCTCGGCCATTTTCCTTTGTTGTTCTACAATCTTGTTGTGAGTTATTATGTATAGTTTTATTTCCTTGGTTACGTTACTGCTAGTTTTGGAACCTTAATATTTTCTTGCTAGTAATTGTTCGAAACTGATTTTCTACACAAGTACACACAAAGCCTATTTTCCCAACACTTAAATGGGTTACTTCTCTTGAGAAGTAAATGTATACGGGTATCATCACCAAAATCGTATGTTAATTATCGCCAAAATCATATTATTTGGTTCGGGATATTACAAAGACCCACTACCCCATATGCTAGTCCCCTCATGCTGTCTGCTGGTGTCCTCATTATCCGGATCGTGGTTCACTCTTTCATACCTCGTGCCCTAATTTGGTGTTTCTGTAATTCACATCAAAGATCTTTCTCTCCACTACCCCATATGCTAGTCTCTTCATGCTGTCTGCTGGTGTCCCCATTATCCGGATCGAGGTTCACTCTTTCATACCTCGTGCCCTAATTTGGTGTTTCTGTAATTCACATCAAAGATCTTTCTCTCCACCTTATGCATTAATTTGGTCCTCCCAAAACTGGGAACGAAATTGTCAATTCTCGCTCTCATCATAAAAATAATTCATAATTCAAATGAAGGCGCGTGTCAAGATGCATCTCATACTGCTAGGAATAAGAGGGTTCATCTGCTTATGATGCCTGGTATTTCCACCCCAAGCTTTAACATGGTATATCTTAACTCTCAAAATTAACATTACCTTGTAACAAATTGGTTACAATCATGGTTGCATAGCACTTCTCCTAACCATTTATTGACAAATTCTATCACAAGAATGCTATTGAAAGTGCCACTATATACGTATATTTCACGGCAGGTCATGTGTGTACTGCATAAAAAGGGCATGTAACCAACAAAAACGAATAATAAAACTGAAAGGAATAGGGCTTTTGCAATGTCCTACGTACACCTGACATGATGGACAGCACAATTGTTCAGGACTAAGTGACACACGGTGGCCCTTGATGGCACAAAGAAAACCGTGTGTGGCACTCAACTTGCCTCTTGCAAGAAGAGTCCGCCAACAAATCCCAACAATCTACAGCAAGCAGTGCATCAACATTGCATAAAACAGTGCACAAAGAAGTAAATTTCAACACAAGGGCAAAACGGTCCCAAATATTCTCATTACTTCAACATCATCATTACAACTTATAGAAGGCTTTGTTTGCATCCACAGTGTGCAATCTAGCTAAACAGGCAAGCTAAAACAAAGCAAGGGACTCTCGGGTATGGGTGTACGTGTACTCCCATATAGTACCACTAAGAGGATTTTTCTAAGTGACAGTAGTAGACGTCAGTATGTGCGATGAGTCATAGTGCCCCTTTTTAGAGATACAACTCGGAATGACTTGAAATTTTACAGGGAAACTTAAATATATACAAGGGTGATCTCCACCAACATTGAGCAAAAACGTACGCCTGGATCTTCAGATCTTCACGGTTGGCTTTTGACGTGCACGGGCACTACAGTTGGGCGCGCGGGCGCTGTGCTTGACGGGCGCATGGGCACGAGACTTGAAGAACTTGCGAGGGCGCATGGGCGCGTGTTGGATGGGTGCGGGGGCACTGTGCAGGATGGGCGCGAGGGCGCGGTGCTAGGCGGGTGCAAGGGGCAGCCCGTGACATTCTCCCCCACTAGAGCTGTTAACGCCCTCGTCAACTTTTGCATGTGGTAGGCTTCAATCTTGTCGGTGTAGGCTGACAAGTCTGCTGCTTATTCCCAAGTGTTCTCTTCGTCCATATATCCCTGCCACTTGACTAGGTACTCCTGATGGCGCTTGCGGGATGTTGTAATCACTCTATCATTCAAAATAGCTTGAGCAATTCGCTTTCCTGCCACTTTGGGTTTGAGTCCTGGTCTCCTGATTTGGCCCCTGGAGGGGTCTGCTGTGTCTTCATAGAATGGCTTCAACATGCTGACATGAAAGACGGGATGGAGTTGGCGGCTCCACCAATTTGGCGGATCCATTTTGTAAGCCATCTTGCCTATTTTCTTCACTATAGTCAGGGGTCCCTCATATTTCTGCAAAAGACGAGAGTCTCTTCCCCTTAGAAATTTGCGATCTTGTGGCAGTAGCTTAACCATAACTTTGTCGCCCACGTTAAACTCCTGACATCTCATGTTCTTGTCAGCGTGTTTCTTCATTCTTCTGGCTGCTTTCTCCAGGTAGGAGTGAGCTAGATTTATATTCTGCCTCCATTCTTCGCTGAAGCTTTTGGCCCTTGGAGATTTTCCTGCGTTGGGGACATTTATCGTGTGGGGAAGTAACGGTTGTTGTCCATTCACAATCTCAAAAGCACTCTTCCCTGTCGAAGAGCTTTTGTGTGAGTTGAAACACAGCTGGGCAACATCCAGTAGCTTGACCCAATTTTTCTGTGTTGCACTGACAAAATGGCGGAGGTACTCTTCGAGCATGGAATTGAACCGCTCCGTCTGACCGTCTGATTCTGGATGATAACTTGAACTCATCAAAAGTTGGGATCCAAATAACTTAAAGAGTTCAGTCCAAAAGTTTCCAGTGAAGCGGGAGTCCCGATCACTGACAATGTCTTGAGGCATGCCCCAATACTTCACCACATACTTAAAGAAAAGTTACGATGTGTATTCGGCTGAGCAATACTTGGGTGTTGCGATAAAGCTCGCATACTTGCTAAAGCGATCAACGACAACAAGAATCGTGCCTAAGTCTTCAACCTTCGGCATACCAGTAATGAAATCCAACGACACACTCTCCCACGGTCTCTTGGCGATCGACAGCGGTTGTAGTAACCCTGCTTTCTTCTTACGCTCCACTTTGTCCTGCTGACAAGTAAGGCATGTCTTCACATACTCCTACACTTCATCCCCCATTTGGGGCCAGTAGTAACCTTGTTGAAGGAGAGCTAATGTTCTTTCTCCTCCGGCATGGCCTGCCCAAAGGGTGTCATGACATTCTCGAATCAATGTTCGTCTCAGATCATCAACTCTGGGGACGTATACCCATCTTCCTTTGGTCATCAGCAAACCATCTTCTTGCCAAAACTGTCAAGTTTTACCGCTCTTGATCAGTTTCAGCAGTTGTTGGGCAACTGGGTCCCTGGTAAGGGCCTTCCTGATCTTCTTTCCGATGTTGATGGCAACTCGGCTGTCTGCTCTAACAATAGCATTCATGGCCATCAATGCTACCTGATCTAGTTCGGCTCTCCTGCTGAGGGCGTCTACTACGATGTTGGTTGAGCCTGCCCTGTACTCGAGTATGAAGTTGAATTCTGCCAGAAGTTCCTGCCACCAGGCCTGTTTCGAGGTGATCTTAGATTGACTCAAGAAGTGGCTCACAGCAGTGTTGTTTGTCCGCACTATGAAGCTTGAACTAAGCAGGTAGTGCCTCCAAACTCTGAGACAATGCATTACCGCGAGTAACTCTTTCTCACGAGTCGTGTAGCGACGTTCTGCTTCGTTGAGCTTCCTACTCTCGTATGCCACCGGGTGGCATTCTTGCATTAGAACCCCTCATAGTGCAAAGTCAGAAGCATCTGTATGAACTTCAAAGGACTTCGACACATCGGGGAGAGCAAGTACCGGATCTTCAGACATAGCCCGCTTCATGGCCAAGAAGGCCGATTGACATTCCTTGGACCATTCCCAAACTTTGCTCTTCTTCAAAAGTTCGGTTAGGGGACGGGCCATTCTCGAATAATCTCGAACAAATTTCCTATAATAGTTGGTCAATCCTAGGAAAGATCTCAGTTCTGAAACATTAGTTGGCGGCTGCCACTCCTGTATCACTTGAACTTTAGCTGAGTCCATCCTGATCTGACCCTGTTCTATCACATGGCCCAAGAATTTAATCTTGGTCTGGGCAAAGGTGCATTTCGACAGCTTCACATGTAGCTCGTGCTCCCTCAGTCGGGTAAGCACCTTCCTCAAGTGCTTCAGATGCTCGTCCAAGCTGGAACTGTAGATCACAATATCATCGAGATACACCACTACAAAATCGTCAATGTAGTCCCACAAAACCTAATCATCAAGGTGCAAAATGTGGTCGGGGCGTTGGTCAAGCTGAACGGCATGACCATGAACTCATACGCATCGTATCTGGTGACACAAGTTGTCTTCGCCTCATCACCTTCGGCGATTCGGACCTACCAATACCCAGATTTCAAGTTCAACTTGGTAAACACTCTCGCCCTACTAAGCTGATCAAAACAATCGGCGACTAAAGGGATAGGATACTTGTTCCTAATAGTCACCTTGTTTAGCGCCCTGTAGTCCACACACATACGCAAGGAACCATCTTGTTTCTTCTGGAAGAAGACTGGTGCACCATAAGGCGACTTCGCTGGAGTGATCAAACCTGCATCTAGCAACTCTGTCAATTGTTTTCTAAGTTCAGCAAGTTCTGGTTGTGACATCCGATACGGAGCTCGGGCGGGTGGCTTCGTGCCTGGCACAAGCTCAATCTCATGGTCAATTGCCCTTCTGGGTGGTAATTTCTTCGGCAATTCATTAGGCATCACATCTTCAAAGTTGTTTAATATCACTTTAACTTCTTTGGGTAATGGTCCCGATACTTCTTCAATCTCGTCCCACCGTAGGATGGCAAGGTAGGTTGTTTCTTTCTGTTTTAATCCCTTTTTCAACTGGAGGGCTGAGATAGAACACTCTCCCGCCCTAGGAGATACAGTTGGGATGACACACGGTTTACTCCCAAGCATGGCCAGAGAGTTGGTGCATGGCATCACGGTGGTCTTCGTGTCACGTAGAAACTCCAACCCAAGGATCAGTTTAAAGTCGTCCATGATGACTACTGAAAAGTTGGTCCTTCCTTCGTATGGGCCAATCTTGATCAAAACAGATCTTGCTATCCCCACTACTGGCTGTGCGGCAGAGTTGATAGCCTTCACCCGTCCGCACCTTTTTCTAGAGTTAGACCCAGTCTTTCCACTTCGATGCTTGAAATGTAATTATGGGTAGCTCCTGTGTCCACCATGGCCCTGATGGCCTTCCCGTTAACCTTGATGTCCACATACATCAAGCCTTTCCCTGGTACATCGCTCTTTTTCTTTGGCGGCATGTCTTTAGGCTTTTCCCTAGTCGAGCTCTCTTCGGGGTTCCCAACCTGCGTTGTCACAGCATTACACCACTGAGGAAAGGCCCCGACGACATCTTCCTCTTTGTAATCTTGTGCGTCTGTTTGTTCCTCTGTTGGTGGATGCCTTGATTGAGAGCCATTGTTCCCCACGTTGCACCTGCCACATGTTGTCAAATAAGGCATTCATCATCTGTCGTTGCGGACAGTTAGCGATCACGTGCTGCCCTTGACACAAGAAGCAACCCTTGAAAGCAGGTTTCTTCACTTCTCCGCTAGTGCTAGCGTCAGGCTTGGCTTTGAACCCAACTCCACTCTTCTGTTGGGTGGAAGAGTTTGACGCCCAACTGCTTTTACTGCCCCAACTTTGGTTTGGCACTTGACCCCCTGGCTTCTTGCCACCATTACTCCTGCTTGGATTCCCTCTCTGAGGGGGTCTCTGTGGTTCGGAGATGTAATCTGAAAGGCTCTCGGCAGCGATGATGGCTTTGTTAAGGTTGTTCACCCGACGTTTATTAAGCTCGGTGCGAGCCTATGGTTTTAACCATTCCATGAAGAAGAAGAGTCTGTCGACTGCAGACATGTCACTGATGTCCAACATCAAGGTAGAAAATGCCTGGCAATATTCTCGGACCGATCCGGTGTTCTTGCATTCCAACAACGCTTTCCTCACGTTGAATACGGTGTTCTCTGGGAAAAACTGGCTCTTTAGCTCGCGTTTGAGTATATCCCATGTGTTTATGATGCAAGACCCATCTTCGATCTCTACGTACTTCTTCCGCCACCATAACTTGGCATCTCCAACCAAGTACATGGCAGCCATCGACACCTTCGTCGCTTCCGAGTCTACTCTGATGGCTCGAAAGTATTGTTCTATATCGGAAAGGAAGTTTTCTAATTCCTTGGCGTCACGGGCTCCCCCGTAACTCTTGGGCTCTGGCACTCGAGGCCTCGATGAGTGCTCCGCACCCCCTGCGGGTATGTTAACCACTGCACGACTAAGAAGCTCCACTCGATCCTGGAGCTCTTGAAATTTAGACTCCCAATCTATACCTTCAGTATGTCGTGTATGGTGCTCCACTCGATCCTGAAGCTCCTGAAACTTGCCCTCCCAATCCATGTTCTCAGCATATTGGGCATTATCAGTGGCTTCAAGATTCACTTCCAACGCGTCCAGGCGAAGGGAGAATTGCTTCAAGATGCCTGGAGCATCCTGGTCGCACTTGAACATGCTCTGTATCTGTGCTTCCAAAGCATCGATTCTCTCTTTCGTGTTGGCCATAGTTTTTCTCAACAAACTATCCCACACTATTCTCTTAGCTGAAGCCACTGTCCCTTGGGCAACCGCGGCTCTGATACCACCTGACACACGGTGGCCCTTGATGGCACAAAGGAAACCGTGTGTGGCACTCGACTTGCCTCTTGCAAGAAGAGTCCGCCAACAAATCCCAACAATCTACAGCAAGCCGTGCATCAACATTGCATAAAACAGTGCACAAAAAAGTAAATTTCAGCACAAGAGCAAAACGGTCCCAAATATTCTCATTACTTCAACATCATCATTACAACTTACAGAAGGCTTTGTTTGCATCCATAGTGTGCAATCTAGCTAAACAGGTAAGCTAAAACAAAGCAATGGACTCTCGGGTATGGGTATACATGTACTCCCATATAGTACTACTTAGAGGATTTTCCTAAGTGGCAGTAATAGACGTCATTATGTGCGATGAGTCATAGTACCCCTTTTTAAAGAAATATAACTCGGAATGACTTAAAATTTTATAGGAAAACTTAAATATATACAAGGGTGATGTCCACCAAAATTGAGCAAAAACGCACGCCTGAATCTTCAGATCTTCACGGTTGGCTTTTGACATACATGGGCACTACAGTTGGGCGTGCGGGCGCATGGGCGCGAGACTTGAAGAACTTGCGAGGGCGCATGGGCGCGTGTTGGATGGGTGCGGGGGCGTTGTGCAGGATGGGCGCGGGGGCGCGGTACTAGGCGGGTGCAAGGGGCAGCCTGTGACACTAAGTAAAGTACATATGTAAGTATTATGTTTGTGGTTTTCGTGTTCTTCAAGCCCAACCTGGGGAGGTGCTACTAAAGGAGATAAAACAGGATTTATTAGGCATCCAAGATCTAGCTAGTCTTTCTTTATCTTATATATATACCAAAAGAAAGTAAACACATATATCATATAAACCTGATCAATGACTCGCTTGGTGTAACTTGCTACCATTTTGGGTCATGATGTGCTTGTTATTGAGTACTAGTAGTTCATAATAAAAAATAGACAAGTGCAATTGCTTGTGTCCCGTCATGCCTGTGTTGATTCCTACAAGTATGAATCATGTAGTCATGGAGTTGCCAAATTGTGGCAGACACATTAGAGTTCCCCACAACATTGAACACTTAATTTGACGTCCCAATTAATTACTATTAACTGGTCCAAAAACCATGATTAGTAGTGCGGCCAGTGCCTATGGCGCACTCGCGTGTCACCTTCGCAAGTTGATTACTTAGTCGTTTTGTGTTTATAACTTTCTTGAGTGACGAATAATCAATTTTCAACTTGGTTTCCAAATTGGTTGCAGAGTGTTCCTTTTAGGGTTCTTTCCAAGCCAGTGAAGTCAAGAAAGCAACGCATTTGGCTTCTTTAATTCGTCCTAAGTCTGGAAGAGAATCAAGTGTGGCCGGAACAATACGACAGGAAACTAGTGTTTTTGAAAAATTCCTATTTCGGAGATGCTCTAGCAAGAAGAGCAATAGGACACATCTTGGATCTTCCTATTAAATTTATTTATGTTCTCTGAGATATCTTTGTTTTTCACCCTCCATCTCTCAAAAAGAAAAGGACGTCTTGACGTTTTGAAGACAAATGTTGTTGAAATTTCAACTTTACTCAACATGCTTGTCTATCTTAACTTACTTCTTTAAACATCTCTAATCTCTTTTGTAGTCACTCTAAAAAGTTTGCCGAACAAGAAATTCGTCACGGGCACATATAAAAAAAGGTGGGAGAGTGACGAGCCTCGTTAACCTCAAAATATCTTCATTCCACTGAACTTCTAGCCGTTAAAAAATAATCGGACCATCCCCCATTTTTTTAAAAGGATGCATCAGTCAAGGTAACATTGTTGGAGAGAAATGGCAGCAGAAAGGAAGAAGAAAAACGAAAATCTATGGCTTGAGGCGCGTCTAAAGACACTGTCTTTAAGGTGATATTTGCCCCCACTTGATCCAAGTTTGCTACCGGGTTAATGACAAATCACCTTTAGGACTATTCAAACCAACAATCTGCAGATAACAATTCTGAAGATTCGTTTCAGAATTACTCTTCGAAATTGTGTATGTAACTGGGAAAGTTATATGAGAATCTGAAAATTGGGATTGCTATTAATTCGTTTCAGAATTCATATATATATACTAACAACTACCGTTTCATGAAGGGACACAACCATTAAAGACACCATTTCAGAAATAACAGTTATTTCTGGTGCTTTTCTAGAATTATTTCAAAAGTTATCAAAGTGTCATTAAAAATAAATGACTAAAGAAATAATTCCGAGAATCAGAAAAAATATGGGCCGTTAGATCATATATATATCAACGCGCCATCCGCATTTGTGGCAAGCGTGCAAAGTGCTAAGTGCGCCTACTAAAGCGCACACAATGCGCGCACGCGCATGTGGCGCATTGTGTGCGGTGTGGTAGCATTCTCAATTGTTCCCTCCAAAACATATCAAAATAATTTGGAAGCATGTACAATGTGCTTACTTATAATGAGAGAGAAGATTTCTTCTCTTAAATGTGGAATAAAGAACAAGACCTTTTAGGTCTTGAACTTCACTTACAATACAAACACATCACATAATAATCTATCACCAACAATCCCCCACTTAGATTGTTATGTTCAATCCCCAGTTACAATACAAACACGTCACATAACAATGTATCACCAACAAACTTAGTATAAGAAACCCAAGAACAACTGTCGTATGTGCTTTTGTGGTTCATCTATGTCTCTCCTGATGAGTTATAGGCATCCTCTTATATTTAAGGAAACTACTTATTAATTCTCCGACGTAATGCCATACATTAACAAACGTACTTCCTGCACAAATACAATAACAAATTTACAAAGAGTAAAGACGAGCATAAAGTCATCCGCAAAACCATTGATTTCTGACGTTGAAATGTTTCTTGTCTTTTTTATTGGTTTTCCCATCTTCTTTTCTCATTAATTCGCTAGCTTTTCAAAAATTTCTCTTGCTTGGGCACATTAACTTGCTTAACCCTTAAATCTTTTCGAAAGAAAACAACAAAGATGACATCCTACATATTTTCTGAGCACATTCATTGGATCAAATAAACAAATGGAGCTTTTCATGAATATGATTATGGATCGGGTCATTTAAGACCAATTTTTGTTGTTAATGTATAAAAGAAACTAAGCTTGATCTAAACGTTATAGCTTGCTTGTTGAACCAGCAGAGCCTAGTTGAATCTCCGCAACCGCAACATGGCAACTCAGATTTTTACAGAAAGTCTTGGAGTGAATCATTGCAGCCACATTTGCTAGAGCAATTTACTGCCGTGAATTCAACAAATACTATTACGGCATACCTCTGACTGTTATAGCCAAAGGCAAAGCACCTGAAAACATGTTGGGTTCGAGTCAAGCCAGCCCAGCCTAAGTCTACTAAAATCCAGCCCAAAGCCGTGCGCGTCCTAATCATGATTGTAACTTGCAACATCAACTTTGATTTTGCTTATGAGACTAGAGAAAACCGAAATTTGATCACAGCCTTTCTCCTCTCCTTGCACGATGATCAATGGTGACCCCCACCCCCCACCCCGTGAAAGTTGACACTGTTTTCCAAAAGCAAGGGGAGCTCCCTCAACTTGAAGGAAATCTTCAAGCGGAAGAATATTTTTTTTTTTTTTGGGTCAAGAGTCCATTTATTCTATTAAGCTCAATACAGGTATATCAACCTAGTTACATTATTTGTAGTCAATCCAACTATACACTATATGCATGTTTTCTGGACTATTACTCTCTAAAAATTCCACTATGTATTTTCCAAGCTATACGCAATTCCTTGTTGTTACAGGGACTTTATTCCAGCTACTAACTCTGAAATTCACCCACTCTTGTATGGCAGACATGCACCCTTGGGGGTTAGCATACCTCTGTTGAAAAACTCTTGCATTCCTTTCCATGCATAGGGCATATACAGTAACTGCAATTGATAATTTGCACAGCTTTGCATTAAAGCTTTTCCTTCTGAATTGTTTTCCAGCAAACTGCATCATTTGTTTCCAAGAAGTTGCAGCTAGTCCCCTTTTCAGCTTCTCTAAAATCATTACCCAAATCTCTTTAGCATAAGAACATTGTTTGAAATATGGTCAGTAGTTTCCTTTTGTTGATTGCACAGGACACAACTACCATCTTGTGTCAAATTCCTTTCTTTAAGTTTTGCTCTGGTTCTAATTCCACCTTTGCAGACCAGCCACAGCATCACAACACATTTAGGGATGTTTCCCTTAAACCATATCACCTTCCACCACTCAGCCTTTACTGCTTTGGTTCTCATCCAATTCCGATCCAAGCTGATTGTATGGTAAATTTTTCCATGAGATTACAGATCCCATTTCACCTGATCACTGCTGTCTAGTCTTGGTGAGGGCTGGTTTTTTATTAGCTCTGTCATTCTCCTTAATGCTTGAGATCTACTGCCAGGTAATCTCCAAGCATTGCCTTCAATAATCTCAGACTTTGGAATTTCTTCCTAAGCCGGCATAATATAATATCCTCTGTCCATATTGGGAAATTAATGGACCACCAGGGAGCCATTTATCTAGCCACAACCAAGTACTCTTCATATCACCTATGTGATATGTGCACAACTGTTGCATTTGGCATCTAAGCTTTAACAGCTTGCACCATGTCCATGAGAGTGTCATAGGGGGCTTGAATGTCCATAAGTGTTGACCTTTTACGATGCAGGTATGACACCATTTGACCCACAGAGAATCCTTTTTATGTGTTAGGTTCCATATCTGCTTACATATGGCAGCCTTGTTCCATTCACCAAGACTTTTCAAACCCAGTCCACCTTCTTGCTTAGGTACACAGACCTCTTTCCAGGACACTTTTGCACCTCTACATCTCACATCTTTTCCATGCCAAATGAATGCTCTAACTTTGCTCTCAATTTGCTTTACTATTTTCTGAGGCAATATGAAAATTGAGCATCAATATACTTGCATGTTCAATATAACACAGAGCTGGCAAGCTGTAGCCTCCCTGCACATGACAAGCACTTTGTAGTCTAGCTTGATATCTTTTTTGTAAGCTTCTCCACTAATACAGTACAGTCTTTATATTGTAACTTGGTAGCAATCAAGGGAACCCCAAGTTAAGTACCTGGAAGTGAGCCAATGGAGACACCAATGATATTTATCAACTCCATTGTAACATTTTCATCTGCTATTTGTTAGAGCCCTATTATTTAAATGCTTTAAAAGAAATTAGAGAGTTTGGGACGTAATGGGTATTTTGAAATTCTATTTGTTTTAGGAATATAAGTATATCTTTTAGGTGTCTGATAGTTACGTACATTCATATGAGCACACAAAAGTTTGAAAAGTCTCCAAAGAATCCTTACTTCGAGGTAAGAATTTATTTTCGGATATCGAATTGAGGTTTGTAGTTGGAATCGATATGAATTTTTGTTATTGTTGGAACCCTAATTATAACTATTGGGTATATTGATTTTTAGGGATTTTGATTTAATTGATTTAGAAGATCAAACTCTTAGGGTGATTTGCACAATTGAAGGTAAGGGTTTACTGTTTTTAAATTCTAACTCATCAGCGTTGGGCCAATCATTCGATTAAGTGTTTAATCTCACTGTTTCGATTTATGTGCCATCATTGTGTATTCACAGCTGTAAATTTTTGGATGTATATGCCTGTTTCGATTTTTGTCCTATCATGGTGCATGATTAAAATTCTTCTGTATTGAGATCTCGAAATTCAAATCGTGCCGTCAGTACATTTAGCGATCTCCTTATTATCTCGATTTTTGTGCTACAACTAACAGTCTCCACTGAAAAATTCTCAACGTGGCATATGTCTCCACTGTTGTGCCAAGACAGTTCTCCTTCAATTGTTTTCTGTATATGTAACTGGCATATGGATTACTTCTTTCTTTGGATGATGCAACCATTGTACTTGATTTTCCTTTAATTCTTGTCTTGTCTTGTTCCCAGGAGAAATACACAGAATATGATTTTGTTGTCTTTCGTGAAAGGCTTGTCCATGTGGCATAGTATTATTTTTCTGTGTCAGCTTCTTCGTTGCTCGTGTTGCATTTTTTTTTCAATGGATTAATTTCGTTGAGTCCGTCAATTTATCCTCTTTGATTTGAGCCTAATATTGAATGAGTTCTGAAACGGTTAGAGTTATCATACTAAAATTATTTATAAGTATCTATTATGTTTACACCGTACCAACTTGTGTAATTTTTGGATGACACTTATTAGTTCATATTGTCTAAACCACTTCTTGAATCGCGGTAAATTATTGAATCGGTGCGTTGTTAATTTCTGTGAGTCGTGTCACGTGTATGTGACTTTTCTATTTCTGACTTATCCACGTGAATTGGAACGTGGGTTAGTTCAGCAGGATGAGCTAGAGATCGCGATCTTATTTTCTGAACCTGATCTCACGTGTCTGTGATGGCATGTGTGACCTTATTCTGAATGACTTTTTAGTGTCTGTCTCCGTACAAAGATATATATATTTTGGCATTTCGAAATTCGGTCTGACATCTGTTCTGTTAAAATTTTGTACCTCTGTAATCTTGTTTCTCAAACATTTTTGTATTCCTTTTGATTGGTCCTTTGAGCGACCTTACTGGGCATTTGGCTCACTCCCTTAGTGTTTTCCTTTCAGGTGATCAGTAGGTGGATCGGATTATAGGGGTAGCTGTGTGACTGAGAGTTAGCGGTTTTTATCTGAACCTGATCTCACGTGTCAGCAGGATGAGCTAGAGATCGCGATCTTATTTTCTGAACCTGATCTTACGTGTCAGTGATGGCATGTGTGACCTTATTTTGAATGGCTTTCTAGTGTCTGTCTCCGTACAAAGATATATATATTTTGGCATTTTGAAATTCAGTCTGACATACGTCATGTTAAATTTTGTACCTCTGTAATCTCGTTTCTCAGACATTTTTGTATTCCTTTTGATTGGTCCTTTGAGCGATTTTACTGGGCATTTGGCTCACTCCCTTAGTGTTTTCCTTTCAGCTGATCAGTAGGTGGATCGGATTACAGGGCTAGCTGTGTGACTGAGAGTTATCGATTTTTATCTCAGAGTCAGTATTAGTATCTTTATATGTAATAATTAAGACAAATTGAGTTTGTTAAGATTTTATTTTGGAATTCCGTGTCGGAGTCATTGGGATTATATAAATACTTTAGGCCACTATGATATTTATTGATGTATTTTTGGGTTTGATCAGTAGGTGCTCTGAATGACCACTTGGGGAGACTGTTTGATATTTTAAGGTTTTCTGACTTTATTTATTAATATTAACGCTGCAAAAACCCAGGGCGTTACAGTTGGTATCAGAGCTATAGGTTTAAACTCCTGTAGACTTACATGTTTAGGATCAAAAAAGTTGTGAGATGGGTAGGATGGGTAGATTTAAGTTTATTGTCCTAGTCAGTATCTGGTTCTAGTTTTCTTTTATAGTAATGGCAAGCGGTCGTAATAATAGGCGAGCCAACAATCGAAATACGGAGCGTCAGAACGTCACAGGGAATGAGACTCCGCCAGATCTTCTAACTATCCTAGCAAATCAGCAAGCTTAGCTGACTCAGCTACTAGTGAACCAACAAGCTCAGCTAAATCAACAAAATCAGCCGAACCCGAATCTGAATCCTAATCACAGGCAGGCTCAGACTCGTAGCCTATTAGAGCAGTTTGACAAGAAGAATTTAGCTTTTGGAGGTACAGACGATCCGATTGTGGCAGAGAAGTGGATTTCTCGACTTGAGAAAATATTTAGGCCTATGGGTTGCACTGATGAGGAAAAGATAGAACTCACAGTGTATAAGCTAGACGGGGAAGCAGACCACTGGTGGAAAACTATTGAGGATAGTAATATGGTAGAACAACGCAAAGCGATGACATGGGATCAGTTTAAGGATTGTTCTTCGACTGTTACTTTTCTAGGAGTGTAAAAGAACAAATGTATCGTGATTTTCTTAACTTGAGGCAGGAGGAGAACGAAAGCGTCGCTGAGTATGAGGTCAAGTTTACGCGACTATCTCGTTATGGTAAGCAATTGGTGTCTAATGAAAAGGATAGAGTGCAGATGTTCACTTGGGGTCTCAAGCCTAGTATTAGGCAGCGCATTGTTCCAATCCCGATTGAGATCTATGTTCAGTGCGTGGACATTGCAAAGACTATTGAGGCTGAGGGAAGGGACTACAGAGAGAGGAAAGATGCCAAGGCAGCCAAGAGAGACCGCCCAGAGCTATCTCAGTCACACATGGCACAAGGCGATGGGAAGCGCATACAAACTTCTTCCTCGACTTCTTTTGGCCAGAGGGGCCAAGGTCAGAGACAGGGTCAGGCTCAGAGTAACTTCAGTAAGGATTCTAATAAGAACTTTTCTCAGAGGCCCCCATTTGTAGGTTTCGACCCTATTTGTCAGAGGTGCAACAAGAGACATGGCGGTCAGAGTTGTCATTGGGATACGGGAGCATGCTTCAGGTGTGGCAGAAGGGTCACCATATCAAAGATTGTCCTATTCCAGCATCAGGGCAATCTGGCCCGCAAGGTTCAGTTGCAGGGAGTACAGCTTCAGGCCCAAGCCAGAGTACAGGTCAGTCAGCAGGAAGGTAAAAGCCTAAGGCTACCGGAAGGGTGTTCAACATGATAGCTAAGGATGCATCGGGTTCAAAGGATGTGGTGGCAGGTACGATTCAGATTAACTCAATTAATGTACATGTATTGTTTGACTCTGGTGCCACACACTATTTTGTTTCTCTTTTGTTTGCACGTCGCCTTGGGGTTAAACCCTAGTCTCTTGACTATGAGTTGTCTGTTGGTACTCCTGTTGGGGATTCTGTGGTAGTTAAGTCAGTATTGAGGAACTGTAAGATCCACATTTTTTAGAGGGACCTTCCTGGGGATCTAGTTCTTTTAGATATTCGTGATTTTGACGTGATTTTGGGTATGGATTGGTTGGCATCCTATCATGCCATAGTCGACTGCTTTCGGAAGCGAGTCCGTTTCCGTCTATCTGATTCATCTGAGTTTGAATTTTGGGGTTCAAAACCTAGTGGGTTGTCTATTATCTCAGCTATTTTGGCTCACCGTATGCTTCGTAAGGGCTGTGAGGGTTACATTGCACACGTCCTTGATACTAACCATGGAGGTCTTGAAATATCAGGCGTACCAGTAGTATGTGACTTTCCTGAGGTGTTTCCGAGGAGTTTTCGGGAAAACCCATCGATCGTGAGGTTGAATTCACAATTGATTTGGTGCCTGGTGCGGCACCTATTTCCAAGGCTCCATATTGAAAGGCAGCTATAGAGATGAAGGAGTTAAAGGAACAGCTTCAAGAGCTACTTGATAGGGGGTTTATACGTCCTAGCGTGTCACCTTGGGGTGCCCTTGTGTTGTTCGTCAAGAAGAAGGATGGCACATTGAGGCTTTGCATCGACTACCGTGAGTTGAATAAGATCACTATACGTAACAAATACCCTTTGCCGTGGATAAATGATTTATTTGACCAACTTCAGGGAGCAAGGTTTTTCTCGAAGATAGATATGCGTTCTGGATACCATCAGCTGAAAGTTAGGGCATAGGATGTGCCCAAGACTGCGTTTAGGACTCGTTACGGTCACTACGAGTTCTTAGTGATGCCTTTCGAGTTGACTAATGCCCCTGCTGCTTTTATGGACCTGATGAATCGTGTGGTTATGCAGTATTTGGATCAGTTCGTTATTGTTTTCATTGACGACATTTTAGTGTACTCTAAGTCAGAGGAAGAGCATAGTGAGCACCTAAAAATTATCTTACAGACTTTGAAGGATAACCAGTTGTATGGAAAATTTAAGAAATGCGAGTTTTGGCTTGAGCAAGTTACATTTCTGGGACATGTGGTGTCTAAGGATGGAATAGCTGTTGACCCCTCTAAGATTGCGATGGTGATCGATTGGTAGAGGCCTAGCACTGTTACCTAAGTGCGAAGCTTTTTGGGATTGGCAGGCTACTACTGTCGATTTGTAGAAGATTTTTCAAAAATAGCTTTGCCTTTGACTCAGTTGACTAAGAAGAACAACCAATTTTTTTGGAGTGAAGAGTGTGAGGCTGGTTTTCAAGAACTGAAGGAGAGGTTGGTATCAACACCTGTATTGACCTTACCATCTGGTTCTGGAGGTTTTGTGATATATAGTGATGCCTCAAAGAGAGGCTTAGGTTGTGTTTTAATGCACCATGGTAAGGTGATTGCCTATGCTTCTAGACAGCTTAAGCCTTACGAGCAAAACTACCCCACCCATGATCTTGAGTTAGCAGCTGTGATATTTGCTTTGAAGATATGGAGGCACTACTTGTATGGTGAGACCTGTGATACATATACTGACCATAAAAGTCTTTAGTATATTTTCACCCAGAAGGAGCTGAACATGAGACAGAGGCGTTGGTTGGAGGTTTTGAAAGACTATGACTGCATGATTCATTATCACCATGGTAAGGCGAATGTCGTGGCCGACACACTCAGTAAGAAGAGCACTTGAAACTTAGCAGCACTAATCACTTGTCAACCTCAGCTGTTGGAGGATATGATGAACTTGGATCTTGAGATTAGATGGCAAGATGGTGGAGAATACTTGGCAGCATTACATGTACAGTCTACCTTGATCAGCAGGATCAAGGAAGCTCAAGATGGAGATTCAGGCATAGCTCACATCATTGAGAACATTAACAATGGGAAGCAGTCTGAGTTCAGACTTGACGAGCACGATGTGGTTTGGTTCCGTAAGAGACTTTGCGTGCCAGCTGATTTATCCTTGAGGATGGAGTTACTCTCAGAGGCTCATAGTTCTAGTTTCTCTATCCACCCAGGAGGAACAAAGATGTATCATGACCTTAAGGAGTATTTTTGGTGGAGCGGCATGAAGTCGGATATAGCAGAGTTTGTCTCCCATTGTTTGGTTTGTCAAAAATTGAAAATGGAGCATCACAAGCCTAGCAGACCACTTCAGCCACTTGAGATTCTGCAATGGAAGTGGGAGCATGTAACAACTGATTTTGTGGTAGGTATACTGAGGACAGTCAAGGGTTTTGACACTATTTGGGTTATTGTTGATAGGTTGACAAAGTCTGCACATTTCCTTCCGATCCGAGCTACAGCACCATTATCTGAGCTAGTGAAAATATATATTGATGAGATAGTGAGGTTGCATGGAGTACCATTATCAATAGTGTCAGATCGAGATCCACATTTTACTTCAAAAATTCTAGAGGAGCTTATAGAATTCCATGGGTACCGATCTCTATTTTAGCACCGCGTACCACCTGTAGACAGATGGGCAATCTGAACGTACCATTCAGACACTAGAGGACATGTTGAGAGCTTGCACACTAGACCTTGGTGGTAGCTGGTATAACCATTTACCTTTAGTTGAATTTGTCTATAATAATAACTATCAGACAAGAATTAAGATGGCACCGTTTGAGGCATTGTATGGGTGGAGGTGCAGGACTCCATTATGCTGGGATGAGGTAGGAGACAGACGATTATTGGGACCAGAGTTGGTACAGTTGACAACTCAAAAAGTTGATTTGATTCGGGAACGTCTCAAAGCGGCTCAGGACAGACAGCGCAGTTATACATCTCACCGTCGTCGCGAACTTGAATTTGACGTGGGTGATCATGTGTTTTTTAGGGTTTCACCTTGGAAGGGGGTGATGTGTTTCGGTAAGAAGGGCAAGCTTAGCCCTAGGTTTGTTGGGCCATTCGAGATTTTGAAGAGGATCGGTCCCGTGGCTTACAGAGTTGCATTGCCGCTAGAGCTTTCACACATTCATAATGTTTTCCATGTTTCGAATCTGAGGAAGTACGTTTATGATCCGACACACATTGCGCCGTATGAGCCTTTATTAGTACAGGAGGACCTTTCCTACGAAGAGCAACCAGTTGAGATTCTTGACCGTATGATCAGTTGTTAAGGACAAAAATCATTCCCTTAGTTAAGGTTCTATGGCAGAACCATGAAAATTGAGGAGGCTACTTGGGAATCTGAAGAATATATGCGACGTACTTATCCGTACCTTTTTGACACTTGAGGTACATTTTGATTCTGAGGATGGAATTTTTATTTGGGGGGGGGGGGGGGGGGGGGATGTTAGACCCTTAATATTTAAATGCTTAAAAAAATTAGAGAGTTTGGGACGTAATGGGTATTTTGAAATTCTATTTGTTTTAGGAATATAAATATATATCTTTTAGGTGTCTGATAGTTACATGCATTCATAGGAGCACACCAAAGTTCATAAACGTCTCCAGAGAATCTTTAGGAAGAGCCTTTTGAGAGTTTGATCATTACTTCGATGTAAGAATTTATTTTCGGGTATCGAATTGAGGTTTGTAGTTGGAATCCTTACGAATTTTTGTTATTGTTGAAACCCTAATTATAACTTTTGGGTATATTGATTTTTAGGGATTTTGATTTAATTGATTTAGAAGATCAAAGTCTTGGGTTGATTTGCACAATTGAAGGTAAGGGTTTACCGTTTTTGAATTCTAACTCAGCTTTGGGCCAATCATTCGTTTAATGGTTTAAGTGTTTAATCTGACTGTTTCGATTTTTGTGCCATCATTGTGTATTATTTCCGTGCCATCATTGTGTATTCCTGGCTGTAAATTTTTGGATCTATATGCCTGTCTCGATTTCTGTCCTATCATGGTGCATGATTAAAATTCTTTTGTATTGAGATCTCGAAATTCAATTCGTGACGTCAGTACATTTAGCGATCTCCTTATTATCTCAATTTTCATGCTACAGCTAATAGTCTCCATTGAGTCCGTCATTTTATCCTCTTCGATTTAAGCCTAATATTGAATGAGTTCTGAAACCGTTAGATTTATCATACTGGAATTATTTGTAAGTATCTAGTACGTTTACACAGTACCAACTTGTGTAATTTTTGGATGACACTTATTAGTTCATATTGTCTAAACCGCTTCTTGAATCGCAGTAAATTATTGAACCGGTGCGTTGTTAATTTCTGTGAGCCATGTCACGTGGATGTGACTTTCATATTTCTGACTTACCCACGTGGATTGGAACGTGGGCTAGCTCAGCGGGATGAGCTAGAAATCACGATCTTATTTTCTGAACCTGGTCTCACGTGTCAGTGATGGCATGTGTGACCTTATTCTGAATGGCTCTCTAGTGTCTGTCTCCGTACAAAGATATATATATTTTGGCATTTTGAAATTTTGTCTGACATCTGTTCTGTTAAAATTTTGTACCTCTGTAATCTTGTTTCTCAGACATTTTTGTATTCTTTTTTAATGGTTCTTTGAGCGACCTTACTGGGCATTTGGCTCACTCCCTTAGTGTTTTCCTTTCACGTGATCAGTAGGTGAATTGGATTATAGGACTAGCTGTGTGACTGAGAGCTAGCGATTTTTATCTCAGAGTTAGTATTAGTATCTTTATATGTATTAATTAAGACAAATTGAGTTTGTTAAGATTTTATTTTGGAACTTCGTGTCGGAGTAATTGGGATTATATAAATGCGTTAGGCCACTATGGCATTTATTGATGTATCTTTGGGTTTGATCAGTGGATGTTCTGAATGACCACTTGGGGAAACTGTTTGATATTTTAAGGTTTTCTGACTTTATTTATTAATATTAACGCTGCAAAAACTCGGGGCGTTACACTATCCCTGCCAAATATATTGAACTTTTACTTAGGTTTAAAGAGAGGCCTGATAGGTGTTCAAATTCACATAAGGCTTGTTTTAGCAATGTCAGTGAGGTGTGATCAGCTGTTGCCAGTAAAAAAAAATCATCAGCAAAGGTTAGATGTTTAATTTGCAAGTCTTTGCATCTTGGATGATATTGAAAACCTGGCTAAAAAGTATACGGATCAATTAGGCTAGAGTCCTTCTATCACTGGCAAGAACAGGTAGGGGGATACAGGGTCCCCTTGCCTTAAGCCTTTACCCCCAGAAAAATACCTCTCCATGCATCCATTGAGATTGACTGAAAACCTTGTTGTTGTCACATATTGCATAATCCACTCAATAAAGTTTGTTGGGAACATCACCTCCATTATTGCTCTTAGGATATCTATTTTCATGACAATCCTTGGCTTCCCTGCACCGAGTCATATGCTTTTTGGATATCTATTTTCATGACACACCTTGGCTTCCCTCCATTCTGGTGGTAATTTTTCACTATCTCCTGCATGAGGAGAATATTATCAGCTATGCTCCTATTTTCCACAAATGTTGACTGCCTTGAGCTGATTAGACCTGGTAGCACTCTCTTAATCACTACAAGAAAACACGTTTTTAGCGACGGAGTTTTACCGACGGAGTAAAAACGAGTTTAACCGACGGATACCACCGTCGGTAAAATTCCGTCGTTAAAAACTTATTACCGACGAAGTTACCGTCGGCGAAAGTTGTTGCCGACAATTTTTTTACGGCGGTCTTTTAGCGACGGAATTACCGTCGCTAAAACTTTTTTATAAAATTAATTTTTTTGAGGGTTTTATAAAATTGTTTTAGGGACGGAAGGAATCCGTTGCCAAAACTACCGTCGATAGATATCGTGATTTACCGACGGACTTTTAGCGACGGGCCCAATCCGTCGCTAAAAGTCCTCGATTAAAACAACCAGATCTGCCTTTCTTTCTCTTCCCCCGTTTCTCTCTCTAAAAAATCTCCCACCGCTGTTCTGCTCCGGCGACCAACCTCCACGGTGACCCACTTCCGGCGATCCCCCTACACTGTGACCCACTTCCGGCAATCCCCCTACACGGTGACCCACCTCCGGCAATCCTGCTCCACGGTGACCCCTCTCTCCACTGCCGCCGCGTGAAAAGACTACCACCGTCGTCGCGCCATTGACGCCGCCGCCCTCCACTACCGCCGGCTATTGTGCCTTAAGGTAAGTTCCGTTTAGTCTTATAGAATTCTTGTGCAACATTATGAGATTCTCTTACTTTCCGTTTGCTTCATTGATCTGGATGTTCTTTAGCCCAACTGAGCCCTTTTTACTAGGTACCTTTAAGAAAACAAATTACTGGTGTTGTCTAAAAACAAATTTCATCGGGTATAACTAGATGTTTCTTTAGCCAAATTTCATCGGGTATAACTAGATGTTTCAAGCTTCAATTACTGGTGTTGTCTAAAAAAAAATTTACTGGATATATACCAAGAGAGATTGGGAATTTAAGTATGCGTAATTTAACTATGTTTCTTTAGCCAAATTTTTTTTGTTGCTAAATACATAGGATATACTCTTTTTGTTTTCTTAGATAGATAAAAGCTTTGTGTTGATATTTGTATCTCGACCACTATATGTAGATGTCAGAATTAATTTGTGAACCCTTTACTATGGAACAATATGCAACCTATGGCTGCAAAGTGCTTAATAATGATCAATGACTCTTTTGGTAACTGTATGCAAAATCTACCGCTAGTTACAAAACATCTTTAACAACAAATTCACAAACCCCTTACTACCTTACAAAACGTCTTTAACCTATTGCCTGTAACCACCACAATCACCCCTCTAATACACCTTCATCATCACCACCCCCATTGAACCCCTTACTACCTGCTACCACCATCATCAACAAAGCCTAACATCATAGCTACCAACCCAACAAACCCACCACCACCACTATCGCGTCATCCAAGTTTCTGCTTTGAGTAGTTTGGCATTTGGATATTGAATGCACCGTTAGGCAATGGGATATCGGCTAATGATAGCAAAATATCTTGACTCTATGGGGGCGCTGGCTCTTGACTAATATCAAAGGAGTCTAGAGCATCAGCTAATTACGTTTTCAAGTCCCTGTGATATTAGTCATTTACTGAAGCTAGCCCTAATAGAATCAGGAATTCATTTCGGTCATACACTAGCTATTAGCCTATTAGCAGTGTGAAAGAGTCCCCTATTTGTCTGTCATTCGCTTGTGTTAGTCATATTAGCTATATACTTTAGATTTTCTAAAAACCAAATTTTTTGAGACGAAAAGAATCATATAGAATAACTGTGAATTGTTGAAAGAGTATTACAAAATCATCACGTACACAACTGGGTCAAAGTTACATAGAGTTATTTCTTTTATATCCTTTGTGATTACTCGGAATTCGAGATTAAGCGTGTCTCTATACCTTTGGCTTCCACATGTTAGGGGTACCTCAATCCAACGTAATGCCACGACAGAGTCTGCTCGTTAGGACATATATTGTAGGTGAAGATCTGTATGGAATACTAAATAATGTACTTATCATAAGCACATGGTTACATTCCTTACCTTCATGGTTAGGCCCTTGTTTTACGTGCTATTCTTAATGAAGAAAAACCAAAGACCATGGAAGCCAGAGAATTCCATTTCGAAAAACTCCAAGAATACTCTTCACTTTACTGATCATGCCTTCTCACGATACTGATCATGCGCGAAACTAAAGTAGGAACTAAGGCTCTATTTTTAGCTATGGTGTAACTTCATGCCTTCTCACGCTCATCATTGTTTGATTTGTAGTTGCTAGGTTTAGTTCATTGGTTGTTGGATTGAGTTACTGATCTTTGTTTTGCTTGCATTGCGGATGCGTTTTCGTTCGCCATTGTTCCTCTCTCAAAACAAATCTCTGGTGTTGGTATAGACTTTTGTATGCCTTTGTGTAGGTAGTAGTAAAGATACAAGATCTGAATATTTGAGCGTTCATTTGTCAATAGTGATCTGGATATAGTTATTAGATTTGTTGGTGGTTTTATTAGATAGATGGTCATCTCCTGGTTTTAGAGTCAATGCTCATGTAGTCCCCCACCATGTAAGCTACCATGTAAGCTACAGAAAGGGAAAGAGTAGAATTTGAACTATGCATTCTCTTAGATTACATTTCCCATTTTGCAGTAATGCAATAGCTATCTAGGAGACTTTGCAGTAATAGATTTAATTCAGCTATAAAATTGATGCTTATCAATTGAATAATGCCCAATTGGTTTTTCATGTTAAAGTAGGTTAAATGGCTTCTGCTTCGGTGAACAGGGATGTTTCAGTCGGCAGACACTTCTTCAAGGTCATGATGCCTGGTTTTCATGCAGAACTTGTATGCCATCCCGCTTTCTCTGTGTTTTCGTGCGTGTTAAAAGTTTTATCGTTGGTTAAAAACTTACCTGTCTTATTGTATTATGAATATGTTAGGCCATACCGGTAGCATTTTGCAGATTGCTTACCACATTGAGATTTGAAGCAACTTTAACCAGCCGCAAGGGGTCATGGCCTGTTAAATTGAAGAAGAAGGTTGGCCAAGAGGAACTTTGCTTCGAAGAGGGTTGGAACGAATTCATGCAGCAGCATGACCTCCATCTAGAAGACTTTGTAATCTTTGAACACATGGGGCAAATGCGTTTTCAAGTGCTGGTGTTTGATCATAGCACTTGTGAAAAATCTGCTTTCCCCCAATGTTGAACTCTAAGCAGTAATTAGACAATATTTTAAATTAATCGCATCGGATATGTAAATTTTGAACAATTTTGTGTTATTTGAACATTGACTATTTGTTTGATAATTTTAGGTTGTTAATTGTGATTATTGATCGATGATTGTAGGTTGTTAATTGATGATTTTAGATTGTTAATCGTGCATTTGAGATATTGAGATTGTTGACGGAGGATGAGACCCAATTGGTTTGAGTTTTTTATTACAGGTTTAGGAATTAAAAAATTAAAAAAAAAAGTTTAAAAAAATGACTTTTAGCGACGGATTTCCGTCGCTAAACTTTTTATCCGTCGCTAATTTTCTTAAAAAAGAAAATAAATTAAAATACGTAAACAGAATTAGCGACGGATATTCCGTCGCTAATTTAGAAATAAATCCGTCGCCAAACGTTCTGTATTAGACGACGGATTTTATAATTTCGTCGCAAAACTTTTAGTAACGGCCTTTTATACGAGGGATGTTTAGCGACGGAATATAGGCTTTTAGCGACGGATTTTTCCGTCGCTAAAAACCTTATTCCTTGTAGTGAATTCATGCACATAGGATTTTGGATATACATTTGTATATCACATTAGAACATGCTATAGGTCTAAACTCCTTCATTGTGGTAGTACACGGGCATTTTTTGGGATTAGGGTCAGAGCACTGCTGTTGAATAGTTGTCTACCTTTAGTTGTGCAAAAAAACATTTCCCCAATTACTTCTATCACATCTTTTTTCACCACCTCCCAATTCTTTCGAAAGAACTCTGAGCTGTAACCATCTAGACCAGGATCTTTATTAGAATTCATGGAAAACATGGCTTCTTGAATTTCCTTCTCACTAACTTGTTCACATAATGATATTTGATCTTGCACATGTACTTTATTTTTGAAACCCTTGTTCCGGTCTCCTTTAGTATTAGGGGGACATATCATTGTTGTTCCAAGAAAGGTAGCAAAATGCTCTACAACCGCCTTGTGTACTTCTTTTGCTCCAGATATAGAAACCTTCAGCATTTTGTATAGCTAGGACATGATTATGTTATCGATTATAATATCCCAAACTTCGGGAGCCGTTTAAAATAACAATCCGTGATCCGAAAAATAAACGGGCGATAATTTTGAGCAATGCTTGGGTATTAGTGGCGTATGGAATTCTAAAAGAATTTTGGGACAAAAATGTAATTTTCAAAACTTTTGGGGTCATTTTGTAATTTCGGAAAACTTTGGGTGTAAATGTAAATTACGTTTTCGGTGATGGAAAATAGTAAAATGAGTAATAGTATATATATTAGTGACATCTAGTTAAACTAATAGAGACTAAAACTAAATTGTGGCCCTAAATGTTATTACATAGAGTTTGGGGGCTAAATTGCAAATTTTGAAAATTATATATGCCTTATGTGTCAAAACTTTAGAGAAATATAAATTTAAAGATGCCACCTCCTACTCATTTTATGTGGTGACTCATGAAATTAACTGATAAAGTAATGGTTATATTTTTAAAAGGGAATTCAATTAAAAAAAAAGCAAGATAGGAAATTCGGGAAAAGAGAGAAAAGAAGAATACCAAATAAGAACAGAAAACATGAAGAAGAAACAGGGAGAAAGGAAGGAAAATAAAGCTTCAGGGGACAAGAAGCACATAGAGATTTGGGAAGCATTCTTAAAGGGTAATTCTCCCTTAGTGTGTAATTTTAGTGAGCGAGTGTGTGTGTAATGTCACTGTTCAGTGTGTTTATTTGGGCGCTGTGTGTTTGTGTGGGTTCTTCTGTGTACATATGGGGATGTTCAGGCATGGATATCTGGGAATTGTGGTTTGTGAGTGTGTGAGAGATTTTGTGTGCATGAAAGGGGTGAAGGGGAAGGGGGAAGTAGCAGCAGCCTTGCTGCCATGTAGCCCTATTTTGTGTGTTTTCTCTGTATGTGTGTGCCTAAGGCAGGGGAAGGGGAAGGGGAACAACAGTGGGTTGTTTATGTGTGGATTATGTGTGTACAAGGATAGAGGAGAGGGATAACAGTAGGATAATATGTGTTTTCAGTAGATAATCGTGGGGTTGAGTGTGTGTTTTAATCTGTGTGTACATTAGCAGTGTTTATGTGTGTTTCGGGTGAGTGATGGTGTGTTTAATAGTGTGTGTGTGTATACGTGTGCTTTAAATGTGTTAGAATGTGTGTTAAAGGTTTTTGAGGTGTGGTTATGTGTGGCAATGTGTGTGTATTGAGTGTGTATATATGGGTCTCGGCAGTGAATGAAATGAGGAGGAAGGTGGACTGCGTGAGAAAAAGGTGAATTAGTGTGTGAGTTTAATGTGAATAATAATTGTAAATGTCACTAAAAGTAGGGAATTAATTAGGCAGCTTTAATTTTATAAATAGTTAGGTCAAAATTTAGCCAAAGTCCGACATAGTAACTCCCATTATTTTTACGAGACGTACGTTGTAGATTTTTTCGGTGTCCGCAAAGGATGCTAAATTAGGATATCGATTAAAAGGAATTAGCGATTTATTTAGCATAGCAAACAAAGCTATTTTCATCTAAAAATTTTAGGAAAATCTTAGTTTACTGAAATGTTTCATTATCTAAAATTTTGCGCATTCCGATGTCAATAGCTATTTTTAGCCAAACCAGTTTCTGAGCGTTCGGTCCGGACACCGGTTCAAAATTTTCGGGCAAAAATTCCCTAAAATACTTTTTTAACCCAAAAATGACTTCAGGATGCTAAAAGTAGTGTTTTAAGATGTTTTGAGATTTTTCCGGTGCTGGGAACCCCCAACGGGTAGTTGGGTAATTTACCACTCGAAGCCGAAGGGGGTATTTTTGTAATTTTAGCTATAAAAGGTATTTTTGCATAAATTCACATACAGTAAGGTTGTCTAAGTGATGTTACTTGTGGGAAGGCCGTTTTTGTGATTCAAGTGTGAGATGGGGTATTTTGGTAATTTGACCTAAGAAGGGTATTTTTGGATAAATTCACATATAGTAAGGTTATACGAGTGATTTTACTTACGAGAATTCTGTTTTGGTGATTTAAGGGTGTGAGGGGTGTTTTTGGTAATTTACACCCCAGCGGCATTTTGGTAATTTTACATACCCGGTGCGGGGGGTTCATTTTGGTAATATGCTTGCGTCCGTATTGAGTTATAATATCGTAGTGTAGGCTATGTTCGGATGATTTGATTATTTCATTTAGATTAAAGCTAAAGACTTATTCCGATAACTCGTACTGGTAATCTAGATAAAGGTTTCTATTTGAACCCTGGGTAAGGATTTCTATCCGAACCCTTATTCCGATAACTCATACTCGTAAGTTTTCTTTCAATTTACGTATGACTATTGTTAAACACTGAATTGTATATTGACATTAGCATGTTATCGCCAAGGACACCCTAACAATGAGTCTGCACCGGTTAAGTTGAAATCTTATCGATGCTCGCTTGTTATTGCATGTCGAGAAAATTCGATAATTATTTGCGCTCTTCTTCAGAATTATTATGCCTAAATCTGATAATTGTTCGAAATCGTTCTTGCTATTTGTTGTTGTTATTATGGAATTCTGAGTGATGAATTGTATCAGTATGCCTAATTGTTATTGAAATCTTAATTGTTCTGGTCATGTGTATTCAACTTGGTGCTCATTTTATTGCACATTAAACAGTGAATGTCTTGTTGATTTTGTGATCGATTGTTACTGTGTTGACCTTGGAATCTGTTCCCTGGGGAGGCGGTATAAGGCTGGTTTGTTACTGCTTCCTAAGGGGAAGCATGCTAGTTCCTTGATCGATGAAGAGGGCTATCTATTATCGTACATCATGCATGTGCACAACTGCGCATTGCCTGAGTAGGCATTGCAACTGCCCATGATCAACGTCTTAAATTTGATTATACTGTATTTGATAATGACTGTTTTGCTCGCACTGTAGCTTACAATGACTATTTTGGAAACAATATTCAAATGAAGGTATGGTTACCTGACTGAGGGGATTGAGTTGAAACTCTTCCCCATACCATGATTGAACCGTTTATGTTGGTATGAAACTCTTTCCATATTCCCCTTGAAGTGTCTGTATTCCTTTTGAAACCCTTTACAAAATCATCTTTTCGATATATGGTTCTAATCGTTAATGTTTGTTTGAAACTGAGGTGATTGCTAATGTTTGTTTTGGTGTCGGTCTATGGTTGTTTTTGGTCGTTTGGTATATACTTAATACTGATTATGGTTGTTTTGGAAAATTATTAAACTGTGCATGATTGTTGAAATGTTTCGAGACATTATCCTCGGTTGAACTCAAGTCATTTTGTAATCCTTTTGGTTGTCCCTTGAACGACTTTACTGAGCTCTCAAAAGCTCACCCTTCGTTTGATTCCCTTCTACATGTAATGCTTAGCCGTAGAGTGCTTAGGAATGCGTTTAGAGTCTGTGTGAGATTTCGGTGCGCCTCACCACTGTGAAGTAAAACCTCTACGTGGGTCAATACTGTTAGCTGCTTTGTAAGGAACCTAAATTGAGTTTTAGAAGTTTTGAGTTTTAAGACTAGCTTAAGTTAAAATTCCATTTGGATTGTACATATTTTGAAGTACTTGAGTTACTGTGTATCTCGACCTAATAGGGAGAAACAGCAGGACCCAGAACCGGTGGTTGCGGTTCTAAACACTATGAACCATATTCTGACCTTGATGAAACAAAATCTGGCTAACCAACAATAAGGGGTACCAAACTCATTTCGAGCATAATCTCAAGATAAGAGTACATTGGATGAATTTAACAAACAAAATGCTACTAGCTTTTGGAGGTCGTTGGACCCTATGGAGGCGGAGAACTGGATTAATGAAATGGAGAAAATATTTTGAGCCATTCATTGTAATGAGAGACAAAAGGTTGAATTTTACATCTACAGACTGAGAGTTGAGGCCGATCAGTGGTGAAAAATGGTAGAGAGGAGTTCGAGTCGTCAATAATTGAATGAGATGACTTGGGAATAATTCAGGGAATTGTAACCAGTATTTCTCAACGAGTTATCGTGACTAGATGTTGAGGGAATTTTTCATGGCAATGCAAGGAGATCAAGAATCGGTAGATGAATTTGAAATGAGGTTTTCGCGACTCGCCAGATTTGCAGTAAGGATGTTGCCAATACAAGGAGATAGATGTTGAAAGTTTGAGTGGGGCCTTAGGCATAAATTGAAAGATAGGGTAATCACTTCTCGGTTGATGAGCTATACGAAATGTGTAGACTTGGCACGTGCTTTGGAACAATCCACGTCTGACCGAAGAAAGAGGTATAGGCAAAGGCGGGGTGGACAAAAGAGAAGTATGCAGGAATTCCTCCAGGAAAGATCTATAGAGGCGAACAAACATTGGCAGTTGTTAGCGCCAACATGGCAAGGTGTCTAAGGCTCGAGGATGGTGCAGAGGCACGGGTTCAGGCCCACTTTGACTTAGAGATTTAGACATGGGTAGGGTTCTGGATTCGACCAGCGTAGAGTACCGGATTCAGAGCAGCGCAGGGTGTAAGCGCTCGATCAGCTCAGAGAACTAGAGTTGGACCATCACAGAATTTTAGAGTACGACCTACACAGAGTACTGCTTAGGGCAACGGGTTGGCTTTTTTGGCCACCCCATGTATCGTGTGCAGGAGGTGTCATGGTGGTAGGCCATGCTACAGGGTAACCGGAGGATGTTTCAGGAGCGGCAGTGTGGAGCATCAGGTTTGAGACTGTTCAGTTGTTAGAAATAATTAGTCAACTTTGTGTTCTGCACCTACAGTTAGTGCAGCAACAAGCAAAGGTCCTCGTCAGGAAAGAGGACAAGGTCAACAGGGGCAAACTCACTAGTCTCAAGTCCAATAGGAGCAGAGGCCCGGGACATCAGCTAGAATTGATTTAAATCGCTCAGGGTGTTGCTCCATCCGATGTCGTGGTGTTAGGTACACTACAGGTTAACCCATTAGATGCTCGGATGATGTTTGATTTCGAAACGACATATTCTTTGGTATCCCTTACTTTTGCATAGCTATTGAGGGTGAGAACCCATACTTTA
Source organism: Escallonia rubra (assembly GCA_033065855.1). NCBI lineage: Eukaryota > Viridiplantae > Streptophyta > Magnoliopsida > Escalloniales > Escalloniaceae > Escallonia > Escallonia rubra. Next base: position 470,411 of record JAVXUO010000144.1, on the reverse strand, counting down.
TGAACTGATCTTCCGATAGGCATTCGGTTATGAGAGTCTTTGATTGTCCTATAGTTCTCAATGATTTTATTGTCCGGGTTGGGGATAGAGATCTTTTATGGATCTTATCCCTTTTGTTGCTTGAGGCTATGATATCATACTAGGCGGGGATTGGTTATCCTCTAATTACGCATCTGTAGATGGCCAGGGAAATCCTAGTAGTGTTTGGAAATTTGTAAGTTATGAGTAGTAGTTAAGTCAGTGATTTGATTTATGAGTGAGAATTGTGTTGTTGAAGAATGACTGGTGTTAAGTCTGGAAGTTTGGTTTAAGAGTACAATAAAGAGTGTGGGATCCTACTTTGTCATCTCGTTCATCTTTTTGTACGTTGAATTCTCGCCCTTTAATTGAATGCTAATCTGCTCCAAGACGTCGAAGTAGATGTCAGTCATACTGAGTCCTCTTATTCCTTTTCTGGGGTATTTATCTATCTCTCTCGAATCTATTTGTACTTGATAGGATAGTATCTGGCCCACTGGCCATGGAAAAGCTATGAATTCCATTAAGGACCAGTAACTCTTACTGATTGTAATTACTTCAAGTCATTGGTTTGACTTTGCTTCGTCAGACCTATACTATTGTTTCTGTACTCGTCATATTTTGGAATGTCATAAAGGTGTATCGTGAATTTCGAGAGCCAATATGTATGATTTTGTTAAAAAAAATTGCATTGTGATTGCCTGATTGCAATTATTGTTATCAGTTAACCCCTAAATATTTGATTGAGATCATTGTTTATTGATATTAACGTCAGATGCTTTGTCGTATAACCCTCACTGTTTTTTTATTGGTGTTTTTTTAATACGTACCCCAAATGGTAACATGTTATAATTGCTGCTTGTAGTTCATATACTGTGTTTAATTTCTAGATGATTAGGATATTGACAATATGTTGAGTACGTATATCTTTACTTGATTTAGGATCTGCATGGCTTTATTTTCCCTGATATGAGATTAGATAGATTCTTAAGCCTCAGATAATCTGTGATTGAGAGTAGGCGTCGAGAACATGGATTAGATTTGGATAATCTATTTGATGTTCTAATATAAGGTTGAGATTTTGGTCGAACATGCAATAGTAGACCCCATGTTAACTTCTTTTAGAACCGAAAGGTTTTACACGTTTAACCAGAACAGATGATCTAAGGATAAGACTATAAGTCTTTGGTAAGTGATGTGATTGTGAGTTATAAGTGACGCGACAACTTAGGGCCTGAAACTCTAGTGAAAGTGCAATACGTCGGTATGCAGAATCATATTTTGCGTTATGTTAAGGATAATAAGTCTCTAGGTGACGAATTTGGTAACAACTTGAACTCGTTGAACTCAGATATCAGAGTGTGCAGCAAACCGTGGTGGTTACAGTTTCTCTATTATTTATGATATGTAAGTGCTTATAGCAATTGGTTATCCACATTAGCTTTGTGGGGTGCTAGTCATACGTGACTATTGCTTCGTATTTTAGTACACCTTGAGCTTAAAGTTAAGCTTATCATCGTTAAGTAAATTGTACAAATGATAGATTCTCTGATATAGTATCAGTATTATGTAGTGGGAGCCTGTTGTATTAGAGTTTGGGTTAATCCGTTGTATATGCGTTGAATTCGGAGCGGGGTAGGTACAGTGTAGGGTCAACTTAATGAGTTTTGTATTATCTAATTCATTGTTTGTAAAGTTCTAGAACATTTAGAGCAAAGTAATTGCCTGACAGGGTTTTAGTTTAGCGTTATAATTTGAATTTAATAGTTGAATTCAAGTACTCGTGGGACAGGAATCAGGGTGCAAAGGTTAGATGTAGCTTAGCTACTATATGATAGTTATCCGAGAGACGCATCAGAAGCATAGTTTTTAGACGCTATAGGTGATGGGAGATCCGAGAACAAATTTCGATGACAAAATTTTTATAAGGTGGGAGAATGTAATATCTCAAACTTTGGGAGCCGTTTGAAATAACCATCCATGACCCAAAAAATAAACGGGTAATATTTTTTAGCAATGCTCGGGTATTACTGGTGTATGGAAGCTTAAAAGAATTTTGGGGCAAAAATATAAATTTCAAAACATTTTTGGGTCATTTTGTAATTTTGGAAAACTTTGGGGGTGTAAATGTAAATTATGTTTTCGGTGATGAAAAATAGTAAAATGAGTGATAGTACATATATTAGTGACATCTAGTTAAATTAATAGAAAGTAGAACTAAATTGGGCCCTAAATGTAATTACATAAAGTTTTGGGGCTAAATTGCAAATTTTGAAAATTACGCTTTGTGTCAAAACTTTAGAGAAAAATGATTCTAAAGATGCCTCCTCCTACACTTTTTATGTGGTGACTCATGAAATTAAATGATAAAGTAATGGTTATATTTTTAAAAGGGAATTAACAAAAAAAAAAGCAAGATAGGAAATTCGGGAAAAGAAAAGAGTAAAGAAGAACATTAAATAAGAACAAAAAATAGGAAGAAGACAGGGAGAATGGATGGAAAACAGAGTTTCGGGGGAGAACAAGAACAGAGAGATTTGGGAAAAGTTCTTAAAGGGTAATTCTCTCTTAGTGTGTGAGTGTGTGTGTCATGTCATTGTGAAGTGTGTGTATTTGGGTACTATGTGTTTGTGTGGGTTCTTGTGTGTACATATGAGCGTGTGCAGGCATGGATATATGAGAATTGTGGTTTGTGTATTTGTGAGTGTGTGAGAGATTTTGTGTGCGTGAAAGGGGCGAAGGGGATGGGGGAAAATAGCAGCAGCCTTGCTTCTGTGTAGCGCTATTATGTGTGTGTTTTCTCTATGTGTGCGTGCAGAAGGTAGGGGAAGGGGAATGGGAACAACAATAGGTTGTTTATTTTTGGATTTTGTGTGTATGTGGATAGAGGAGAGGGATAACAGCAGGGTAATGTGTGTTTTCAGTGGATAATCGTGGGGTTCAGTGTGTTTTTAATGTGTGTACAATAGCAGTGTGTGTGTGTGTGTGTGCTCGTGTGTGTTTCAGGTGAGTGATGGTGTGTTTAATAGTGTGTATATACGTGTGATTTAGATGTGTTAGAATGTGTTTTGAAGGTTGTTTAAAGTGTGGTTATGCGTGGTAGTGTGTGTATGTGTATATATGGGTTTCGGCAGTGAATGAAGTAAAGAAGAAGATGGACGCGCGAAAAAAAAGGTGAACTTGTGTGTGAGTTTAATGTGAATAGTAAGTGTAAGTGTCACTAAAAGTAGGGAATTAATTAGGCAGTTTCAATCCAAATTTTCATAAATAGTTAGGTAAAAAATTAGACAAAATCTGAAACAACAACTCCCATTATTTTTACGAGACGTACGTTCTAAAACTTTTCGAGAATTTTCGGTGTCCGCAAAGGATGCTAAATTAGGATATCGATTAAAAAGAATTAGCGATTTGTTTAGCATACAAACTAAGTTATTTTCATCTGAAAATTTTAAGAAAATCTTATTTTACTGAAATGTTTCATTATCTACAATCTCGCGCCATTCTAAAGTCAATAGCTAACTTCAGCCGAACCAACTTCTGAGCGTTTGGTTCGGACACCGGTTCGCAATTTTCGGGCAAAATTTCCCTAAAATACTTTTTAGCCCAAAAATGACGTTAGGATGCTAAATGTAGTGTTTTAAGATATTTTTGAAATTTTTTCGGTGCCGGGAACCCCCAGAGGGTATTTTGGTAATTTACCACTCGAATGGGGTATTTTTGTAATTTTACATGTAAAAGGTATTTTTGCATAAATTCACATACAGTAAGGTTGTTTGAGTGATTTTACTTGTGGGAAGGCCGTTTTTGTGATTCAAGTGTGAGAGGGGGTATTTTGGTAATTTGACCTAAGAAGGGTATTTTTAGTTAAATTCACATACAGTGAGGTTATTTGAGTGATTTTACTTACGAGAATTATGTTTTGGTGATTAAGATGTACGGTGGGTGTTTTTGGTAATTTTACACCCAGAGGCATTTTGGTAAATTTACATACCCAGTGAGGGGGTCCATTTTGGGAATATGCGTGCATCCGTATTGAGTTATCATATCGTAGTGTAGGCTGTGTTATGATAATTTGATTATTTCATCTAGGTTAAAGTTAAAGACTTTTCGGTTAAGATAATCTAGCTTCGGATCCATGTAAGGATTTCTATCTGAACCTCGGGTAAGAATTTTTACCCGAACCGATAACTCGTACTCTTAAGTATTCTTTCGATTTACGTATGGCTATTGTTGAACACTGAATTGTATACTGACATTAGCATGTTATCGCCAAGGACACCCCAAAATTGAGCCTGTATCGGTTAATTTGAAATCTTATCGATGCTTGCTCGTTATTGCATGTCAAGCAAATTTGATAATTGTTTGCACTCTTCTTCAGAATTGTTATGCCTAAATCCGATAACTGTTCGAAATCGTTCTTACCAATTGTTGTAGTTATTCTAAAAATTCTGAGTGATAAATTGTACCAGTATGCCTAATTGTTATTGAAATTTTAATTGTTCTGGTCATGTTTATTCAACTTGGTGCTTATTTTATTGCACGTTAAGCAGTAAATGTCTTGTTGATTTTGTGACCGATTGTTACTGTGTTGACCTAGAAATCTGTTCCGTAGGGAGGTGGTATAAGGCTGGTTTGTTACCGCTTCCTATGGGGAAGCAGGCTAGTTCTTTGATTGATGAAGCGGGCTAGTTGTTATCGTATATCATGCATGTGTACAACTACGCATTGCCTGAATGGCATTGTAACTGCCCAGGATGAACGTTTTGAATTTGATTATATTGTATCTAACAATTACTGTTTTTCTTACACTGTATCTTACAATGACTGTTTTGGAAACAATGATCAAATAGAAGTATGGTTACCTGACTGAGGGGGTTGAGTTGAAACTCTTCCCCATACCGTGATTAAACCATTTGTATTGGTACGAAACCCTTTCCCAATTCCCCTTGAAGTTTGAAACCCTTTAGAAAATCATCTTTGTATTTTTAAAATGATGGCTTGAAAGTGATCTTCAAACGATCATTTTGATATATGGGTATGACCGTTAATGTTTGTTGGAAACTAAGGTGATTGCCAATGTTTGTTTTGGTGTCGGTCTGTGGTTGTTTTTGGTCGTTTGGTATATACTTAGAACTAAATATGGTTGTTTTGAAAGATTACTAAACTGTGCATGATTGTTCAAATGTTTCGAGACATTATCCTCGGTTGAACTCAAGTCGTTTGTAATCCTTTTGGTTGTCCTTCGAATGACCTTACTGAGCTCTCAAAAGCTCAACCTTCGTCTGCCTCTTTTCTGCGGGTAATGCTCAGCCGTAGAATGCTCGGTAATGGGTTTAGAGTCTGCGTGAGATTCCGGTGAGCCCCACCATTATTGCGAAGTAAGAGCCCTGCGTGGGTCAATACTGTTACGTGCTTTGTAAGGAATATAAATTGAGTTTTAGAAGTTTTGAGTTATAAGACTAGCTTAAGTTAAAATTCCTTTGGGACTGTACATATTTTGAAGTATTTGAGTTGATGTCTAGTTAGAACTTTGAAGTATGTGTCAGTGGACAGGATTTGACAGAATTGATATGAAGTGGTAGGTTAACGTTCCGGGAGTTCGGGCCAATGGAGCTCCGGATTCCCGGGATGTTACATTTATACACCTTCATCTTCTTATGAAAATATTGAGTATTTCCATCCCCCAATTGTATATTTTTTACTCTTGCTTTTTGGTAGTAAAAGGCTTCTTCAGCTTGGACAAGACTGTAAAATTGCTGCTGAACCTTTTTTTCTTACTGATTTAAGGTAGCATCTTGTCCTTGTAAGATTTTTATTTGTATGTCTTGTATCTCCTTAAATTTTCCTGCCGCCTTAGGAGAGAGTTGCTATAATACTCCTTGTTGAATTTTTTCAATACTAGCTTCAACTTCTTCAGCTTAGTTTGGAGTCTGTAACAAGCACCCTCCCCCCCCCTAACTTCCTCTTCCCAAATAGCCTGTAACGAAGCCTTGAAGCCATGATGTCTCATCCAAAATAAAGAACTTGAAAGGTCTTTTTCCTCATCCATTTTTCTTTGATTATGGTAATGACTAACAGAGAATGGTCAGACATACCTGGTACTTGTGCTTCCACATGTGTGTTAGGAAAAACATTTAGCCAACCTTCATTTTGTAATGCCCTGTCAATCTTGCACATAATCATATCTTCTTCTCTTTTGTTGCACCAAGTATAGAAGAGCCCTATGGTGTTCATATCTTCCAATTGGGTAGTATAAAGGCATTGGTTCAACTCCATCACACCCCTTCTATTGATATGCACCCCTCCACATTTTTCATGTGATGCTCTAACCACATTAAAGTCTCCTGCCACCATCCAAGGTTGAGTTCCAATTCCTGATGCCTCAGAAATTAACTTTTGCCACGGACTTTGTTTTTTAACCCCCTTGCTGTTGCCATAAACAAAGGTCACATAAAACATTTCCCCAGTTATATTAGATTGGACCTTCCCAGTAACATGTTGAGAATATATGTTCACAATCTCCACCTTCATACCTATATGATTTTATCCAAACCATAGCCTTGACACACCCTTAGCATTGGTGGAATATTCAAAATTCCACTCCTTATTCCATGTTTTTGTAATACTTTTGACATTTTCTTCTCTTACTCTAGTCTCAAGTAGACCAAGTCTCTGTACTATATTCATCTTTACCATTTTCTTGACATCTGCTTGCTTTACAGGGTCATTAAAGCCCCTTATATTCCAATTAGCAATGACTGTCATTTAGCTTTAACTCATCTGCCTCTTTTGGCAGAGATACTAGCTTGTGCCTTTTTCCCTCCTCCACTAGTCTTTCCTTGAATGCTAGTCTGAGGTTCAACAACATCCTCATGTTCCTCCACATTAACTGATTGAACCAAAAGTTCATATTTATTAGATGTAACTATTGTATCCTATTGCTGCATTTTATTAGTACTAGTCACCCCTGGACTGTGACACCTAATAGATGTATTTCGAAGTGTTTGATTTCTAGTATTCTTATCCATCACTACCTTCCGTTGCCATACTTGCTGCACTTTGGGTTTTTTATAATATATTTCTTCTCTATGCCCAAAAAAATCTGCAATGTTAAAATTTTATAGGTAACCACTCGTATTCTACCTTTTGTTCCATCATGTGGTTATTTGGTCCTTTCAAGGGAATATATTCTGGCAAATGTGCCTGCACATTTACATCAACACATACTCTAGCATAGCGCATTCTCTCCTTTGTGGCCTTCATACTGTCCATGTATAGTGGTTTGCCTATTGAGCTTACTATTCTGCTAAGCATCTGTGTGGACCAAAATTACAGGGGAAGCTGCGACAGTCTTATCGATACTAGAATTTTTCTAAGCCCTTCTTTCTCCAAAGACATACCATAAGTCCAAGGTTTAATGATAACATGTTTGTTATTAAAAAACCAGGGACCTTGATCGAGCACTTGTTGCTGAGCCATATCATTCTCGAATTTAGCTACGAACACGCCAGATGTTATGAAGCTAAGAGAAAACTTCCCACATCTTTTCCATTTACGCTCCAGAAAACCCTTCATGACATGATATGGTGGTCTGGCTCCAACTACATATGCAACAATTGCATTCTTCTATTTCTGTATTTCACCTTCCACATCTTATTGAGAAAATTCCACCATTTTCTTTCCTTCGATCTCTTGCGGTGGGATAAATTTCAAGAGGAAGAAATTAGGTTTGTCAAGTTTGGAGAACACAACGTACAATGATAAGCATCTATTGTTCCAGTTCAAGACACACGTCCTCTTTTTGTAGGTAAAGGGCCCATAAACTTCATTAAGAAAAAAATACCTAATTATAAGAAAGATGACTCGTCTCGGCTTTCATAGATGAGATTAATGAATAAAGAAGGGCATAGCTTCCTTGCCACTATGGAGATAACAAGGAGCCAAATATCCCATTAGGAAAGTCTACATGTCCGGTCTGAACCTCACTTGGCCTATAAGTTTAAGCCAATTTGTATTGGGCCCGTTCATGTATGTACCTAACCTTATTATCATACTTACCCAATGTGTGAGTATCACAACTCACACATGCACCTTAACAGCCACCCACCATTAAATCTTCCTCTAAGAGCCTATGCCCTGCCATGCATCACTCTTCTTCCAGGAGCAACCAACACAAGCGCAAGGACTTGTTAGCCATGGGTTCTCATACTATGTGAGGGAGATAACTGATAGTCAATTATCTTCAGTCAAGATCCATATATTCAGATTGAGCCTAATTTAACCTAAAAGCTTAAGCCATTAAGGTAACGTTTGAAATTCACTTCCAGTTTGATTTTCTGTTTAAAAAAAAAACAAAAACAAAAACCTAAACCAAAACCAGTTTAGTTTTTATTTTTTACAAAAATAAATGGGTGTTTGATTACCCAATTTTTATTTTGAATTTTTTCTTTGGTGGTGATTTGCGGTGGCGGTGGTGGGGCGTGGGGGTAGGGGCGGAACTACATATGTACGAGGGGGGGCTAAAGCACCCCCTCAAATTTTTTTAAAAAAATTTATATATAATATTTTTCTTTTCATTCGCGACTTTCTATCTATTTCTCTCTATCTCTCTCTCTCCTCCTCTCGGCTCTCACTCACTCAATCAACTCTCACCAGAAAGTCACCGCTCACCAGCAGCGGCTCACGGAACGGCGCCTCTCACTCTCTCAGTCACCGCGGCACCGCCCACGGCCACCAGTCTTCGGCTCATCGCCTCATCGGTAACGCCGCTTACGCCGGTCACCGTCAAGTCAAGGTCTCAACTCTCAACGTCCGCCGCCCCTGCTCTCATGGAACGAACGGCCTCACGGTGGGGGAAGTTCCTTCTCACATCTGTCGAAGTCTCGAACTCGAAGCCCCGATTCCGAAGCGCGAAGTCCCTCCCCAGTCCGGCAGTCCCCACCCCAACTCCGGCCAGATCTAGCTTAGATCTACGAGCCGACGGACGAATCGAGGAAGTGACGAACCTCACCGGTCGGCGGTCACGGCGCCTGAAATAGTGAAATTCAAGCAGATCTGACTTCTGAGCCTCAGTCACCGGTGGTCACGGCGAAGAACCCACTGCCAGCGACATTGCGACAACAACGCCGTTCTGATTTCTGAGGACCGAGATCAATGTGCATTTTGAACGATTTCGTTTGCTATTGAGAATTGATTATTTGATTAATAATTTTAGGTTGTTAGTTGTGTATTTGATAATTTAGATTATTAATTGATGCTTTATGGCTGTTAATCGTGCATTGAGCACTTGAGATTGTTGATAGAAGATGTGACCCAATTGAATTTTTATCCCATTTGAACATTGATTATTTGATTGATAATTTTAGTTTGTGTTAATTGTTCATTTGAAATTTGAGATTATTAATTGCTGATTATTAGTTGTTAATTGTGCATTCAGCACTTGAGATTTGAGATTGTTGATGGAGGATGGGACCCAATTGGATTGAGATGTCGGATATGTGATTTAGTTAAATGGTGGGTTGAAATTAGGTTAATTAAGTTAACGCGATAATAAAACATGACTGGAAAAGTAAAAGAATAAAATATTTGTAATTAACTAGGTTATTTGATTCATAATTGATGGATTTATACTTAAAATAAAATATTTTTTTTCAGAATGGAAAAGTACTTTCAAAATATTTATCTCCTTCGATATATTTTTAGCCCCCCCTGGGATGAAATCCTAGTTCCGCCACTGCGTAGGGGTGGCCAGCAGTGCCCACCAGCAGGCGGTGGGCAGTGGCGGTGGCTGTGGTGGTGGGAGGGTGGTGGTGGTCTCAAAATAAAAACCAAACTGAAACCCCAAAACTCTTGAATGTGAGTTTTAAAAAACAGTCCTTTTTAAAAACTGGTTTTCAAACCTGAAGAAAAAACTGAAAACGAAAAGGAAATCAAACAGAGCCTAAGTCTTGGGTCCATCTCCTCGATGAGGGACTAACACAATTAACACATACACCTCAGCACTATGGTTAGAATTGGGGTGTAGCCGCACTAGGGAAAAATGGGTCAATTGACCCCCTTAAAATCATGGAAAAATTATTGCTTTATCATAACCCTCATACAATATTTCTTTGGGAGCTGGGAACATAAAATTTCTCATCATCGTCTTTACCATGTCCATTAGAGTTCTAATTCTTCTTTCAACAACACCATTTTGATATGGCTCGCTAGGTATCGAGTAATGAGCCATAATGTCTTCATTTTCAAGGAACTCTGCAAATGGACCACTTCTTTGTCTCATTTATGTGTACCTCCCATAATATTCTCCACCCTTGTCAGACCATACAATTTTGATACTTTCACCTAATTGTTCCGCTATCTCTCTCTTGAAACTTTTGAAAGTCTGATGGGTTTCATTCTTACGAAACAAGAGATATAGATATATTTATCTTGTATGGTCATCAATGAATGAGATAAAATATCTTTGACCATTTAGACAAGTGGGATCAAATGGTCCATAGATATATGTGTGTATGATCTCAAGAACCTCATAACTCCTCTTAGAACCTTTATTGATTTTATTGGTCTACTTGTCTTTGATGAATTCCACACAAGTTATAAAATCAGAGAAATCAAGAGTTTGTGAAACTCTATCAGTCACTAATCTTTTAATTCTTTCCAAAAAGATATGCCTCAATAGCCTATGCCACAACATAGAAGAGTTCTCATCATTAATACTTTTTTATTGCCAACATAATCATGCATGGCAAGGAACTTTTGTTCAAAGGAAAAATTCAAATTTAATTTATCCAAACCATCTACCAAGGTCCCAGGAACCAACTATAGAAGAGTTCTTTAGTAAATGAATGTCTTGTCCAACAAAGTTAAAACCAAATCCCAAAAAGACAAGTTTAACAGAAATTAAATTCCTAGAAAATAAAGGAATAAAGAAAGTGTTTTCAAGGTCTAAAACGAGACTAATTCAAAAGCTCCAACAACTTCCACATGTGAATGGATCCAATTTCTTGAATAGATGCCTTGTTCACTACCTATTGGCTGACTGAGGCTGAGGAAACCCTGCATAATATTGATAACATGAATTGAAACATCCGAATCAATCTACCAAGTATTATGATGAAAATTTATCAGATTGGACTCATAACACACAACAGAGAATAGATTACCTATTTTTCAGCCATTTCGTATACTTAATACATTCTTTCTTCATGTGTCCCTTTTTCTTGCAAAATAAGCACTGTCATTTGCCATCCTGCTTGAATGACCCTTTGCCTTCTTCATTGACCCGAGGACACCATTACCCTTCTATGGCTTTTCCTTCCTCGAGTCACTGGATGAGCACTTTCTAGGTTCTCATGCTTAAGCCTCTCTTCCTCTTGAACACACATAGCCAAAGTTCATTAATTGACCATTTATCCTTATGCGTGTTCTAGGAAATTTTGAAAGGCCCATACTCCATAGGAAGAGAGTCAAGGATAAAGTGAACAAGAAATGTCTATCTCTAAGGACTTAAGTTGAGTTGCAATGTCTCTCATCTCCATAATATGCTCATGCAAAACCTTTGAATGGTCGTGCCTTTCTTCGAAGAGTCTTTCATTAGGGTGCTAGCCAATGCCTTATCAGATTTCACAAATTGTTCCTCAACAGCCTTTAGAAGGTCTTTAACGTTATCACAATTAGGGATAGAACCCCTAATACTCTTATTGATATTTGACTTAATGAGCATTAAACTTAGGCAGTTTTACCGCTCCCGCCTCTCATATGCACTCTATTACTCGGCAAAACTTAATTCTGTTGGGGCAGATGGTTTGTCTGCACAAAATGCCAAATCTAAATCCATGCACCCTAATGTCAAGAGAATTTAGTCTTTCCATTCCGAAAAATTATCACCATTTAGCAATGGAATATACAATCATTCAGAATTCATATACGAAGTAGCTATAGCTGCAATATTAAACTAAGAACAAATAATTATTATTTTGAAGCATTAACTATAAGCATGAATCAACAAATGTTGTATCCATAATCATTATCCATTCCTTCCTCTGGGTAGAGGTTGCATCATGCATTGGATTTGATCTTGAATAATAAGTCTAGTTGCTTTAGGCATTAAACATAAAAGATTCTTGTTACATGTGGGCATAATAATCTTTTACTTTTAGTATCTTTTCAACTATCTTATTCTGTTAAATCATATAAATATAATCATTCCCTACAGGGCAAATGATTATTTTATACAGTTTAATACAAATTGTGATGCTATTTATTCAAAAAATATTTTTAAATTTGGAAGTAATTTGAAAAATAAAAAATCACACCTCAAGGTAAATTATATAAAAATTCTGTGGCTACTTTTACCAAATCACGTTGATGTTCATAATTTCCCAAATATCATCACTTCTTAACAAATCCATATAATAATGTAACCGTTGCATCAATATTCACTATGATATTAAAAAGAACGATCAGTAAAAAGTTTGCAACTTAATTAAAGCAACAAATTTTCAATAACAAACATATATGGAGAACTTTTTCAAAAGGCTAACCAAAAATGTTGATGGATCAAGCCTTCACTCTATGCGCGTGACAATAATAACCATAATAAAATGACAAAGTTCTCTTGGCCTTGTGCATCAAATGCCCTGAAAACTCGGCATTAATAATAATTACAACCCATCAAATAGGTCTAATACATGATATCTAAAAATAAACAATTACATCTGTGAGAGCCTACTACAAATTTTCTAGACAAGGTGTAACGACCCGATCCACGGCCCCACCACAGGGCATTGCCTCCCTCAAAAGGGCTAACCAAGTAGGTACTTATGAGTTCATAGGCAGGGTTTTATAAGGCCAATCGCAAACTCTCCCACAACCGATGTGGGATATTACAATCTCCCCACCTTATTTCTTAGCGACCTCGCTAAGGCTCGATCACACATAGCCCAGAATCTTCCTCTCTAGCCAATGTGGGATATACTCGGCTCACCCTTCGTTGCCCCAACCATCCTCTTGATGTGGGATATACCGGGGCTTGCCTTCGTTTCCCCCAACCATTGGCAACCCGACTGGACAGCCCAGCCCGAGCTTTCGAGAGTCGGCTCTGATACCATCTGTAACGACCCGATCCACGGCCCCACCACAGGGCATTGCCTCCCTCAAAAGGGCTAGCCAAGTAGGTACTTATGAGTTCATAGGCAGGGTTTTATAAGGCCAATCGCAAACTCTCCCACAACCGATGTGGGATATTACACAAGGCCATCAAAACTTCAACATTTCATTATATATCTCAATTCTTAGGTATTAACATATATAATTAAATGGATGCACAAAAATAATAAACATGGCTACTAGAAGTTGATCCATTAAAATAATCTCCCTATATGTAAATAGAGAACAACAATGCTAATCAATATGGTCAAGAATGGCTCTGATACCAACTCTTAGCATTATTCTTGAATAAAATAGCACTTTCAATGACTTACCTCCAGCCATGATTAATCAAGTATTGTTGTTGTCTTTTGGTGATCCACATGAATTCATGAACGCACACCTTCTTCACCAAGTTTTTATGCCCCATGAACTTGCGCATCCAAAACTATGCAACCCTTCTTATGATTATGTTGTGCATTTTTTGTAAGTAAAAGAGCTTCTTGATGAGAGAATGGAAATCACAGGTACCAAAAATGTTAGGCTAGAAACCCTTCATGCTTTAGAAAACCTCTTTATACAAACTTACATCCATCATGGAAGATGCAAGTTCCCATATCTTTCATATAGCTTATTGGAAACAAACTCTCCACAACCACAATCAAATCAGTGGGGATTTTCTTAACAATTACAATATGAAAAAAGCCATGTGGGCCACTTTAGTCTCCCACATAAATGGGAGAGAGGAGTTAGTGGGGTGAGTGGAGTTATGGGTAACTGGTAACATGTATGCTGGATAAACAATAGCACGATGATAGTAAAATGACTTCCCAACGCAGGAAAGAACAAAGAAAATGGTAGTAATATAATGAAAGTACAACTTTCATTATGTCAAAGGAGGTTTATGCATAATATACTGACTTCCTTTTCCCTTTCCAAAACTCCAAGATATGAACATACTTGAAACATTGCCAACTTGAATCGAAACCAGGATCAGCTTCATTCCTTTGCCTCAAATGTGATGTAATAAACAAAGCACACCATTTTTGTTCTGAGAATTCTCATATCCTCAATTTGAACTTAAAAATTCTCAATTCTCAATTCCTAAAATCTGAAATTAAAAGTTCCGGATCACACATAAATTGAAACAAAAAGTTATACTTGTTACTGAGAAGGGGCTAGAGGAATTTAACTATTGAAAGAACACGGATCCTCTTGATTTGGCCTTTGGTTGTTGAGAAATCAGGGTTAAATGGTTGAAGGTAGACTCAAGAACGCCCCAAACTTGTCCAAGTTCGACAAGACAAGGAGAGGACAACCATTGGTAGGTGAAAAATCCAACGTCAAAACTGCTGCAGGCTGCTAGAGGAAGGATAGGAGAACCCAGATAAGATGTGCGATGTAGCGTTAGCCGTTGTTCAGTTTGAGCTTTATGCATTGTGCTGGATGTTGACTTTATTTGTTTGGACATTGTTTTGTTTTATTTACTTGTATAAGTTTATCATTTAAAAAGACCAAAAGAACATTTCTTTTAAGTGTCCCTATAAATTTTACACATTTTTTAAAATTTTTAAGTGGACACTATTGTCATTGTTAGCAAAAGTTACAATAAAGGGAAAAATTTGAACAACAGGTGAGCACAGGCCCACCGGTGCCATCCGCTGGCTCCGCCTCTGATACCATGTCAAGTGTATTAACTGACGAATCAGTATTCACAACATTTTGAACCCAATTCGAAAGATCATGATGTTCAACTTTGCTGGAATTTTATTATGTAATAATAAAGTCTCATGAGATGATTGGTTAATATTTTAAATTAGAAATGGAGAAGATGGATGCTACGTAATGAATTACATGTCAAGTTCGGTTCGTCCGAACAGTGGCGTCTCGCGTGAACCGATGTAATTGGAGGCACTTGGCTGCTTTGTCTGAATTGGGTGTGATAGAAATTGTCGTTGGCAGTTGGTTTTGCATACGACAGTTCCTTTGGAGAATGAATGGTTCTTTTCAACAAAAGGGCGTGACTTTTTAAAAGAGTTGCAGTTAGCCTACATAAATAATTTCGATCTCATTAATAAATGAATCTCAATTCTGAAATTTTTTACTTATCTCTCAAAAGTCCAATTAGTATTATTCCACGAACAATTTTGAAGTTCTTCGGTATTGTTAGTCACAGTCTTTACAAGTTTTATTATATTCTGAGGATGATTTTTCTCATAACCCGTTAATAAATTCAAATCTTGAGTAATGCAAATATGTTATATAGAAAGTCTCTTTTGATATGCCTCAAAGCCATCCTTTTTCATTTTTTATAAATATTTTTTTCCCAACAAGTTTAGAACGTTGTTTAGATGAAAAAGAAATGAAATGTAGATGACAGTTTCAGTTTTCTCAATCATGGCATGGACGCAGGGGCAGGGGCGGAGCCACGTTATAACCAGGGGGTGCTAATGTACCCCCTGAACTTTGAAAAAACAAATTTTTTTAGGGCCTGCTCTGTCTCTCTCTACCCTACTCTCTTTCAATCTCCATCGCCTCTTTCTCTCTACTATCATACTCTCAGTCTCACCCAGACACCCACTCACCGACGGTTGACGGCCGGATGGCGACGCACGCAGGGGCTCTATCTATGGCCTGCAAGACAGTGTGATTATGATATGGCTCTGGGACCTGCTCTCCGGCCTGTTCGTATAGCCGCTTGCTGGCTGGGCTCATGAGCGACCAGTGCATTAGCCGATTTGGCCATCGCCGGCCGTTCATCTAGCTAGAGCGTCGTCAATCGTGGTCGTCGTGCTCGTAATCGGGCATTCTGCCGATATCGGGTGATTGTTTATGCACTTGACAATGGGGGAATTGGGTACCTGCGTAAACTACTCTAGGTCATTTTCACTTCCTGATTCTCTCTGTCAAATGTTTGGCAATTTTTCCACTTGTTTCTTGAATATCTAATCAGTTTGGCAGCATCGAGACGAAACATAATATGAAATCTTCTAGTAAAGCATTTCGATATGTTAGAGCGTCAAATCAATTACAATGCTATGTCATTATCTTCTTCTCTTCTTCAATTGGATTAGCTTGAACCATATTCAAGATAGAAGCTATGGGTTTCAACAGCTTTATTGTATAAATTGCTAAAACTGCGATCATAAGTTGATTGGGTATGTGCAACTAATTGATAACAGTAGCTCCCTAATGTTTGTCCCGGTTCTTCCCAAATGATGCCTATATTACATTTGATCTTATTTGCTTTCATTCATTGTTTACATTTACAAAAATCTATCCAGTGATATTGGGGGAGTATTGCTTAAGCTTTTATGAAACGCTCTGCAGTACAACGACAATTTCTTTCTTAAGGTTAGTGTAAGAAGTCATCGGTATTGTGGCAGAGAAGATTAGGTCAAAGTTTGTTGTTATTGACTTCGATATATTGTTTGCACCCCCTGAAATAAAATCCTGGCTCCGCCACTGTGCAGGGGCGGAACTACATATGTACGAGGGGGGGCTAATGCATGCACCCCCTCAGATTTCGAATATATATATATATATATATGTATATATATAGTGTTTTTTTTTATTTGCAACTTTCTCTCTCTCTATCCTCCTCTCTCGGCTCTCACAGTGAAGTGAGGCCACTCTAAGAGCAAGGGACAGTGTTCTTTCTTACCATCTGAGGAATCAAAGAATCTCGTTGGTGGGTGCAAGAAGAAGAAGAAAGAGAAGGGTTTTTCAAGCATTCGTTAGATTTTCTCTTCTGCTGCTTGAAAAGGTAGGATTGAAGCCACACCTGGCAAATCTTTCTCTGATTTTCCCATTTATGTGCCTGTCGTATTTGAATGCTGGACTTTTATTGCAAGATTTGAGATGGGTTTTTGCTCTTGCACATGAAAGATTGGGAAAGATTGGTTCTTTGTTGGTTTTCTTGGTTATGGAAAAATTGGGGGTTTCTATGGAAAATGTCGTACTATTTTGTGTTTCCCAATGTAGTACTCAACATTGTGCTTTACTTTGTCTTCTTTATAGTTTTACGATTTTTGCAGAGTAAATATGGTAATTTAAAAAGACTAATAATTCTTTTCTTGGGTTAGATTGGGTTTCCGTTGTCATATTCACTTGGGTGTAGTTTCCTGATTTCTTTCTAGATACTCAGTTGCTTTTAATGTTCAAATTTGTGTTCAGATAAGTAAATTTGCTACCTAGAAGCTCTCTTCTGTTAGTATGGTGTGGTTAACTGAGCATTTGGTTATGACCGATCTCTCGTGAAGTGAAGTTTATTGTGTAATAAGGTATGTTAAATTATGCGAGTATGAACTTGATAAGCCAGTATGAGACTGAAGTTATTTAATTAATTACCATGTTGCTGTACATGTGAATGCTTGTTAGGATGTATGTGTATCACCATTTGTGAAGATATTAGGGAGTAGGGGGCATCGGCTAGTTACTGGAAAATAGATGGGGTTTCTCAAGAGCTAGAGAAACAAATTTTTACCTACTACTGGCACTGTTTCAATTCCATATTCTTTTTGACTTGCTTTGAAACCAGACAAGCCTTGGTCCCAACAACTTAGGTCAGTTACCAGGATAAGTCTCCCCTACTTGGCTTTTATACAAGTCATATCCATGGTTAACTTCGAGGATATCCTAAAGTACAATTTTTCCTACATGAATTGTTTTGACATCATGAGTTGTTGTATGTGGACATTCCATGTATGGGGGTGTCCATGTCGGTTAGCTCAAGTATTAGGTTTAGAGATGGAATTGTGAATACACGTATGATATTGGACTTTCACAGTTCAGTTAAATTACCATAACATTGCTTTGACACTTGTTTGTCACCTAATCTATTGCTGATAGTGAAATAACATCAGTCATACAAGCCATATTGCGTGGAGTTTTATGTATTCAGACCATTATTCACAAGTGACAAATGTTCGGTTACACTTGCCAAAAGCTATATCTTCCTGCACTCAGTTGAGGGATTTGATATATATGACTCCTCAACGCACACTCTCATCGAGCGGATATCCGGTTGTACATGCTTTGTTGAAGAGAGATAGTAATTCGAGATTAATAATTCTCAAATCACCTTCAGAGTATAGATTCAAGTTTGTGTGATAGAGTTGATACGTCTTGCACAGTTTTATCCATATGACTTTTCGCCGATAGAGCTTAGGGTACTTCAAAGTCAGCTCAAGACTTATATTATGGATGTGTGCTCATGTGAAGAACTTTATGAAGTCAGGGGAATTGGTGAACTTGTTATAAAGTTAGTTGAGTTGAAAAAGAATGTGATATATCCTTTGGTGTTCTTGCTTTTGAAATTGGTCTTACTTTTACCTGTTGCAACTGCTAAGCTTTCTCTGCAATGAAGATAATAAAGACTCGCCGCATGGGAGACGAATGGATGAATGATAGCTTGGTTTATTACATCGAGAAAAATGTCTTCAAAACTATTACAAATGAGGCTATTATCAAACGCTACCAATTTTCGACGCCTCATCGAGTAGTTATTTAGTGCTTTCGTTTGTAAACACTGAAATGTGTATTTTGTATTCTCTTCTTTTGTGTTGTAAAGAGTCTTTAGTGGCTCTCATGAAACTTAATAAGACCTTTTAGATGTTTTTTAGTATGTTTTGTGTATTATCGAAAAGTGCACTTTGTTTTTGTGTGCTATTTTACTTATAAAAATATTTATCTCCTTCGATATATTTTTAGCCCCCCCGGGGGATGAAATCATGGTTCCGCCACTGCATGGACGCATCAGTTTCAAGAAGAAAAGCGTAGGCAGAATTTGCAGGAAACAAATATAAATGCGTTAAATGGAGATTTACCAAGCCTAAATAACTTGTTTCTTTCTTCTTGCTTAGGTTTCTGTTTGGAATTGAATCCTTTACGTGCCATGAGCGATTTCCAAGTGGTAAATTCCTAGATGGGTTGGCACGTTCGGAACAATGGGTTCTGACATGAAGAGGCCTATATGTGGTCGTCCATTGAAACTTGGTTAGTCAAGCATATGTGAAATATTAAATGCATGGGATTTGGCTGGTGCTTGATTTCAGCCGTGGTTAAGAAGTTTAGCATGCCATTTAATCATGTTTGTAATGCGTAATTGTTGTACATAGTTTTCTAGCTTACAGTATATACTACTTGCTGAAAACTGTTATATATGTTGTTGGATCCGAGCATTTACGGAAGCGGAAGCGTAATCGCTTGTTAAACCCGACTTGCTTGACTGTCCTTTTTCCGTCAATCGTCTCACTGTCGAACCAACCAAAATTCTGTCGAAGCTTGCTGGAAGAAATGACTACAAGAGTCACTTCGTGATATTCACAGATCAAAAACCAAGGGCACTCTTGCACACACTGACTTCGGGTGAAGACACTATTGATGGATCATAATTTGTGCCCTGGAAACTGATGAATATTTATAGAGAATGGATAGGTGCGTGGGAACCATCACAACGGTTCCTTTGCAACCTTTCGACAAATGGTGTGTAACCACCATTTGCTCCAAACAGATTGGAGCTCTCTGTGGCCGCACATGGGTTTGATTCGAATGGGATTCGGACCCAGATTCCCTACATCTCCCACTCAGGCACAAAGGGCATCAATGACAATGCATCTCTTATAAATCACGTCATATTCTCCTCATATTGGTTAATGATCCGTGCGACCGACGGGTACCTATAAGGAAAGGTGGCAGCCCCATATTAAGTCTCCATCAAACTAACATGGGGACATGCCTAAAAGCAAGAAGGCAAAACCCTCATCTATGCTCTAACAAACTTAGCCACATTGGATTGAGCTTTTCTAATCCCTCGAGAGTCGAAACTCAGAACATGCTCAACATCTCACTGTGGTAATATGCTCACGTTCAGTTTTTCAAAAAAATAAATAAAAACAATAATATATGTACACACACACACATACATATAATAAACTTATAAAGAAGTTTTAAAAAGTGATGGCCATCAATGAGCATCAAACCTCGCATCTATACAAAAATGTGTTACTAAAGATGTTTTTCCTTGGCTCTCATGCCACTAAGCATTGGTTTGACTGCTTCCCTAGAAATGTCCCTTTAGACCGCATCAATCATGGCCATAGGTAACATACTAAAGTAGCAACAACAAACCTCAACTTTATGACATAGTCCAAGGTTTTCAAAGGGCACAATAAGGTCAACACAATGACCTACAAAGCTCACACAGTGAGAAAACATGGATCAATTTCTCGCTCCCCTTTTGGTCGACTTATAAGCACATGTAGTATGATGTACATGCTACGGTATTATACCCACTAAAGTGAGGATGTCACTTTCTGACGTTATATACCATACGAATCTTGGTCTAGTCGTTATCTAAGTGTCTAACCTGAGATTCTAAAACTGGATATATTTTCATAATATCCATTTGAGATCTCACATTCGACTTTCCCAGGCTACTTGAAAAATAGGTTATTTCTCAAAAAGCGGTTATAAAAACCTCATTTTGGCCATGCCAAGGCGACATATATATAAAGAGAGTTCTTCATAGTTGAACTCTTATGTCTCATCTCGCTCGCTACACAGGCGACGAAGGTGGTTGCTGTGTGAGTTAGTCAACCATGTGTGAGCCTAGTGGCATCTATCATTTCCATCATGATAATGTGTGTAATTGCTAATATCTTTAGTCATCAAACATATCTTAAAAGACACGCTATTCAAAGAAATGTAGCATATTATTCACTTAAGTTAACATCCAACTGTTAGAGGTATCACAACTACATAAGTTACATATGAACCAATCATCATATCAGATTCTACGAAGACCACCCAAACTTCTGAAATGATGGTGAAAGGACTCACTTGCGAGTGGCTTAGTCAATGGGTCAGCGACCATCATTTTCGTAGGGATATGCTCTAGTACAACCTCTCCATGTGTAGCTCTATCTCGAATGAAGTGATAACGAGTCTCTATATGCTTCGTTTTGCCATGGTACTTGTGGTCTTTCGCATACCCAAGAACAGCCATACTGTCACAATAGATAATCACAGGATCTGTAGCATGTGGTACTATCTCAATTCGTTGTGAGAATCTTTTCAACCAAACAACTTCTTGAACAGCCGGCGAACATGCAACATATTCAGACTCCATTGTGGACAATGCTATGCAAGATTGCTTTTTTGCTTGATGATATGGCACAATTGCTGAGCAAGAAATCATATCCTAAAGTGGATTTACGCTCGTCCAAATCACGACTCCAATCTGCATTACTATAGCCTTTCAAATGTATGTTACCTCCATGGCAACAAAGCATAAAGTCGGTAGCCCCACGAAGATATCGCAAGATTCTTTTTACTGCTCTCCAATGAACAATTCCTAGATTTCTTTGGAAGCGACTCACTAACCCAACATCGTAGCATATATCTGGCCGTGTACACATCATGTCATACATTAAAATTCCAATAGCATTGGCATAAGGTACACGAGTCATCTTATCCTTTTCAGCTTTGATCTTAGGACAAATATCGATGCTCAAGGTATGACCTTTCTCGATAGGGGTGTTTATAGGTGTAGCATTGTGCATACAGAACCGCTCAAGAACCTTTCTTATGTAAGTCTCTTGAGACAAACCAAGAATTTTCTTTGAACGATCCCGTAGGCCCATGCACGTAATTTGCTTCTCTCATGTCCTTCATGTCAAAATTGGAGGACAACCACTCCTTAGTGGCAATAATCATCCCCATCTCATTTCCTGCCAACAAAATATCATCAACGTACAAGGTAAGGAAAGTAAAACTCTTTCCAGACCGCTTTGTGTAAACACAATGGTCTTTTTCAATCATCTTAAATCCAAAAGAAATCATGGCTTGATGAAATTTGAAGTACCATGGCCTAGATGATTGCTTTAGGCCATGTATAGAACATTTAAGCTTGCACACTTTGCACTCTTGAACTTTGACCACAAAGCCAACTGGTTGATCCATAAAGATCTCATCATCTAGTTCTCCACTGAGAAAAGTTGTGTTTGCATCCATCTGAAAGAGATCTAAATCTAAATGAGCGACGATGGCAAGAATAAGGCGAATAAAGGCAAACCTGACAACAGGTGATAAGGTATCCTCATAATTTACACCCTCTCTTTGGGTGTAACCTTTCGCCATAAAATGGGCTTTATACTTAGCAATCAAACCATCTGCCTTGCGCTTAATCTTTAGAACCCATTTGTTCCCAATAGATTTGCGCCAAGGTGGAAGATCAACAAGTTCCCAGACTTGATTCTTTTCCATCAAACCCATTTCCTCTTGTATAGCAGCTAGCCAGTCCTTAGCAACGGGTGATGTAAGAGCCTCATGATAAGAAGTAGGTTCACCATCAAGTGAAGCACACATGAAAGGTTCCTCCTCAATCCTAAAATGGCGACGAGGAATACTCCCACGTTGACTTCTACGCAATTGAGGCTCATGGAAGTCATCATCAATTGGTGTGCTCTCACTAGATTGAGAATCTAACGGAATACTCCAACTATCCTCAACACCCATAGGGTTATCATTACCACGTTGAGAATTTAATGGGACACTCCCACAATCCTCAACACTCATAGGGTCATCATGACCACGTTGGTAATTGAAATCCCCACCCTTGCTGAGAGACAACGTAGAGACTCCATCTGAATCGACCATTTCATAAAGCTCTACATCTTTTATGACTTCCCCGCTACATGGGAATACATCTGCAAGGAAGTCGACATTGGGAGACTCAATCTCAGTCAAAACACCATCAGGTCGTTCATGTAACATCACATATCCCATAGAATTTTCTGGATATCTAATAAATATGCACTTCTAGCCTCTAAGACCCAATTTCCATGAGGATGGGATGGTACGTGAACATATCCTGCTAACCCCCAAGGTCGCAAGAAGTCTAACTTTGGTTTACTGCCTATCCACAACTCATATGGACTACACGTATCTGACTCAGAGGGCACTCTGTTAGGATGTAGGCTGCAGTTAACAAAGCGTCTTCCCAAAAATTTATTGGGAGATTAGCATGCGCGATCATCGACCTAACCATATCTAGCAAAAATGTTTGACCCCGCAAAATAAAATTGCTTATAAATTTTTTTTTAGAGAGTTTGGGGACGTAATGGGTATTTTAGAATTATTATTGTTTTAGGAATATAAGTATGTATATCTTTTGGGTATCTGATCACTTACGTACAATATATTCCTACGAGTAGAAGGAACTTCAGAACCTCCAAAGCACCTCTAGGAAGAGAGCTTTTAAGATTTTGATCGTCACGTTGAGGTAAGAGTTTCTGATTTTTGGGATTGGAGTTCATGGTAAGAGCCACATGAATTATTGCGGTTGTTATAGTCTAATTGAGAATATGGATATTTTGAAATTAGGGCTTTTGACACAATTTGATTGGGAAGATCAACACCATAATATAAATTGCATGATTGAAGGTAAGGGTTTACTGTTTTTGATATTCGAATCAGCGTTGGACCGACTATTAACGTTTGATTGAAACGTTCATAGTGAATTTGTTTTAATTGACTGATGCACAATATCAGATTCTTATTTATGATGGCTTCAGTTTTCGTACAACCATGGAATTTGAATCTGTGGGCGCTATTTGTTTGTGAAATTCGTGGCCCGGCTATTGCTGGTCTTTTCCTTTTCTTTGTTGAGATGCATACGCCGATCTGTGCTGGCTTCGTTCTACGCGCCAATCACCTTTCACATGTTTTTCTTTTGCTGTTGCTTCACAGCCATGGGTTAATGCAATGTTGTCTTCATATTTTCATCTTAATTTCTTGTTTTCTCCAAAAAAAAACTAGATGACATCATCTCCTTTGCATGCCAGGACACTTCCTTTCTAGTTAATTTCATTGGCATCATCAAAGAAGTGTTCACTGATTTGGAGTCTTCAGCCTTTCCATTGCCAAGAATAGGCGTGGCACACTATTGGTGCCCCGCCAGTTTATTTTTACTGGTCTTATGTAACTATTCCGATTTGTGTTGTGCAATTCCGATTACATAATCTTGAAATTTTGCGCTTTCCAAATTTCAGTGATATAGTATATGCACCTGTCTCTTTTATTAAAAGTTATTCCCTAACTCGTTGTTAGGTGTTTATTCTATGTCTCTTTAAATTAGTCGAAACCTCACTAGAAAATTGATTGTGTCACGTTACCGAAACACAATTATTTCGTCACGTGACTTTGTATAATCTCGTTGGCGTTTCACGGTTTTTTTAGTGGAGTATCGTATCGGTAAATTTATGAGTCATGTCACAGTGTATGTGATTTTTTAGTTTCTGACTTACCCAGGTGGATTGAAACGTGGGCTAGCTCAGTGGGATGAGCTAGAGATCGCGATCTTATTTTCTGAACCTTGTCTCACGTGTCAGTGATGGCATGCGTGACCTTATTCCGAATGGCTCTCTAATGTCTGTCTATGTACAAGGATATATTCTGGCATTTTGAAATTCTGTCTTTGTACGAAAATATTTTATCTCTTGAATTTCTGTTTCGTATCCGTTCCGTTAATATTCTATACGTCCGCAATTCTGTTTTATCGGATATTTTGTTTTCCTTTTGGTCAGTCTGTTGAGCGACCTTACTGGGTATTTGGCTCACTCCCTTATTATTTTCCTTTTAGGTGATCAGTAAGTGAGATGGGATTACAGGGTTAGCTGTATGACTGAGAGCTAGCGATTCTTAACTCAGAGTCAGTATTTGTATCTTTAGATGTAATAATTAAGAGAAATTAATTTTGTTAAGATTTTATTTTAGAACTCCGTGTCAGAGTAATTGAGATTATATAAATGCTTTAGGCCGCTATGGCATTTATTGATGTATCTTTGAAATTGATTAGTAGATGCTTTGAATGACCACTTGGGAAGACTTTTTGATATTTTGGAGGTTTTTCTGACTCTGTTTATTTGATTTTGACGCTCCGAAAATTCGGGGCGTTACAGTTGGTATTAGAGCTATAGGTTTAAAGTCCTGTAAACTCATGCTTAAGATCAGATAAGTTGTGAGATGGCTAGGATGGGTAGAGTTAAGAATATTGTTATACTCAGTATTTGATTATGTGATAGTTAAGTTGGTATGAGGAACTATAAGATTTACAATATTGATAAAGACCTTCGTTGAGATCTAGTCCCTTCAGACAGTCCTGATTTTAGAGTGTTTTTACTATGCTTTGGTAGATTGCTTTGACAAGTGAGTATGTCTCAGATTATCTGATTTGTTTCGGTTTGAGTTTTTGGGGTTTAAAGCCAAGTTGGTTATTAGTTATTGTCTTAGCTATTGGGGCTCGCCGTTTCCATCGTAAAGGCTATGGGGGGATTTATTCTCCCTTGGGGGTTGCGCTTCTCTTATTCGTCAAGAAGAAACGTGGTACTTTGAGACTTTGCACTGAGTGTTGTGAGTTAAGAATATCACTGTTTGTCACAAGTATCTATTACAGCACACTGATGATTTTTTTGACCAACTGGAAAGAGCAAGGTCTTTCTCCAAAATAGGTTTAGGTTCTAGATGCCATCAGTTCAAAGTTATGGCAATGGATGTGCCAAGAGCTGTGTCCAGGACTAGTTATAGTCACTATGGGTTCTTAGTGTTGCCATTCGAGTTAACTGATGACCCCTCGACTTTTATGAATAACATAAATCATGTATTTAAGCAATATTTGGATCAGATCATCATTGTTTTCATTGACGACATCTTAGTGCACTCTAAGTCAGAAAATAGGCGTGTTGAGCACTTAAATGTTATCCTACAAACTTAGAAGGATGATAAGTTGTATTCTAAATTCAAGAAATACGAGTTTTGATTAGAGCAATTCATATTTCTAGAACATATGGTGTCTAAGGATCGAAGAGTTTTTGACATCTCTAAGATTGTTGTGGTGACTGATAGCACTGTTGCAGAAGTTTTAATTTTTTTTTAATTTTTTTAGGATTTATGGGTTATTACCGTTTATTTTTTGGAGGTTTTCGAGAATAGTTGTGCCTTTGACTCATTTTACTATGAAGAACACTCAATTTGTTTGGAATGAGGAGTGTGAGTGCCAGTTTTCTGATTGGTGTCTACACCTGTGTTGACCTTACCATCTAATCGTGGAGGTTTTGTAACATGTAGTGATGCGTTTCTAGACACCTCAAACCTTATGAACAAAACTAACCTACCTCATAAGAGTTTTTGATTTCTGGCAACTGTTGTTGTGCTAAGTTTTTTGGTATGGTGCTCTGTATGTCTGACTTTTAAGGGGGATGGTGATGTAAATCGTGTATAGAGTGTTCTCTTTCACATAATGAACTGGTAAAAATTCTCAGTGATGGTCAAAATCTGAAATTTTAGGATTTATGAGGTTTTGAGTTTGGACTAAGCTAGTTTCAATTATTATAAGGATGTTTCCCATATGTTGTCGTCCTCCTAGTGACTGCGTTTTGTGTACTCTATAGCATAGTAAGTAGGATTTGATCCCTCGTCTCAGCATAATTATGTAACCCTCAAATATAAAAAGAAAATTTTCCTTTTAATGCTCAGCAAACTAAAGTCACGGTGGCTGCTTTAGCTTGCAATTTGAAAGTTTGTAGTTCATTGGATTCGAAAATGCCAAAACCGTTCATATAAGAACTATAAGAAGGAAGTTGGGTTTATGGGGTATGCTTTCATTTTGATTGCTTTTGGTTAGGTTTCTTAACTCAAAGTGATGCGTGATTCTGCTTATTGGAGGGCCTTCGTTGGCATCAGGTTTCTGATCTAATGTTACCATTCCGCTTGGTGTGGATATGTATTTAGATTTGGTTAGTGATTTCGAATGAGTTGACAAGGATCGGTTAGAAAAAAAAAAACTCAGGTATTTATTTTATCTGGTGTCTGTGAGCTATACCCTTTTAAGGTTTTTATTCAATTTGCTGGTTATCCTTTATATAGAGGTTCGAAGGACATTTCCTAAGGGCTCAATTTGTAATATCAAGTTTATTGTTAGAACCGTGTTTGATTAACCTTTAGGGTGTGTTATTCAAACAAATATGTGATCACAATGTAAAATTGTTTTTGTTTTGGTTGTTAGTGAGTACGGGGTATCGAAGTTGTGGAATATTTGGTTGCCTATTCTTTCATGAGTCATAATGAAGTAAGACAACCTTGAAATGCTCACGTCGAAAGCTGTGATTTCTAGTGAATTATCTTTTTGCTATCTACGGGGGCACCTGGCATGAGAAAAATCAATAAGTTTAACATGAACGAGGCAATATGACAAGTGATTAGGATATTGCAATGTGCCTTACTTTGGCTAATCGAGAAACTTGTTTTGTTGAAGAATATATGAGATTGTAAGTTCTCCCTTCCGGTTGAGTCTGTGAAGGATACTGGTATTTGATTCAGTTAAGAGGAAGAAGGCTGATATATTTTTCTCGATTTTGAAAGCATTGCCCCTATAAGCTAAAATTCTAAAGTAAGATTTTTGGCCTAATACTAGGATGCTTAGTTTATGGTAAGGCTTTTGCACTAAGGTTCATTTTGTGCTCAGAGCCATCACTTAAGATTTTGGGAGAGTGCACTAAAATCTTTGCACAAAGATGGGGAGGTAAGTGCTTGGCATTTATAATGTGACCAATTAGTATAACAAGTCGAGGCAGCTTTAGGGCGGCCTTGACACTATAGACCCCCTACCTTGTATTATTTGTTTGTCTGACAAATAATAATTTTAAGTTTGAGGTTTTGTGATTCCTAGGATGAACTTCCTATAACAGGGGGATGATTTACCACCTAAAAAAAAAATGGAATGAACAGTTTGACATATTTGGCTGCGGATTATTTGATAATTTTCTAACTTAGGTTGGGCCATTGGAGTAGTTTGATTAGTTTCACATTGTTGAATTAATATTTGATGGAGTTATATGTCATTAAGTCCAACGTAAACAGGTTTGGAAATTAGAGATCTTAGGAAAATTTTGAATATTATAGAATGTTTTTTTTTTCTTTTTCCGGTATAAAGGTTTATTGGATTGAAGGTGTGTTGTATTATTAAATGGCTTGCGAGATAGCAATGGAAAAGAAAGACCACGGGCACGGGGAGCAAGCCTAAAAGCCACACACAACAACTTGTGTATTCTAATTAGATTTAAGAGCTTCAGTCATTTCCTTGGTTAAAGTTGAACGGCAGAACCACGAAATTGAGGAGGCCACTTAGGAGCCTAAAGAATCTATGCGACATATGTATCCGCATTTTTTTTTTTATTTATTATTATTATTTTTGCGCCTTAGGTATATTTTAATTCCGAGGACGGAATTTTTGTCTTAGGGGGGGGGAGGGGATGTTAGACCCCGCAAAATAAAATTGCTTATAAAAAAAAATTACAGAGTTTGGGGACGTAACGGGTATTTTAGAATTATTATTGTTTTAGAAATATAAGTATATACCTTTTGGGTATCTGATCACTTACGTACAATATATTCCTACGAATAGAAGAAACTTAGAACATCCAAAGCACATCTAGGAAGAGAACTTTTAAGATTTTGATCGTCACGTTGAGGTAAGAGTTTCTGATTTTTGGGATTGGAGTTCATGGTAAGAACCACATGAATTATTGTCATTGTTATAGTCTAATTGAGAATTTTGATATTTTGAAATTAGGGCTTTTGATACAATTTGATTGGAAAGATCAGGACCTTAATATAAATTGCGTGATTGAAAGTAAGAGTTTATTGTTTTTGATATTCGAATTAGCGTTGGACTGACTATTAACGTTTGATTGAAACGTTCATAGTGAATTTGTTTTAATTGACTGATGCACAATATCAGATTCTTATTTACGAACAACCATAGAATTTGAATCTGTCGGCGCTATTTGTTTGTGAAATTCGTGGCCCGGCTATTGCTGGTCTTTTCCTTTTCTTTGTTGAGATGCATACGCCGATCTGTGCTGGCTTCGTTCTACGCGCCAATCACCTTTCACGTGTTTTTCTTTTGCTGTTGCTTCACAGCCATGTGTTAATGCAATGATGTCTTCATATTTTCATCTTAATTTCTTGTTTTCTCCAAAAAAACTAGATGACGTCATCTCCTTTGCATGCCAGGACACTTCCTTTCTAGTTAATTTCATTGGCATCATCAAAGAAGTGTTCACTGATTTGGAGTCTTCAGCCTTTCCATTGCCAAGAATAGGCGTGGCACACTATTGGTGCCCCGCTAGTTTATTTTTACTGGTCTTATGTAACTATTCCGATTTGTGTTGTGCAATTCCGATTACATAATCTTGAAATTTTGCGCTTTCCAAATTTCAGTGATATAGTATATGCACCTGTCTCTTTTATTAAAAGTTATTCCCTAACTCGTTGTATTGCAACATCTGCCTTATTATCTGTTTATTCTGTCTCTTTAAATTAGTCGAAACCTCACTAGAAAATTGATTGTGTCACGTTACCGAAACACAATTATTTCGTCATGTGACTTTGTATAATCTCGTTGGCGTTTCACGTTTTTTTTAGTGGTGTATCGTATCGGTAAATTTATGAGTCATGTCACAGTGTATGTGATTTTTTAGTTTATGACTTACCCACGTGGATTGGAACGTGGGCTAACTCAGTGAGATGAGCTAGAGATCGCGATCTTATTTTCTGAACATTGTCTCACGTGTCAGTGATGGCATGCGTGACCTTATTCCGAATGGCTCTCTAATGTATGTCTATGTACAAGGATATATTCTGACATTTTGAAATTCTGTCTTTGTACGAAAATATTTTGTCTCTTGAATTTCTGTTTCGTATCCGTTCCGTTAATATTCTATACGTCCGCAATTCTGTTTTCTCGGATATTTTGTTTTCCTTTTGGTCGGTCCGTTGAGCGACCTTACTGGGCATTTGGCTCACTCCCTTATTATTTTCCTTTCAGGTGATCAGTAAGTGAGATGGGATTACATGGCTAGCTGTGTGACTGAGAGCTAGCGATTCTTATCTTTGAGTCAGTATTAGTATCTTTAGATGTAATAATTAAGAGAAATTAAATTTGTTAAGATTTTATTTTAGAACTCCGTGTCAGAGTAATTGGGATTATATAAATGCTTTAGGCCGCTATGGCATTTATTGATGTATCTTTGGAATTGATTAGTAGATGCTTTGAATGACCACTTGGGAAGACTTTTTGATATTTTGGAGGTTTTTCTGACTTTATTTATTTGATATTGACGCTCCGAAAATTCGGGACGTTACAAAAGTACGGTTCCTTCTCTCCGCTACACCATTTTGTTGCGGAGTGCCAGGAATCGTCAATTGCCTTATGATGCATTTATTTTCACAGAGCACCTGAAATTGCTCAGATAAGTACTCACAACCTCGATTAGTACGGAGAATCTTAAGGTTCTTTTCCTTTTGATTCTCTACAAGATTCAAAAATCATTTGAAGCAATCTAATGATTCAGACTTGTGAGCGATAAGATAAACATAACCGAATCGTGAATAGTCATCTATAAATGTGATAAAATAATTAGCACCATGGCGTGCCCTAACATTCATTGGTCCACAAATGTCCGAGTGGACTAGCTCCAAGGGAGATGTAGCTCTCTTAGCCTTACTAAAAGGCTTTCGAGTAGCCTTGCCAACTAAGCAAGATTCAGATGTTGGCAAGTTAACTTTCATGAGAGGACCCAAAAGTCCTTCTCTAGCCAACCTTGTCATACAATCTTGTCCTATATGACCAAATCTATTATGCATGTAATATAAGAAAATGCATCATCTTTATTACTAGAAATCACGTATGTATCATAATACAAACTATCATCAACATCTAGTACATAAAAGCCGTCAACAATGTGTCCAGTACTACCATACAATATAGAATCTAAATAAAGGCTAACAAAGTCTACACCAAAGCTGAAAGAAAATCCTAGTCCGGCCATCACTACTACAAACATCAAGTTTCGTCAAACTTCAGGTGCATATAGCACTTCGTAAAGGAGCAAAGAATGACCAGTCTTCATCTTGAGTTGGTAGGTTCCAATTCCCACCACCTCTTCACTAGTGCTATTCCCCATGTAGATATGTTGACTCCCTTTAGGAATTCGACGGTACTCGATGAACCCTACTCGGTCTCTCGCGACATGTCTTGTTTCTCAGGTATCAACAATTCAATTAGGAAGGGAATGAGCAACCAAAACGTGACTGTAAACGAAGCAATCAAGCTGAGAGTAAAGGTTAGTCTGTACCTTCTTCAGATCCGTGCATTCACTGGTAAAGTGACCAAGCTTCTTGCAGTTATAGCATTTCAGCTTAGACTTATCCTTTTTGCCTCCACGCTTGCCCTTACGGTGTTTTCCACCTCTTTTCCTCTTGCGTGATTCTCCATCTCTATCCTGGTTTGCCTTATCCTGCCTTTTGCATTTGGACTTAAAGCCCTTGCGATCGCTAGATTCGGCAACAAACATAGAGGCATTGCCTTTAGCCTCTTGTCTTTCTACCTCTAACTCTAGATGATGCGACAATTGAGCAAAAGTTTTAATGCTTTCATTGTTCGTCATCGTGAGTTTCATCTGATTCCAAGAATCAGGCAGAGAACAGAGCACTGCGAGAATCTGATGTTCATCCAAGAGATTGTTGCCTGTTGTTTTAAGGTCGCGAATCATAGCCGACATCTTTCTAAGATGGTCGACCATTTTTGCATTAGAAGCCATCTTATAAGTCTCAAACTTAAGAGTCAAGGCTCGCAACCTTGTTGTAGAAATGCCTACAAAAGCCAACTTCAAGGCATTCCACATCTCTTGAGCGGTCTGGTAACCCTCGAATTGGCCAATAAGATCATTATGCATGTAGTTAAACATATTGAAATGTGCACTTCAATCCTTTTTCTCCCAATTTTGATAGGTTTCCATATCACGCTTATGTTGGGCGGTATCACCCTTCTCGGGCATGGTCATGCTGTTGGTTATTGTTTCCAAGACGTCTCGCTCATTTAGGAGATACTGGAACTTACGATGCCAAAAAATGTAGTTATTGCCATCCAGTTTCTCAATTTTGGCGAGGTCCGCAACAATGTTTGTAGAGGCCATTTCACTACATTTAAATTGCACATATAAATATTAGCACACACACATTATCCATATTTTGCCGCACAATGGTCAATCAAAAATAATAAAAATAACCCAAGAACATAAGATCGAAAATTTTGCTAGGCTCATAATCATCACCTATGTCCATGGATTAAATATTACTTCTAAGTTTATTGTGTGCAAAATAAAAAAAATTGAGATAAACAAATATATCTTAACTCATTTGACCCAGATACATATTATAATTTAAATGCCTATGCATTTACTAGAAAGCATGTAAGTTATGCAAATGCTTTAAAAAATATGTCTAATTAATTAATGGGCCATTAACAAAAAAACCTATAAAATCAGCCCATAAAAATAGACTGAATGCGGGCCTATTTTTAAAGTCCAGCTATCCAAGCCCATTTGTACAATGCTATTTATATGATATGAACAATAGCCCATAAATTTCAATTTATGTGGGCCTGGTCCGAAATGAAAGACCATACTAATGGTTCACTATTACATTCAATCGTGTGACCCTTTAATTGGATCAATCCACTTATTCCAAGCCCATGTTGGGGTGTATGGATTAAGTCCACCATCAGGCTTCTTACTTCAGATAAAAAATTGCAAATAAACATAGCCCATATGCAAATGGTTACGCCCGTTGACAAATGGCTTGACCTAAAAAAAAAAAAGGGATAATTGTATAAAATATCCTTGTGGTTTGGGCCTATTGCAAAAAGACCCTCAGAGTTACAAAAGTTGCAAATGGTCGCTTGTATACACAAGTGATGCTACAGATTGCTATATATATATATATATATATATAGTCGTCCAAGGCTTCCATCCACCTTTTTCTGATACTTTTTGAAAGAGAGATACAGAGAGAGAGAGAGAGAGTAAAAAAGAGGAAGGATCGAAGGGATTTTTTTCGGCGATCGAATTTCTTCCGATAAGCTTTTTTTTAAGCCTTACTCTGTGATTAAACTGCTTACAGTTTTAAGGGGGTGGGGGGCATGAGAGAGCCGGTGAGATTTTTGTGGGTTTAGGGCTGTGACTGAGTGCTTATGAGGTAGTGCATGTTTGTGGTCATAGGATAGCTAGAAGTGTCAAAAGGGTCGGGCCGCCCATGGGCCAGCCCGACCCGGACCTGGTCCATAGGGCCAAGGGCCAGGGCCAGGCTGAAGGATTTGGGAAACAGGCCCGGCCCTAAAAAGGCCCCTTTTTTGGCCCGGCCCTAAAATGGCCTGGGTTTGGCCTGCCCTGGGTGTCTCCCCCTTACAATTTTTTTAATTTTCTTTTTTTTAAGTTCCATCTTATTACATTTTCATTGTTTTGATGTTTTGGATCTTTTGGTTAAATTAATAGTTTTTGAGGTGTTATTGAGTTCATATGATCAATGTTTTTTTTAACACACGCAGTGAACTGTGGGTGTGTGGTGACGAAGACGTGTTTTATATGATTTCTAAGTGGACTTTCATTTAATGTTTCTGTTGAAATTTTTTATTTGTCATCTATGGTCTTGTATTTGTTTCTCTAAATGCTAGCTTGCTGTGACTTTAATTGTATATTTATAGCTTCCTCGATTTATTTTTCAGTTAAGAGTATTTATGTGTTACCATTTTGAGCACTTTCCACTTATATGAGAAATTATGATTTTCTTGTAGTATTTTTGTTCATACTATTTTTGGGAAGAATTTGTATGTAGTTAATGCAAAAAGGCACATATAGTGTGAAGTAACTTTGATAAATATGACTAGATATATGTGGATTACATTTTTCTTAATAGCTAGGAGCAGTATTTTAGCAATTACTTTCTAGTTTTACACTTGTCCTGAAAATATGTAATCAAGTTGGAGCAAAGGAGTTGATAGCGTAATATAGTCGGTACTTTTTTCCGCAATATAAAACATGAATAAAAAGATATTAAAAAATTATTCTGGCCCGAGCTTGGCCCAAGCCCGGCCTTAAAGTTAGGGCTTAGGCTTGGACAGGGCCCTAATGTCCCCAAGTGGGCCCGACCCGGTTCCTTGTGGTCCGAAGCCCGGTCTGGCCCATTTTCTCCTCTGGCCTGTAAGGCTCGGGCTGGGCCGGCCTAAGCCCGGCCCATTGGTATCTCTATCACAGGGTATATGGTGGCTGCATTGGGAAAGAGAAACCAGGTTTGCCTTGAGTGTTATGGGTTGTAACCAGGCCATGGCTGCCGTGATATTGGCATATGAGTGTGAATTGTGTATGTTTTGGCGAGTGAGTATTGTGTTAAAAAAAAAGTTATGGGAGCAGGGAGAAGACCACTGCCGTGAGGCAATGGGTTTGATGGTTGGACCGCCGCAAGGTAGTTGCTATGGTGTGCTGTGTATACATAGTATGTGAGATGGTATGAATATGAGTGTGTAAATGGGTCTATGTGTGTGGTTGTTGTGTGCGTGAGTGTGTTGAAAACAAAAAGGAAAATACCCACTACTGTGAGGCAGTGGGTGTGAGAGGTGCAAGTTAGTTGTGTATTGTGTATTGTGTGTTTTGGAGTGTCGGTGTGTATCATAGTTATATATATGTATGTGTGGTGGACTGAAAAAAGGGTGTGTGAAAAATGGTGTGTGTGTGTGTGTGGACTGCCGTGAGGGCAATCAGTGAGAGTAAGGTGTGTAGAAGATGGGTGTAGTGTGCTGTGTGCGTGCGTTTGTGTGTGTTGTGTGCATGGTTATGCTGTCGAGATGGCAGCTGTGTGTGTGTGTGAGTGTGTGTGTGTGTGTTTGTGTGAGTTGTGTGCTCGGTGTGTGTGCACTGTGTAGGTGTGTGTATACGGGTCATTGTGTGTGCCTCCTGTGTGCGTAAGTATGTTTATTTGTGGGTGTGTATTGTGTGATGTGTGAGTGAGTGAATATATATATATGGGTATGTAGTGCGTGTATGTGCAAGCGTGCACTGCGAGTGATTTGGTTGTGGATGTAAAATCTGAAGTGCGAAGTGTGTGTAAGAATACGGGTTTTTGTGGTGTGAAGTGCTGTGGTCATTGAGCTGTGTGGCTGAGGTCACCTAAAACTAATAATTCTAATTTTAATTATTTTTTGTTTTTTTTTTAGATTTGGTCCCCAAATGTAAAAATTAGGGTTTGTTTCTTTTCTTTTCATTTCATTATCCCTCCATCTCAATGAGTTATTCCCGCCGCCTCCTTTCTCCCAAAATTCTGCCACCTCCATTTTCCCCATTCCGTGATGGACAATCCACTGTAAGCCCGAAGCCAACGAGACGCGAGCTCGAAACGGCGAGCTGCAAGCGGTGAAATCTGCGAGCGGCGCACGGCGAGCTGCAACTGAGATTAAGGAGATCTACGCATTTGCGACAGCTCATTTGGGATCTAGATTAGTATATTTTAAGCCGAATTATGGCCACCTTTGTTGACGGACGTTGCTGAATGGGCCGCTATCGCTGCCAAATCTGCTGAATCTTGTTTGTTCTAAAGAAGAAGACCTCCGTGGCTTTGTCCTTCATTATACTGGACCACCGGCCGATCTTTCACCTTCGCCCCCCGCATCCACTGGATTCTTTCACTGTGACCCCTTGTCCGGCATCCAGTCCGCAGCGATGACAGAGGTATCGTACTTATCTCTCTCTACTGGAACAAATTGCTTGATTTCGTCATTTTTTGCTTATTATTGGATTCTGTTTGTAGAATTTCTATCAATCATCAAGAACTATATGGACTCATCAATTCACAAGAGAACTATTTGAATGTTCTCTTGCATTGGGGAAAGCTGGTAGCTTGTAAGGTACATGTAACTGATCTTGGGCCAAATATTCTATTGGATTGCTGGAGTTCTTGTAGTGTACCATGGCAGCTACATGAATTATATCGGTATAAACACTAATAAGTTTTGTGCATGTCGAAACTTCATCTTACCTTTCTAATGCTCTTCATTCATTAAGTATTTCAAGCTACATTATTATATAATTGTATCCACATCCCAGATTGGGCGCCCTTATGCAGTGAGCAGTTTCTTGCTAGGGTACTTTAAGAGTCTAGATTTTCTTGATATATAGAAAAAGAGGTCCCTGCCTCTCTTATTCTCTTCATAGTTTAAATTTTGTATATCTGCAGACTAGTTAGTGTCAATCATGTTAAGACTTCTTCTTTAGAAATTTTGAAGCTTTAACGTTATTCCTAACTAGATTACATGGATTATTATTTTCTCCATATTCCTAACTTGAATCTGATAAATCTGTCGAAGTGGTTTCGATTTTGTTTTCTGTTTCTAATTTCCTGTTTCTTTTTCATTTTCCACTTTATTTTCTTAAGAGATCTTGTTTTGGGGGCAAAGTTTTGCAGGGTTTATAAGGAAGAAACAAAAGAAAGGAAGGGGATATACATGGAACAATCAATATAAGTCTTTCTTTTCTCTCTAAATTCGCCAGTTCTCTAGCTGTTAAGTTTTTATGCAGTTATTTGTAGTTGTAATCAAGATTACAACAAGGGCCTTTTATTATTAGATGAGCATATATAATATTTACACATGATTATCTCGATCGGTTCACTAACTCGCGCAAAGAGAAGAAATAAAGAAAAGTAGTGCAAATTAGAGTGATCAAGATTCTAAGCAGTACAACTGCTTGTTGAGGGTGTTAGCTTTCAACCTTTTTCCAAGCTAATCACTTTGTACTTCACCTACTTCTTAATCTGAAACAGCATGTGTTGGGAGTCATGGTTGGGGAGATGATCTAATTCTTGGTGTAAGACTCGTATCATGTTTGTGCTGCAGGTTTGAAGCAGTCATTCATTTTGCTGGATTAAAAGCAGTTGTGCAAGTGTTGGCTGATGATAAGAATGAAGGCTCTTTTAAGTATGATAGTTTAGGATTTGTGTTGGACTTGGTATTTTATGTGTTTGTGGACTTGTGGAGTTTGTGTTAATGGTTTTGTGGAGTTTGTGTTGATGGAAATTGTGGAGGTTGATATGGTAATTGATATTGTGTTAATGGATTTTGTGGAGATTGATATAGTAATGGATTTTGTGTGCTTGATGTAGTAATGGATTTTGTGTGCTTGATGAGTTGATCGATTTGTTGTATACAGGTTTGAGAAAAAAAATGGGATTTGAAAAAATAGGTGGAACTATACTTCTTTTGTTTTATAATTTTGTTATGATTTGTCGCTAAAAGCATAAAACATTGATAAAATACCTTTAGTGACGGAATTTTTCCGTCACCATTTATTTTAGTGACGTATTTCATGTGACGGAATTTTCCGTCACCAATTGTTTTATACGAAATTAAAAAAAGATATTCGTACCTTTAGTGACGGAAATTTTCCGTCACTAAATGTCTCCATTCCGCAGTGACGGAATCGTTAATTCCGTCACTACCTTTTTAGTGACGTGGGTATAGGTGACGGAATCGTGTGACGGCTTTTAGTGACGGAAATTGCCTTTTTAGTGACGGAAATTTCCGAGTAGTGTATGTATGTGCGCGCGCGCGCGTGCGTGCGAGTGCGTGTGTGGGTGAGTGGATGTATATATGGGTGTGTGTATATAAGTGTGTGTGGGTGTATTTATATATATGTGTGGCTGTGTATATATCAGTATGTGTGTGTTTGTTTGGAATGTGGGTGTGTCCATGTATGTGTGTGTGTATACGGGTGTGTGTGTGTGTGTGTGTATGTGTGTGGAGTGAACAAACTGTGTGCATGTGAGGCTCGTGTGTTATGAGTGGTCTGTGAGTGAGTGAGAGACTGAGTGAAGAGAACAAAGGGGAGTAGAGAAAGTGAATCTTATGAGAACTAAATAGCTGTGGTACCCCGAGCTTGCACATGTGTACCACGAACTAACCTTATGTTCAACGCATTCGTTGGGAGGCTCACGGTGATCATTAGTGTGTCAAAATTTACAATAGGATACTTTAGGCTAAGTTGGAATTTCTGGCAAAATTTTGTAATTTTTTGAAATCACATGTATTTTTAATATTCTCTGTAAGTTCAGGATTATAAAATTATTTCGGGATCTTAAAATCCACTTTAAGTTCTGAAAAAAATTAATGTTTTTATAGTATAAGTATGTCTCAATTAAAGTTTGGTGATTTTTAGAGTTGATTTGTTATCATTTCTGTATCACATTTGATTTAGCAAAATGAATAATTTAAAAATAATTTTATGATATTTAAATTTTGATTTCATTTTTTATAATTTTTATATATATTTTAAGCTTTTTCGAAAATTATGGGACATTATTTTCAGCTAGAAATATTTATGGTATTTATGAGTTTTTTTATTGTATTAAATAAATTATTTTAATTAAAAAATATTTAAAAATTCATATTTTGACTTCTTATAATGTTTTAAGCTACAAAAGTGTTTTTTGTTATACTTTATTATGAATCTGGAGTATCCATTAAGGAGTGTACGGATTTTCGAATAAGTTAGCCGTGTGCGGGACCCACTTTGAGTTGCGTGATTCTGGGTTGAGGAGTGAGCATGTTGTGGGTAGTTAATATTAGGTTTATAGCGTAATAGTGTAGGTTGCTTTCTAATAAATAAATTGCCAATCTATATTGATTTAGAAGACTTGGATAGAGATTGTGTAGGGTTGTTTAGCTTCGATCGAGGTAAGGATTTTCTATCCGAACCCACATCATTCAGAATTCATATATTTTAATTTTAATTGTCTCATAAATTCCGTTGAACTCTGGTTTTATAAATTTCCATAAAAAATATTTGGTTTTGCATATGAAACCCTAACTTGTGTAGGTCCCTAAATACACCTAGAGGGGGGTGAATAAGTGTTTTACAACTTTGAGTATGAATTTAAAATTTGAGATTACAACGTAAAGACAGATATAACAGTAACAAGTTTAACACAGAGATTTATACTGGTTCGGCCCCACCAGCCTACGTCCAGTCCTCGAGCACTCCACACAAGGGAGACCTACTCGAGCCTTTCACTAAACCAACTAGCTTCGGGTGCTAGCTCAAACCGCAGTACAATTTCTGAAACCCCTCCAAGGTTTCCAACAGATTACAAATGAAAAGAGATTTACAATTTGAATACAATAAACAAACTCCTTCTT
Source organism: Escallonia rubra (assembly GCA_033065855.1). Classification (NCBI taxonomy): domain Eukaryota; kingdom Viridiplantae; phylum Streptophyta; class Magnoliopsida; order Escalloniales; family Escalloniaceae; genus Escallonia; species Escallonia rubra. The sequence goes on along the minus strand of JAVXUO010000144.1, from coordinate 431,167 downwards.
GAGCAGATATTACAATGAAAGTTTAAGACTAAGCCTTCTTAGGTGGGAAGATCTATATCCTTTCAAGAACCAAACCAAAGAAGCTTACAAAGAACTTTCTCAAAGGTAAACTCACTCAAAAGACAATAGATAAGAATAAGAGATTGAGATGAGAGAGTTTTTAGGAGTAAAAAGTTCGCGCAAGAGAAAAAAATAAATGCTCTAACAGACTCTTTATTTATACAGGAAAGAAATAGTGGACCGTTAGGAAGAAAAGCCAAACGAGAAGGATTCGACTAAAGCATTTTGGCTTCGACTAAAAGTCTTGGCTTCGACTGAAAGTCTTAGCTTCAACTAAAACATTTGGCTTCGACTGAAAAACTTGACTTCGACTAAAACATTTGGCTTCGACTGAAAATCTTGACTTCGACTGAAAGTCACAGCTTCGACTGAAAGTCACAGCTTCGACTGAAAGTCTTCGCTTCGACTGAAAGTCTTCGCTTCGACTGAAAGTCACAGCTTCAACTGAAAGTCTTAGCTTCGACTAAAACATTTTTGGCTTCGACTGAAAAACTTGACTTCGACAAAAATCTTGGCTTCGTTCTTTACTAGAATTTCTGTCAGATCTTTTAAGAAAGACTTAAGGAAAAAGTAATCAATAAAAAATATACTTCAAGATCTTGCATCTTCGTCTGTAGTCCAAAACTTTAGTCCAACCAAGTCCAAAGTCTTTGTCATCCATGTCAAGGTTATGTCTTTGTTTGATTAAGATAAAACCTGAAATGTTTTATCTTTAATAATATTGTCAGATTAATGTTAGATAAGATAAGTCTGAAATCATCAAAATCAACAAGTCAACAACTTGAACCTTAAAGCGATCGTTGGAATTCTTTGTTCGTTCTTTTTTATTTATTAATTCGATAATCATAAAACATTTTGAATTGAACTTATTTCTTCTCAATATTGACACGAGATAGTAAACTTGGGGAGTTACAAGGATGGTGTGTGATGTTGCCGTTATAAGGATGGTCTGTTGGTTGGGTTGAACTACTACATAAATAAACTAGTTAGTGTACATATGCATATGTAAAGTGTATCGAGCACTGTTTAATGTTATCTACTTTTGTTTTATTGTACTTCAAATGTTTTTAAATGACTATTGATTTGACGGATTGAGTTGGTACTGCTCCTTATGTCTATATCGAAATGTTGTGGTTTCATTTAAAAATCCTTTTAAAAGTTGTTATTTGACTTAAATGTAAAATTGTTTGAATCGTTTTGTTTTTTCTTAAATCCTTGAGCCTTACTGGACTCTCAAAAGCTCACTCTCGTTTGACTTTCTTTCCACAGGTGATAACCAGTATTAGGTTGCTTAAGAATAGACTAAAACCGAGCGATGGAAATTGATTTAAAATAATATTGCTCATTAGAACCCCTGCGTGGATGAACTTCTCCAACTCGTTATTTAGATTTAAATTTAATTTATCAATTATGACTATACACTAAGAGTAATTCATGAATTGATGGTTTAGTTGCTCTGACAGTTTGTGGTATTATTTGGATGAGGTTGAGGGTATTATTGTCTTAGTGTGAATGATCGAGTAACATTCCGGATTTTCGGGATGTTACACCCTAAGAGAAATTTTATCTAGCAGGCCACTATGCACCAAGATTAAATAATATGTACGAATGGCCATAATATCATTGATTAGTCCAATGAAATTTCTGATGCAAACAACATATAAATCATGTTGATTTGTAAGCCATATAACCAAAATATAACACTGGTGGGAACCGCAAATTCAAAGTAGGTGTTGCATACCTAAATTTGATGAATTCAAAATTTTCCTAAACCCATTTGTACCTTGGTATACATAAAAATTGAAGTGATCTTCCATAACAAATGGCTTTTTAAAACATTTATCAGCCATGTCATCATCTTGCTTTGGCCATTTTTCAAGCGATGATAAAATAGACTGTTGGTTTAGAACTTTGAGTGATTTGGCACCATCTTCTTTAAAAAGAAACAATTGCTCTTTGTCCATTTTTAGAGCATCAATATGCCCAATAACACCATTTATTTTTTCTTTTGTTGTAGAAACTATTTTATGATCTTGTGAACCATTGATATGCCCCTTTGTCACTTTTTTTTTGCTCATTGCACATTAGGCACGTTACTTAGGGGACTCTTCTTTCTGCTTGACTGTGCGCTATATAGTATAACGGATATAGATAGGGCCAAAAAAAAAATACTAAGTGTCGGGGACTCTTCCTTCTGCTTGACTGTCCGCTATATAGTATAGCGGACATAGATAGGGCAAAAAAAAAACTAAGTGTTGGGGACTCTTCCTTCTGCTTTACTGTCCGCTATATAGTATACCGGACGTAGATAGGGCCAAAAGAAAACTAAGTGTTGGGGACTCTTCCTTCTGCTTTACTGTCCGCTATATAGTATACCGGATGTAGATAGGGCCATAAACTAATTGTTGGGGGACTCTTTCTGTTGTGATGTCCGCTTTACTATATAGCGGACATGCATAGGACAAAAGAAAAACCAAGGTTTGGAAGGTCCCAATTATAGTATGGCGGATGTAGTTAGAAACATAAATTCCCAACATTTTACATGCTTCAAAAGATGGGATTCGCTAATTAGAATGACATGTGGATAAGTGCCAGTTGGAATGAAACCCTAACAATGCAGTAGGAAGAGATATATATATCACTCTTCATTTGACATATACTCATCAGATAAGTATTGATCATAGGTTAAAATATTGTTTCTCTCGTTTGAATTGAGCTGCCTCCCACTAGCCTCGGCCATTTCTTCCCCAAGTTGAAGCATGTAAAATCGTTTTCTACGCAGCAACATCCGGTTATTCTCCATACGAATTCGGCGCACAGCTTTCTTACACTGCTTAACATTACACCTCGACGTACTAAGTGAATGACGTTGCGGCACAGGTGCCCTCAGCGTGGTGAGATCTTGGTGTAGTGCTTTTGATTCCTCAATTTGATATGCCCATTCTCTCCGTAAACCGCAATAATACTCTCTCGGGTCCGTGTACTCCACTTTTTTGTAGTCGTCGTTCCTTTCACACAACAACCACACAGTCTCACGTCCCTGCAGACTAGAACTCCCAGGAACTCTTGCCATTTAACTTAGGCGGTTCTAATGCGATGAGCATGGCTAACATATATAAATAAGCCCACATACACAATATATTGGTGTGATAGCTACACAATAGTTTGCCAATCTCTGGTGACAAGACAAGTCTCTGGACATTGAAGATGATAATAGTTGGAGACAATATCATGCTCGTGTCATAAAGTTGACAAGTCTTTGGTGACAAGACAAGTCTCTAGTCTATTGCAGAGGCTTGTCACATCTCATAAAGTTGAACCTGTAGCATCTCATAAAGTGGTCCCGTTTCAAAGTATATATAAGTACATGCATTGCACGAAGGGCAAAGGGCATAGAGTGATATACTCCCAATTTCATAACAACTCTGGAAATGTCATATACTCCACGAGATATTTTTGAAGCAATGGGTCGTTACTGGGCGGGCGAAGATGAATTTCACTATTCTTTGCGTCCAAGTTTGCGTTACTCATCAAGCTATGTTAATACGTTACGTGCATAATGGTCTTATCGGATGAATGAATATGAGGTCTTAGTAGCTGATTCACGGAGCATGAATATACCCATACCTCGACAAAAGGCAATCAACATGCCTCGAATTACGCACATGGAGCTTGAAAGGGCACTGCATCGAATACGTTAAGAAAATAATAGAATGAGAGTTCGTCAAAGTAGGCATAACTTACGTCGTATGGCGCGTGATGCACATGAAGATGGCAACAACAATGAAGCACAAGTATACTGGAACATGAGCTTCGAACTAGGATCTGTTTCCGATGCTCCACTTTCAGATGAAGATGACTGAAGATCGAGTTCTTCTAAGGCTATAAGGCCTCCGCTTAGGCCGAGGTTCGGGAAGGTCGGAACTAAGTGTCTGGTCCGTGCCAACCATTTTCTGGTCCAAGTTGCAGACAATGATCTGCACCATTATGACGTGAGATCCTCAGCTGTGCACCTTTTGTTTGTGTGTGGGTTTCCGTGGTGCGTGGATGTATTACGATAATACTTCCTCGCTAAGTCCGCAATATAGTATAGCGGACATCCCCGCAGAAAGAAAGTCTCTAACATTTGGGTTTTTTCCTCCTACCTATGTCCGATATATAGTATAGCGGACAGCCCTGCAGAATACATGACCAAGCAGAAAGGTGCACAGCTGAGGATCTTACGTCATAGTGGTGCAGATCATTGTCTGTAACTTGGACCAGAAAATGGTTGGCACGAACCAGACACTTAGTTCCGACTTTCCCGAACCCCGGCCTAAGCGGAGGCCTTATGTCCGCTATATAGTAGAGCTAGACGTTGTAGTGTAATGCAGTTTTAATAAATTGGTGCCCGAAGACTTGTTTTAACGACATTGTAGCATAATGCTGTTTTAATAAATTGGCGCCCAAAGACTTGTTTTGGCGACAAAATCAACAATCTCAATATCGATAAACAATAAATAACGTACGATTCACAATCAACGATCTAAGTATATAGAGGGAATCTCAAACGGCACAATTAAGCGAGAAAAAATTTGGAAACATAATGAACAAGAACATAAATTCTTTTATTAATAATAAATTAGGGTTCACATTGGGGGAAAGAAATTTTTTCACAAGCGCTCCGATCAAAGATTACAACTTGAAAATCCCACCACCCAAGGTGTTCAAACACTACAAAGTCCCCGAGTTCGAGGTCATGCTGGCGCACGAAGACGTTCCAACCCTCTGCGAATTGCTTTTTTTGGGGTCGGCCGGGCTTCAGCTTGATTTCAACCTGCCATGCCCCCTTGCGGCTATATAATCTTGCACTATCATGAATTGTTGTAAATTGATTGGTCAAGGCTTTCGGTATGTCCTAACAAACGCAATACAAAAAATAGGTTAGTTTTTAACCAAAAGATCAAACTTTTAACACACAAAAATACAGAGAAAGAGGGATGGACTACAAGTTCCTTCTCAAACCCCGGCATCATGACTTTGAAAAAGTGTTTGCCTGCCAGGTGCAAGTTGCCAATAAAATCGTAGGTGGTCTCCGATCCAGAAGCCATCGAGGTCGGCGTTGAGGGGAGGACGGTGGTATCGCCGGAGTTGTGGGTCACCGAAGATGTGGGTCGCCGTAGATGGGGCAGCCGGCCTGGGTTAGATGTTCGAGACAGAGAGAGTGCCCTCAGCGGACTGATAACAACAGAGTTGCCCGATATGATTAATATATATAATAGGATAGAGTTATCCGCTCCATTGTATAACGGACATAAAAGAAGACCAAAAGTTTTTCTGCGATGCCGTCCGCTACATTGTATAGCGGACATAAAAGAAGACCAAAAGTTTTTTTGCGATGACGTCCGCCACATTGTATAGTGGACATAAAACAAGACCAAAAGTTTTTATGCGATTCCGTCCGCTACATTGTATAGTGGACATAAAAGAAGACCAAAAGTTTTTATGCGATGACGTCTGCCACATTGTATAGCGGACATAAAACAAGACCAAAAGTTTTTCTGCGATTTCGTCCGCTACATTGTATAGCAGACATAAAAGAACAAAAATTAGGGCTCTGCATATCCGTCCGCTACATTGTATAACAGACAGGGCTGACAAAAAAAAACTAAAGACTTTAGATTTGATTTCATGGCCTCTCATAGGTCCATCAGAAAAAAAATTTCAGTATTCGGTCGAAAAATTATTACAAATGTCAAACGTATACAAAAAATTAAAGGTCCACTGCAGCTTGTTCGTCCTCATCTTCGGCGTCATCTTCTTCCCCATCTTGTAAACCCCATGAACTTATCCCCAGTGCCTTGTAATGGTTCCGCTTGTCGTGGTCGGTCATTTTGTTGCACAATCCACACCTTCGCAGCTTTTTAGGTTAAGTTGCCGTTTCAATAGAGCTTTTCATCCGCGTAGATCTCTTGCGGCCTTTCGTTTGCGATATAATTGGATCCAACGGCCGGATATCATTGTCGTCTTCCTCCCTCGGCTCGTCATCTTCTGATCCCGTCGTAGGCTCAGTGTCAACCGCATTGGTGACTGAAGCTGCTTCCAACTGGTCGACGATGGGCTCTTGCTGCTGAGCTACCTCGAGGAGATCTTTATAACCGACCATTGTAGCAGCAGCCTTTACGGACAAACGGGTGAACATCGTCACCAGATGATTATACCGCAACGTCTCTGATTCTTCAAAGTCAGTATACGGGTGCTCCGGAAAGGCAATGGTACCGTGCAACCTGTTAGCACCTTTCGTCCACCGTGGCAAGACGTATTTATCGGGGATTGTCCTGATATTCTTCTGGGTGAAAAATCGCAGAATGTGTCTACACAGGATGCCATGGAACTCAAACTTCTTGAAAACACATGTCACCGAGTCCGTCAATGTGTCGTGGCTCACTGTATACATTCTGCGCAGCTTATCAAGAACGAGGTCATTCACGATCGAACAAACCTTGTACTCACGCGTAGACTTTTCTGCCACCTTGTTTATACAGTATCGTCCCGATTTCTGCAGCTCTACTTGTTATAGCAAGAAGATCTCCTTCGTATATACTTTGGCACCGTTCAGCTCCAGCGGGGTCTCAAGCAACCTTCTCCTCTGTTTGTACGTGGTTGCAAAGTCTGCAGCCCTTTCTTTCACGAACAACGACGCAACCGCTTTCTGTGCGGATATGACGAAACTCTTCAAATTGGTAGCTGTACCCATGTAACTATCGAACGTGGCATTCATATATTCACTCCTGCCCGTCGTTTTCATGCCCGCAGAAAAATGCCTCCTCGTGTAAACGCCAATCCAGTGCTCTTTGAGCTCGTACAAGTGCTGGAGCCACCCGTTGTCTTGCAATGAGTAATCCTCAACAAGCTTTTCCCACCTCTGCTCAAATTCCTCAATCGTTAACGACTTGCTAACGCACGTGTCAAAATCCTGTTTAAAGTCTGAAAACTTTGCGTACACGTGATGCAAACGTTCGGGGTATTTGTTGCTTATGTTCCAAATGCACAAGTTGTGTCGAGTATCTGGGAAGACGGTGGCAATAGCCTTCTTCATTGCCAAATCTTGATCGGTGATGATAACATTGGGTGATTTGAAGTTCATGGCTTATAGCCACACCCTAAACAACCTTTCAAAAGAACTCTCGCTCTCGTCCCTTAACAAGGCGAACCCGAACATGATGGAGTGATAATGATGATTGACCCCCGTGAAAGGGGCAAACGGCATCGAGTACTTGTTGGTACGGTATGTGGTGTCGAAAGTCACGACATCCCCAAAATGCTTATAAGCAAGCCTCGAACGACCGTCAACCCAAAAAATTGTGCTAACTCGATGCTCCTCGTCAAGTTTATAATCGAAGGTAAGCTGCGGGTCCTCCATCTGCCCGCTTCAATAGGCTCATTGTGGCTTGAGCATCATTGAGGTCATACGCGGCTCGTCTATGGATTCGGACCGCATTACAAACGTCTATCGTGTTAAAGTTTAAATTTTGAATCCCCCTGGCCTGTTCAGCAAGAACATTAATCATGTCGATAGGTCCTAGCCGCGCATCGCTCATTGTGTGAATTAGGCTCCAGCTTCCTCCAATGTTTGAAAGGTTCGTCCTAGATACGGATCACTAGCATCTACGGGGGTGTTGGAGCTCGACACGAAATCAGACATTGTGAAACAAGACCTATGTAGAAATATAGATTACGCTTAACAATCAAATGACATTTTCAACTGAAAATATTACCTAAAAATTATCTTGACGAGTAGACAAATTTAAGATGACAAATATACCATGTACATAATCTCAAAAGTCTCCCATTTTGCGAATTATAGATTTATTGAACATAACAAATTAAAATTACTAAGATAAATAGACAAATTCATCATGCCAAAATACAACAAACGTATCTCAAAAAATTCGAATTTAAATAGGATAGATGTGCCGAAGTTAGCGCCCCTCAAAAAAATCAAAATTAACTACAATAAACTTATTTAAAGTTAACAAATTAATTTCTAGAACATCACAAGTTGATGAATAGAGTGACAAATTTCTAGAACATCATAAAAAATCTATACTTTTTTGCCCAAAAAAAAATATATACTTTATCAGTCAATCCACCCAGAAAAATATTTGAGATCAGAAACTTACCTTGCTTGACTGAAGAAAATTGAAGCAAGTTTTACTCGAAGCTTGAGGGAAGCCGAAAATGGAAGCAAGTGAATCCGAAGGAGAAGAAAATTTTGCCGAAAGAACTGAGAATTAGGGAACTCTGGGGTATATGGGAAGAGACGTCCGCGATACTGTATAGCGGCAATTATTCCTGACATTGACACGTGCAGAAATAAAGACCTGACAAGAGAATCTCTTCCCTTTCGACGGGACAGGCCCTAACAGGTGTCAGCCTAGTGACGTCCGCTACACAGTGTCGCGGACGTCTTTTTGCTGTCTCCCATCAGGACTTTAATGTGCTCCACCATACAGTGTAGCGGACAGGCGCGGAGGGGCAAAAAGGTAAAAAGTCCCGTCCACCATACAGTATGGCGGACGACTGACAGTTTTCGAAAAAGGCGCGATCTGGGCCGTCCATCTTTCGGGATGGACGATCAGATCGCTACATATGTACATATATATGTACATATATACATATGTACATATATATGTATATATATATACATATGTGCATATATATGTATATATATATATGTACATATATATGTATATATATATATTCATATGTACATATATATGTATATATATATATTCATATGTACATATATATGTATATATACATATGTACATATATATGTACATATGTACACCTATATATGTACATATATATGTACATATGTACACCTATATATGTACATATATATGTACATATATATGTATATACATATGTATATATATATGTATATATATATATGTATGTATATATATACATATGTACATATGTACATATGTATATATGTATATACATATGTATATACATATGTACATATGTATATATACATGTGTGTACATATGTATATACACATGTGTGTACATATGTATATATACATATGTACATACATATATATGTATATATATATAGATATGTATATACATATACATATGTATATGTATACATATGTATATATAGACATATGTATATATATATATGTACATATATATGTATATATATATATACATATGTACATATATATGTATATATGTATATATACATATATATGTATATATATATATAGATATGTATATACATATACATATGTATATGTATACATATGTATATATATATATATATGTACATATATATATACATATATATACATATGTATACATATATATGTATATACATATGTACATATATATATATGTACATATGTATATATATATGTACATATGTATATACATATATATGTACATATGTATATACATATATATGTACATATGTATATACATATATATGTACATATGTACATATATATGTATATATATATATAGGTATACATATGTACATATATATGTACATATGTATATATACATATATACATACATATATATGTATATATGTATATATAGATATGTATATACATATACATATGTATATGTATACATATGTATATATATACATATGTATATATATATATATATGTACATATATATATACATATATATATATACATATGTATACATATATATGTATATATATATATATACATATATATGTATACATATGTATATATATATATGTATATATATATGTACATATATATATATATACATATGTATATACATATATATATACATATGTATACATATATATGTATATATATATATGTATATATATATATATATGTACATATATATATATATAGGGGCCGATCCACACCCACCGGTGGAGAAATTGTTATTTCTCCACCGAACCGCTGCAAAGAGCAGCGGTTGAAGAAAAGAGGAAAAAACCCAACCGCAACAAAGTGTTGCAGTTGAAATTATGGCCGAGAAAAGCCCAACCACAACAAAGAGTTGCGGTTGGCATCATGAAGGACAAAAGCCCAACCGCAACTCTTTGTTGCGGTTGTTCTTGTTGCCCAAGAAGTCTACAATTGTGGTTGCACTTGCCCTTGCCCGCCCCCCCCCCCCTCCCCCCGCGCCCCGGTGGGCCCCACCACATTATAAAAATGAAAACTTAATTAGACAGTTTTCACGAATTTATAAAAAATAGGTAGAGCTAGATTTTGCCAAAGTTCAAAAAAGAGACCCTATTTATTTTTAAAATATCTATTTGAGGGAAAACATTCAGATTTTTCCAAAGACTAGAAATGGGTTAACTAGTACGGGGAACCTTGTAACTTTGCAGTGTAATTTAAAATATCAAGTTAGCGCGATTTCCCGCGAAACTTTTATGAGAACCCTAGGATGTTGGGAAGTTCCATTCCCCATGAATTCGGGCCATTCCGAATTCGTTAGGTATTTTTTTGGCCGAACGGGCTTTTCAGCGCTCGATCCGGTCACCGGTTCGTGATTTTTGGGTGAAAAGTCTGTAAAATACTTTTTAGATCAAGAATGAATTCAGGAAGCCTAAAATAGCATTTCAAAGCACTTTTGAGATTTTCTGATGCCAGGGGGCATTTTGGTAATTTTACGGTGTTAAGTTTTTTAAAGGGCTTTTTAGTCCAGAAATGTAAGCAAAACACCTGAAAGGTTGTTTGAAGCTGATTTGGGGGCGTTAGGGTGATAATGAACCCCGGGGGCATTTCGGTAATTTGCCGCCCATCGGGGGTATTTTCGTAATTGAACATTGTCAAAATTTTTCGAAAGGTCTTTAGTTCGGGAAGGGGTGTAAGACACCCGAAAAGTTATTTTAAAGTTGTTCTGAGATTTTTGTTGGGGCATGGCTACTAGGGGATATTTTGCATAAGTTGGGGTGTTTTGATAACTTTTCCTTTTAAAATTTTCTGAAGAAATATTTGGTATATAATTGATGTAATACATTTAAAAAGTAGTTTTATAGCGGTTTTGAAGTGTTGGTGGTGTAGCGGCCATCGGGGGTATATTGGTAAATTGCCACGTTGGCTCTAAATTTTAGGGAACTTGCGTAATTAAGCGTTCGGAGTAGTGGGAAGTGAGAAATGGTGTTAATACATTGAAATAATGAGATAATGACTATTGCTAATGCGTTGGTAAGCTAGGTTAAATATCCAGTTATAGTTTTGGAATGTTAATATTATGGACGCTAAGTTGGTTTACGATTATATTTTGTTCTTAGAGATATGGATTTCAACTCCGGACCTCATGATACATCAATCATATACGATGACGATGACCACGTGGCCTAGGGTGGTATTTGACGGTATCGATAGGGGTGTTTTGGAAACAATTCAAAGCACAAGTCGCCTCGAAGAGTGGGTACTAAACGAGGAACAAATACAACTATTACACTGTCAAAATTTATCTATGTTCACCGATTGCGGGATTTGGTCTCGGCACGACGATTGCCTTATATCCGCTCTAGTTGAACGATGGAGGAGCGAGACGAACTCATTTCACTTCCAGTTTGGTGAAATGACTATTACATTAGAGGACGTCGGATTTATACTTGGAATCCCATGTCACGGTAGACCCATTACTTTGAGCAAAACGTCTGCATCCATAGCGAATATGGCTAGGCAGTATTTTCCGGGAATTCTGAGGGAAGCTCTTACAACAAATGGCATCAAACTTAAATGGTTGAGAGAGCAGTACGACGTGCTACCGGATGAATACACTCCTCATGATTTCGTGACGTATACGAAGGCATTCCTTCTGTATATTATTGGAGCTATATTACTTCCGACGCATTCGAAAAACACGGTGCATCCAAAGTATATGGTGTTCTTGGAGGATCTTGAGGAGGTATACTCGTATTCGTGGGGTTCAGCTGTCCTCGCGCACCTATATCGAGCACTGCATAAGGCTACGAGAAAGGGTGCCAAGTCTATTGCCGCCAGCCTGACTCTATTACAGGTATGAGCATTTATATTCTTGTTTTGGCGTGTCAATATATTCGTGATTAATTACTAATTCCATATAATGTTTGCATTCACAGGTTTGGTCTTACGAGAGGCTAACCACGGGTCATCCATACCCGCGGGAATATTCTGATGACACGTGGCCTAGGGTGTGGGCCTGGGGGCCTACGACCAACCGGAGGAGGAGACGGGTAGACCTTCACCACCATCTAGAGTTCTATCGGGGGGAACTAGAGATACAAGATGCATCCCAGGTGACGTGGCAGCCATATGGCAAGGTGATGCATCGGTTGGATGAGTGGTGTTGGCAACTTCTGGTGTCGTACGTGCTGACAGGTTTGGTTCGGGTGCCGCTTATTCACTTCAAAGAATGTGAGTTTCAGATGCCCGATCGAGCTATGAGGCAAGCTGGTCCTATTAGTTTCAGTTTCAGATACGTTGTCATCATGAAAACCACTGGTTCCTATTAGTTCTTCATCCAGCGAACAGAGCGGTCCACAAAAATACCCCGATGGGCGGCAAATTACCGAAATGCCCCCGGGGGTTCATTATCACCCTAACGCCCCTAAATTAGCTTCAAAACAACCTTTTAGGTGTTTTACTTACATTTCTGGACTAGAAAGCCCTTTGACAAACTTAACACCATAAAATTACCAAAATACCCCTCTTGGGGTGGCAAATTACCAAAATGCCCCCTGGCATCAGAAAATCTCAAAAGTGCTTTGAAATGCTATTTTAGGCTTCCTAAATTCATTCTTGATCTAAAAAGTATTTTACGGACTTTTCGCCCAAAAAATCCCGAACCGGTGTCCGGATCGAGCGCTTAAAAGCCCGTTCGGCCAAAAAAATAGCTAACGAATTCGGAATGGCCCGAATTCCTGGGGAATTGAACTTCCCAACATCCTAGGGTTCTCATAAAAGTTTCGCTGGAAATCGCACAAGCTTGATATTTTAAATTACACTGCAAAGTTACAAGGTTCCCTGTATCAATTAACCCCTTTCTAGTGTTTGGAAAAATCTGAATTTTTTCCTTCAAATAGATCTTTTCAAAATAACTAGGTTCTATTTTTTGCACTTTGGCAAAATCTAGCTCTACCTATTTTTTATAAATTCATGAAAAACTTTCTAATTAAGTTTTCACCTTTATAATGTTGTGGGGGCCACCGGGGGGGGGAAGGACAAGTGCAGCCACAATTGTTGACTTCTTGGGCAACAAGAACAACCGCAACAAAGAGTTGCGGTTGGGCTTTTGTCCTTCATGATGCCAACCGCAACTCTTTGTTGCGGTGGAGGGGCAAAAAGGTAAAAAAGTCAGTCCGCGATATAGTATCGCGGACGACTGACAGTATTCGAAAAAGGCACAATCTGGGCCGTTCATCTTTCAGGATGGACGGCCAGATCGCGTTTGCAAGATTTCCTATTTTGCTAGCGCTCTCAACGGATCAGCTCCCATATATATATATATATATATATATATATATATATATATATATATATATATATATATATATATATATACGTACATATATGTACGTATATATATACGTATATACGTATATATATACGTATATATATATACGTA